>CM035132.1:158136503-158536503 GCA_020205605.1 Panax ginseng
AAATTGGATAAATTAAAATAAAATAGTTTTATTTTGATTTAAATTTGGATTAAAATAAAGGGGTTTATTTTGATTCAAAATTAGATTTTATACTAACTAAATTTGCCCATTAAATGATATCAATATATATATATTGAATGTTTATTATTCATGAGATGAATGTTATTTATTGATGCATATGATGATGTGTATGATAATAAATGGGGTTGATTATGGACTATTGACCAATGTGATTGGATTTTATTTTAGTTGGATGCATGCCGGTATGGGTTTTATTAAATGGGGTCTGCGTACCTCGTCTTCTCTAATTTTTCTTAATGTAAATTCTATCTCCCTCCTTTGTACTTCCCCTTGACTGTTGATCAAGGTTTCTATTTATTTTAATAGTTTTGTAATAGGAATAGTTAGAATTATTTTGAAGAATTGGAGATCAAGGAGCAAGGGGCACTTGAAGACCCGTTTGTAATGGAGCCCGGATTTAAATGTAATAGTTATATTTAAATATTAATTCTTGCATCCTAGGGTTTGACCTTTTGGTTCACATGGTGGCTCTAGTGAACCAAACTAGAATAAAAGTCCATAATCAATCCGGGTAGAATATAGTATTCTATATGTGCATGCTTATACTATATATATTTTATATTATGCAAACATGCTTGTTAATTATGTTAATTATATAATATGATATATATATATATATATATATATATATATATATATATATATGTATGCATGCCGCTTAAACAAGATGAGACAATTAATAACAAACCCCTCAAATATTTTATATTAAGTTGTAACGTTCAAAGATATTTGGAATATCGAACGTCGCCTTCTAGCATGATAGAAACAATAGAGTATTGAATATTTAATATGAGTTTGTTGTGCACACACAAGGCAAGTATTAAATATTTAAGATGTTGTTTTTATTATATATGATGTTTATAAGGAATTGAAAATTACTTCTTTGTTGTGCACACACAAGGGCTGTAGTTTTCTCTTCACTTATATGGAAATGCTGGGTCTGACTTAACTTAAATCATTTTAGTTTGGATGTGCACACACTTGACCATTATGATTTAAGAGGCAAAATACAAGGAGTTACATAGTTGATGTAATTGACAAGAGTTGTCTACCTATTTATTTATATATAGTTTGTTGTGCACACACAAGGCTATATACATTTGAAATGGGATCCTTATTCTCACTAGCATATTTTAATTAGATTTTGCTTTAAACTATATATATTGAGGTAATATAGTTTGAAGAAAATAGTGGGAGATACCAATTTAAAACAAGACCTAATTTATTTTGGTAATTAATAAAAGAATATATGCTAAAATGTTGTTAATTATAAATTCATTTACAAAATTTTACAATGTCTAAATTACTATCACTACGAAGCATATTAGATGCTATTTAACCTAATCAATTACTTTGATTGGTTAAGGAATTTGAGAATAGTTCTCATGGCTAAAAAGCTATCTTATGTCCTTAATACGCCTATCCTCCCAGCAATGGTTGCGAGAATGATGCCTCTGAGGAAGAGATTGCTACTTTTAGAAAGTGGCAAGATGATGCACAATTGGCTCAATGCATCGTGCTCCCATCCATGAGTTACGAGCTTGAAGCGGCACGGCATGAAACTATGGATGCTCTTACTATATTCCCGCACATCAAGTAGTTGATGGTGAGGAAAGTAGGACCGATAGATATCGAGATATCTAAGGAGCTCTTCCGATCTAGAATGACCGATGACACTACAAAGAAAGATAAAAGTCCTTAACATAATCAATTTGATTGATCAATTAGGACAACGAAGTTTTTGTCATGGATGGAGAGTTGAGCCAAGATTTGATCTTGCACTCACTCCCGGACTCCTTTCACAATTGTTGTGAATTTTTCATATGAACAAGCTAGATATCAGCCTCGTTGATTTGCTTAACATGTTGAAAAATGTTGAGAGTCACTTTCAACCAAGAAAGACCATGTCTTACTGGTAGGGGCCAAAGGATCTTCTGAAAAGAAGAACGATTCAAAGAAGTTAAATAAAAAGGCAAAAACAAAGGATAATAAGAACAAAACTGATACGGATAGCAAAGGAGTTTGCTTCCACTACAATAAGCCTGGACACTGGAAAAGAAACTGCGAGAAACATCACGCAGAGGCAAACCAAAGAAGCTTAGTGAAGTTTCGGTTACAAATACTATTTTGTTCATGATTTGAAATAAATTTTCTTTAAGTCGAGGTTTCTACTTGGGTATTGGATACTGACTTTGGTTATCATAAATATAGATTTATGAATGGACCAAACAGAAGTAGAAAGCTAAACAAATATAAGTAAACCTATGCGTGGGAAATGAAGCAAAGGTTGCTGCATTAGCCATATGAACTTATAGTTTAGCAATGCCTACGGGCAAGTCTATTAAGTCAATAAGTTGTTATTGTATTCCAGTTCTCGTTGGAAACATTATTTCCGTTTTATTGTTGGACAATAAAATCTTTGATATTATATTTAAGAACAATTGTTGTTCTATTTATAATAATAATGTTTTGTATAGAACTGAAATATTACTTAATGGATTTTATATACTTGACTTACGTGAAAATAATTTTATGAATTGAACAAACTAGTATAAGAAAAGGAGATGATCATTCAAAGAGTTGAATGTGTGTATTTACAAAAATACAAGTGTGAATTATTTGAAAGGTTCAAAGAATTCAGAAGTGAAACAAATTGACAAAGTATTAAGATTCTTTGATTAGTTCAAGGAATAAATACTTGTGCAATAAGTTTCTAGATCATCTCAAATGGTTTTTTCATAATGGATGCCTCCTGATATGCAATAATTAATTGGTGTATCTGAAAGGAAAAATTGTACCTTGTTGGACATGGTACGGTCCATAATGATTTTACCAACATTCCAGTATCCTTCTAGGATAATGTCCTAGAAATGGTCACATATATACTACAAAAAGGTAACCTCAAAATTCCAGCCCCCAAGAATCCATAAAAGTTATGGACATGGAGGATTCCTAATCTTAAGTATGTTAAGATAAAGGGTTGTCCAACTTATGCGAAAAGGTTTCAAAAGATAAGCTTGGGACAAAATTTGACAAGTACAGATTTGTGGGATATCCTAAAGTAAGTTTAGGGTATATGTTCTATAATCCTACTTAGCAAAAGGTGTTTGTTGCGAAACACGCTTCCTTCTAAGATAAAGATGTTTATCATTGATGGGGCTAGTGGGAGGATAATAGATCTTGAAGAGTTCAAGAACCACAAAAACACTATAAGTCGAATAAGAGGAACTTTAGTAGATAGACCTATTATACCACAACCGAGAATCAGAATGCGGAATAGTCTAGAAGATACCTTGGAGGTATGGATTCATCATGGATGATGATGATGATGAGGTACGTATCATAGAAGATGATGATCTAGTTACATACGATGAGGTAAGAGTTGAAGACACTCGGAGAAATGAATTGAAATAAGTTTCTCAAATATGGAACATTCGTTTTGATGAGACAATCAAAAGAGTTTGATTTTATCAAAAAATAAGAATGAACCTAGTGTGTACAAAAGGGTCGATTAGGAGCCGTGACATTTCTAGTATTATATGTTGATATAGTACGGATAGGAATGACATACCAATGCTACAATCGATAAAAAGATATAGTTGTCTAAACATTCCTCCATGAATGATTTGGGAAGAGTATCTTAATTGGGGATAAAATCTATATAGATAGATTAAAGAGGATACTCGACTTAACCCAAAGAAGCGTATATTCATTTGATGCTAAAGTCGTTTAGCATGGAAAACTCCAAGAGATGTCTCATGTTGATGAGCCCCTAGTGTATCTCTCTTAATAGTCCCCATAGACTCCTAAAAGAGAGATCGCATGAGTAACTATCATGTATGCAATGAAATATCACGAGACACGATGTTGATCGATCACCATATTCGAGAAGTTCACTATGAGTCAGTGAAAAACATCTTAAAGTACTTAACCGGCACTAAGGATGTGATTGTATTTATGGTGGGTCTGAATTAAAACTAGAGGGCTTAACATACTCAAGTTTTTCTTAGATGCACCAAGACAACAGAAAATCCACTTTAAGGTAAAGCGTTACCTTGAACGGTGGTGTAGTGAATTGGAAAGGTTCCAAACAACAAAAGAGAGTTATTTGGTTTAGTGATAAAGACAAAGTATATAGCTATAAATGAAGCTACAAGTTGATTGTTTGGATGATAAGTTCATTCTGAAACTAGGAATAGTTCTAAGTCTCATCTTGGATCTAAACATGTGTTGTTGCACTTTCATTTGATTATAAGAATTATTGAAAGATGGGAAATCACTATAGAGATAGTGGACTCTCAAGAACAACATTACATATCCATTAACTAAAGCTTATCCAACAACGGGATAATCGTCACTTAGAAGAAGAAGGGTATGAGATACCATGATGATTGGCTTTAGTGCAAGTGGGAGATTGAAAGTAGTATGCACACAAACCAATCATGTTTGATGATAAAGCATATACTTTGTAACAATCTTATTCATTTATTAATAAAAAGTATTATTTTATTAAAGGCTTTTAATTATCTACATGATGTTGTTTTATAATATGTGATAAACTCATAGTTTTAAGCAATGCTTTTAGAATAATGATGATGATCATTCTAATGAGATCTAAATTCTTAAAAGCTTAAAACTAAAATAGTTCCCAATCGTTGGATTACTAAATTGGGGATTAGTGAATCCGGATAGATTGGTACATCGTTGCTTGCTTTCATTGGATGAGGATGATTGATCTCATGATCATTTGTGTGAAGACACTAAAAAAGCAAGTATGTAGGTGCTTATTAGATAATAAGTTCATTGAGCGTGGCTCGCTAAGGAATACCTAATGGAGTTTTACTTGCTGTCGATAGGAATTCTGTAGTGATAGTAGTACAAGTGATCCTTGGACTTGAGATCATCATAGTATCTTGTGTATGATGAGTTATACTTTGACTTATTCCTTAAGACCCTTAGGGTATATCAAAGGGTATGCTTGGGTATAATAAGTTGTACATGGAGATAATGTATGATCAATAAAGAATCTACCACTTCTAGTAAAGAAGAGAAATGTCCTATGTGATTCGATAAATGACAACCCAGTAGTCCTTGGCGAAGCGTAATGAAATTAGAAAGGAGTTTCTAATTTGCATTATTTGGAGTTGTGCATTTAAGAGTCAAAATACATATAATTAAATAAAATAAGACTTGTGATAATTCCATGTCTTATATTTAATTGGGACATTGTATGGTGGAAGGATTGAATTATCACGATAACTATTTACTCAAAGGTTCTTTTATGATTAATGTTGAAATCTATATTATCTGGAAAATGTCGTGATCGCTAGGGAGACTTATCCTATTGTAGAATAAATATTATTTATTTAAATAAATTAATAATTTAATTTATTTATTTAAATAAGATTAGAATTGTTCTAATTGATTTATTCACAACCGGTTTAATATGGAGAACCTAAAGGGTCACACCATAAAAAGGAAGAATAATTATTTAAAAAGTTAAATGGCATAATCGTAATAATAAGTTAAGTATATTTAATTTAATCTATAGTGATAGAATAAATTAAATAGCTTAATATTTATTATTTAATATTTTAGAAATATTAAATATAAATTAATAAGAGGAGTCTTATTATTATTATTATTATTATTATTATTATTTAATTCTAAAGGAGTTTGGGAATTAATTAATAAAAATACTCTCATATATTCCTAATAAGATTAGGAGGTTAATTAATTAAAAGAGTTTAATTAATTATCCCTAATAAGATTAGGGAGCTTAATTAATTAAAAGAATTTAATTAATTAAATAAAACCCAATTCCTTAATTGTTAAGGAGGGTTGCCTACATCTATAAATAAGAGAGTCTTATTATGGGTGAGGTGGTTTTTGACAAATACGTTCTTGAATCATTCTTTTTCGTAATTCCAATAGTTGGGAGAACATGATCAAAGGAATTTTTTCTATGAGAGATAGAAAAAAGATTAGGGTTTTGCCAAATACCCATCTTCTTGAATCTTTTTTCTTTTTCCTTGGTGGATCACCTCTTTTACAGGCCAAACACTTGGGTGGCTAAATATTGATCGAAGGAAGGAACCAAACAATTCCTCGCAGTGGATTCAAGTTGAGCGAAAAAAATGATTGGAGGTGAACTTGTACACGAGGAAGCTCGAATCTTCAAGGGTATGATTCTTGTTCTTTCTTTTCTTTTTTAGATTAATTAATAATTGTGCATAAAGGATGATCGGGGTATATGGTTTGTAAAATTATTTAACTACGATAGCTTTTTTGTACAATTTGATTGCGTTCATTAATATTACAAACCTAACGTTGAATGCAATGTCTAACAATTCCTGCGGTTGGGTCTTTAACTCCTGAGTTCATATTCGATATGGGGCTTTGGAAATGGGACTGGTTCAAATTCGATACAAAATTTAATTTCACGCTCTGACCGGTTTCTTGAGAATACGTCGAAAATTCATTAACAATAGAAATATCATTCAAAAGCGGCGTATTTTTGTTTAGATCGAGCTAAGAAAGCTTGACATCCGCTTTTCAATAAGCGAATATTTAAGATGACTGATTGATTTTAATGGTTTGGTTGATTGAATTCGCATAATAGGTTGGTTAGGAATATGAAAGCTAATAACCTTATGAAAACAATCTATTTTTGCATGATGAGTAGTTAACCAATCAATCCTCAGATTCACATCAAATGCAAGTATTTTCAAAGAAATAAGATCGACGGTAACGTCAGGGTGCCGATTTGAACTAAACAAGACTTATAAACAAAGGATGTAATGAAGGTTTCTCCCAATGGAGTTTCAACAGATAAGTCAAAGTCTAATTTCTCTCCAGAGAGTCAAATTTAAATGTTGAGTGCAAGTAGGAGAAATAAAAGAATGGGTAGAACCGATTATCAAATAAGGTATAAACTTCGCTAGAGTTTATGATAAGCTTACCGTGATGACCTCGCTCGAATTCCGTGCTTTCCGGGAGGTCACAACAAACGCTCTCCTTGCACTAACGGCTTTGACTTTTCTAGGACTACCTTGGTGCTCCATCCTAGCTGAAATTGTCTTCTCGGTGAACGACAAAATCGGGCTAGGTGACCTTCTCTTCCACAATTATAACATGCTTTGGACTAAGATGCGTGCTTTGGACTGATGTGTCCCTCTCCTCCACATTTGAAGCATATAATAGGTGGTCATTCTCCTTCCTTCACAATGGGTGCTGGTGTTGACGTCTTTCCTTCATTGTTGAATCTCCTCTTCTTGAAATATCCATTCTTATTTTTTTGGCCCTGATTACCACCGAAGTGGTTACCATTTCTGGCCTATTGATTCCCTCCACGCTTGTTGTCACCACTTCGATAACTGTTCTCACTGGTATTATCATTTTGTCGGCTGCTCTCTTTTGGTTGGGTTGACTCGTTATCACGCTCCAATAACTGAGACCTATTAACAACATCTGAATACAAATATAGCTTATGAGAGATAAGATATTGACGTATCTTAGGTTTCAAACCTCTTAAAAATATTCACGTCATTCTCTCCTCATTATCAACCAAATGGGACGAAACCGGACAACTCGGCAAACTTGGCTTCAGTCTTCGCGATACGGTCCATGTTGTTTTGTTCCAGCTTGATGAACTCTACCTCTTTCATGTGACGAATACTTTTGGGAAAGTACTTGTCATTGAATAGTTCCTTGAACTTCTCCCAAGACATCTTCAGTGCAGCAGGTTGAGTACGTTTTATAGATTCCCACCAAGAATCACCTGCATCGCACGCAACATGAAGGTGGCAAAGGGAACCTTTTTCTCTGGAGCATCCCAAGACATCAAATATCTTGTTGATATGTTTAATCCACGTCTCATGCCTTTAAGTGGTTTTGGCTCTCCAAAAACTCGGTGGTCCCAATTCCTTAAATCGCTTAGTGGTGACCGTCCCGAGAGTTGCCAATGTTTCCACCGCATTTTGGACAGAGCTCTCGCTTGTTGTTGCATTTCCACATGAAGCCTCTGAACATTCCATCGCTCATCATTTGGTCAAGGTTGTTGTTTGCCGTAGAATTGTTGCCTTCGATGCACATTATCCTCGACTATTGATCATGTAGACTCAACGGTCTCTCACTTTCTATTGATATTCTCAAAATTCTCGGATGTCATTTTCAAATACTGCCACAAAACAAGAGTTAAATAACATATCACATATTATCCCTATACTCTGACCGACCAATTAAATACCAAATAAACTTAGGTAGGTCATACTAGCAAAAGAATTCCCCGTCTCTCCCCTCCTAGTTCTTATCTCACATCTCAAATTAGGGATCATATCCTTAAGCTCGATACTAATCAGGACACCTCCAAAATAGGTATACAACACCTATTCTGAGTCGCCAAATACATGGTACAAAATATAAATACAATCTTAATTATACAACAAGAGAGTTGTGAGTTTAAATACAAATATTGTCTTCTAGACAATATCCACTCTCATAATAAGTAGCAGAATACTTTTCTTCTTTCTCCCTACAGTTTATCTCTCTAGAGTTTCAGTGAATTCGTAAGGTAATAATGAAGGAATGAGCTTCTATTTATGTAAGAATGTACTGCGCATAAGTAACTAATTCGTGAACGGTCCGCATTGATTTACTTTTAATCTGGACGGTCCATATTTAAACCAAAATCTTTTAAATAAAATATAATATATATATAATAACATATGTTGAATTTTAACAAAATCCAAAACTGCCAACTTTCATCCGAATTTTTCTCACTTATTTGCAACTTGCAAGATATATATATATATATATATATATAAACCCACTCACAAATTATATATATATATATATATATATATATAATCACACACATGCCAATAATATAATTCTCCACCCACTAACACAACACACCACTTGATAATAATTCCCCACCAAAACCTACTACCACACACACACTCCTACACACATGAAAACACACACACACACACAAAAAGTCGATATATATATATATATATATATATATATATATATATATACACTTTATAACTTTCTTCCGATAATTTTGAAAAAATGGTAAATAGGATCCAAATAATAAGCAAAATCGAGTGACTTCTCACATAAGCATCAATAATCAATATCGCAGTGCTATTATGCAACCACGCACAGCGTATCTTTATTTTTTTACTACCGAGTAGTTCAACGGTTTTAATCAGAAAACTTCCGCCGTTATTTTCATAAAAATATTTTTGTCGCTTTCTCAATCCGAATAATAATTCCGCTAATGGGGTCCACAAATGATTGTACCATCGTACGTATATTCCACGACAAAAGAATATTCTCCAACCAATCGAATATAATATGACAACTTGCATACTTTTTGCAAAATTTGTAAATATTACCTACAACTATAACATTATATTAAATTCATTCCATAATATTCAAAAATGATAATTATAGAAAATTCATCTTTATTCAAAAAGTTGGGGTCTTACAGTATATGCGTTTACGAGTGCGATGTTGTTAACACAAAAACCCATTTCGTATAACTTACAAATGATGAAGATAGAGTTAAACACTTTAGGGATCCACGTGAAGATAACGAATATACGAGTAGAATCGACTTTAATCGATAAAGTTAAAGCCGCTCAAGCTACACACCCGAATTTGATGAATGTGAAGAAGAAGGTTCAAGAAGGCGTTATCTCACCCTCGATTGAGTAGGAACTGTGGTCAATAGACTCGTTTTACTGCCAAGTATGTCGTGTTCATAACATTTTTCACATTTCGATGTTACGTAAATATGTGGATAACCCGAACCACATTATTAAATTAGAACTAGATTTGAGATAGCGTAAGATTTAATGTATGAGGAGATATGTGTTAAAATCTTGGATAAGAAGGATCGTATTCAACACTCAAAGGTTATACCTCAAGAGTTAGAATCTTAAATGAAGTCAAGGTATCCTCATCTCTTGACATCTGAAGGCGCGTCGACGTAAATTTTGAGGGCAAAATTTCATAAGGAGGGAGATTGTGAGACCCCAAATTTTATGAATAAAGATTTAAATTTCTTGAAATATTTTTTAATATTATGGTGTGGATTTGATATAATGTTATAGTTGTGGGTAATATTTATAAATTTTGCAAAGTATGCAAGTTGTTATATAATATTCGATTGGTCGGGAATATGCTTTTTGTCGGAATATCCGTATTTACTCAAGACAATAATTGGTATACCCCACAATGTAAGTATTTGTCGTAGTTAGAAAACGACAAAATTATCTTTTATAACTAAAAAGTGTTACCATTAAAACAGTTGAACTACCCTAAGTAAAAACTAAAGTAATCTGGCGTGGTTGCATAGTAGCCTACCAGATTGATTATTGATGCTTATGTAAGAAGTCACTCGCTTATACTCAATTATTACTACAATGAATTGATGCATCATATCTCTAATATTATTGATTCAATTATTATCACAGTATCATCTGCATAATATGATATATTATTAAATCAATAATTGAAACGGCAAAGTTATTCATATTATTATTTGCAATATTAACAATGTCTAGAAGTTCTGTCAAGGAGAGGTTTGGTCACCTAATTGTGCGCCAATAAAGAGAAATGCTTATTTGAAAGCCCCTCTTTCCTGGGAACGACCTGGTTGTTAAATATTGTGAATTATAATATTAATGATGAACAAGTTTGTGTTGATTAAAGATGAAACTGATAGTTCCATTGTGTGGGAATTATTAGTGTTAGTGGAAATCAACATTTATTTCGATAATAATTGATGTCTGGAGGTTATATTGACCAATCGGGTAATTCACCGGATAAATGAGGAATTAGTTGTTATTAATTCACATGATTATAACTATTTATTCACATGTGTGTACTATTGATTCACATTCTTGTACTATTAGGGGAGGTGGTGCAATATTGATAATACTTGCATGACTAAGTTAAAAATGGAGGTATAGATGGAGGTACTATACTGTCATTCGTATTTTCACATGTCTAGAACTATTGATTCACATGATTTACTATTGATTAACATGATTTACTATTAGGGGAGGTGGTGCAAGTTTGATAATACTTGCAGGACTAAATTAAAAATAAAGGAAAAGAAGAAGGTATTATTCTATAATATTTTGAGCCTCAAAACGTGTAATTATCGAAACTATATTTTCCTATAAATAGAAGCTCATTCTTCCTACATTTCTCACCAATTCACTAAAGATATAGAGCAATTATTATAGAGAGAAATTATAGAGAGAAAGAAGAAGAAAGTCTGCTACCTCACTATTCCAAAGATCCGGCTTCTTCTAAGGTAAGGGTATTATTCTTTCAGTATTCATGAAGAGAGTTATTTTCTTTCAATACTCGTAAGGGTTGTTATTCCATTCTTTATTATTATGTTGGAATAACATGTCTATGCGAAGTACCGTATACATGGTGAAATTCTTCTGTAATTCTATTTTTTATTATTCTGTTGGAATATCCTGTCTGTGCGGATTACGCATGACCTGGTTCCATTAGTTATTATTGTGTTGAAATAACCTGTCTGTGTGGTCTATCGCATGTGGTGAATTCTGTTGTTATTCCATACTTTATTATTCTGTTGGAATATCCTGTTTGTGCGGATTACGCATGACCTGGTTCCATTCTTTATTATTCTATCGTAATATCCCATGCATCTGCGGATTATGCATGACCTAATTTCATTCTTTATTATTCTATCAGAATATCTTGTCTATGTGGATTACGCATGACCTGGTTCCATTCTTTATCATTTTGTTGGGAATAACATGTCTGTGCGGTTTATCGCATGCATGGTGAATTCTTCTGTTATTTCATTCTTTATTATTCTGTTGGAATAACCTGTCTATGTGGATTACCACATGCATGGTGAATGATCATTTGTATTCATTCCTTATTAAATTGTGGAAATGATCTGTCTACGTGGATTACCGCATGGCGTGCAAAAATCCATTTGCAGTTTCATATATTCTATTATACTCAGTTGATTAAAGTTTTGGCTTCTATACTCCATGAAATTAGTAGAATATCCTAGATATTTGCGGTTCATCCAGTATCTTTTCATGGAAATATTCTTCTGAGCATTCTTGAATTTTTCTCCACAAAGCAGTATCATGTTGACAATTTGGACATTGTTGGTTCCTGGATAAATTAATTCTTGAACTTATTTTATTGCATTATTGTGTCATTGTCATCATCCTCATGTTTATATTATGTTGAAAGTCATCTGTGGCCTGTAGTGCATAGATGGACTTGGTATGATTATGATCAGTGATTATTCGGTATAATCATGACCGAAATGTTATAAATGATGTGGTAAAAGTCCTCATTGGCCCGTAGTGCATTGATGGATAGTTGTTGGCATGATCATGACCATTGATGAAAATACGAATATCCTTGGCCCATAGTGCATGGATAATTTGTGGTCATGATACTAATCCTGGGAGTACCAAAATGTATCATGATCTTCGACATACATTTTGGTTGAGCAATATGAAGATAGAGATAGAGGAGTTTATCTCAAGGTGTTTAACTTGTCAACGAGTCAAGGCAGAACATCAAGTACCAAATGGTCCATTGAAACCACTTGAAATTCCAGAATAGAAGTGGGAGCACATTACCATGGATTTCGTTACTAGTCTTCCCAAGGTTTCTCAAGGCATATATGCAATTTGGGTCATTATTGATAAATTGAACAAGTCTGCTCATTTCTTACCTATACGAGAAACTTATACACTTGAACGTCTTGCTCGTATGTACATAAATGAGATTGTAAGACTGCATGGTATGCCAGTATCCATAGTTTCTGATCGAGACCCAAGATTCACTTCAAGATTTTGGGTCAGTTTGCAAAAAGCTATGGGCACGGATTTACAATTTAGCTCGACATATCATCCTCAAACGGACGGGTAGTCAGAAAGAACTATTTAAACTCTTGAAGAATTATTAAGACTCTATGTCCTTGACTTCAAAGGAAGTTGGGACAAGTTCTTACCATTGGTGGAGTTTTCCTACAACAACAGTTATCAAGCAAGTATTGGCATGGCTCCATTTGAGGCGTTGTATGGAAGAAAGTGTCGTTCTCTAGTATGCTAGGATGAGGTGGGTGAAGCAATTTTGTTGAGACCGGAGTTGGTACGTATGACTACGGAAAAGATTCAAACGATCCGACAACGTATAAAAACCTCACAAGATCGACAAAAGAGTTATGTTGATCTTCGACGAAAGGACGTGGAATTCGATATTGGAGATCATGTGTTATTACGTGTTGCTCCATGGAAAGGAGTTACGAGATTTGGAAAGAGAGTAAAGCTTAATCCTCGATTCATTGGCCCATTTTTAATCCTCGATCGAGTAGGAACTGTGGCCTATAGACTCGCTTTACCGCCAAGTATGTCTCGTGTTCATAACGTTTTTCACATATCCATATTACGTAAATATGTGGAAGACCCAAACCACATTATTGAGTTAGAATCGGACGAAGTAGTGGAAGATTTAACGTATGAAGAGGTACCTGTTAAAATCTTGGATAAGAAGGAACATATTTTACGCTCCAAGGTTATACCTTAAGTTAAAGTTTTATGGAGAAACCACGATGTTGAGGAAATGACATGGGAGTTAGAATCTGAAATGAAATCAAGGTATCCTTACCTCTTCGATATATCAGTGCGTTCCCTAATTTCGAGGGCGAAATTTCATAAGAAGGGGAGGTTGTAAGACCCCAACTTTTATGAATAAAAATGAATTTTCTATAAATATCATTTTTGAATATTATGGAGTGAATTTGATATAATTTATAGCTGTGGGTAATATTTATAAATTTTGCAAAGTACGCAAATTGTTATATAATATTCGATTGGTCGGGGAATATTCGTACGACGGCACAATCATTGGTGGACCCTACAACGGATTTATTGTCGGATTGAGAAAACGATAAAAATATTTTTTTATGAAAATAACGGCGGAAGTTTTACCGTTAACTATTGAAACATCCGGTGTTAAAAGTACAGTATTACACGTGGTTGCATAGTAGCACACGGTATTGATTATTGGTGCTTACGTGAGAAGTCACTTAGTTTTGTTCAATTATTACTACAGTAAATGTTGTATAGTATGTCACATTATTTGTTTCAATTATTGTCGATATTTTATATATTATTAAATCAATAATTGAGACGACAAAGTTATTAATATTATTATTTGCAATATTAACGATCTCTAGAAGTTCTGTCAAGGAGAGGTTTGGTCACCTAATTGCGCGCCAATAGTGAGAAATCCTTATTGGAAAGCCCCCTCTTTCCTGGGAATGACCTGGTCATTTAATATTGTGAATTATAATAATAATGATAAATGTTGTTAAAAATATTGAGGAGATTTTTATGAAGTATTTATGGTAAATTTTGCTTATTTTATGGAGCCCCATTTACTCATTTTTCAAAATAATCAGTAGAAAGTTATTCGGTATATATTTATATAATAATCGGTGGGGGCCCACATTGGGGCCCACATGTTGAAAAATGAATGTCAGGGGGGAAAATTTTGGAATTTATCACGGGTGGAGTAAAGGTTTCAAAGGCATGTGTTTATATATATGTATATATATATATATTATATATAAAGTTTTGTTTTTTATGAAAAATAAAATATATTATATTTTATTGGATATTTTATTAATATTTTGAAAATTTTGGTTGATTAAGGAAAAAAGATTTCTCATCCATGATTCAGTATTTGTTTCGTCCGAATTTACTATACAGTCCGTGAGAAATTAAATTCAAATAGTATCCTTTCCATTCTCCTATAAATAGGATGCTTAGTTAGAATTGAAAATCACACATGAATCAGAGAATTCATCTTTTATAATCTTGAGCGTATTTTTTTAGAGTTTTAGAAAGATTTGAGCGTAGAAAATAGTGAAAGTTTTCTTCAAGAATATCATCGCTATACCAGTTGGAATACTCTTCTTTTCAAGGTAAGGGATGTTATTTTTGTTCAATATTCGCTTGAAATAATATTTTCTTCCATACTCCGTAGTATTTAAGTAATATTATTTCGTTTTAGATTTCGAATTCTATACTCGTTTTGATAGAGTTTTGGTTTCTATACTCCATGAAATTAGTAGAATATCCTTGATATTTGTGCTTCATCCAGTATCTTTTCATGGAAATATTATTCTGAGCATTTTTGATAAGTTTTAACTTTTTCATGCCATAATACTATTCACGGGATTACTATTCCTGAAGTACTATTCACGGGATACTATTCACTTGAGTACTATTCACCCGGGGTACTATTCATGATAAAAATTGATTCGTTTTCGGTCTAAATTAATTTTGGTACAATATTATTCTTGAATTTTACTCCACAAAGCAGTATGTTGACAATTTGGACGTTGTTGGTTCCTGGATAAATTAAATTATAAATCTTAAAAAATTTATCCTTCAACTTGTTGTATTGAATTCCTATATCATTGTCATCATCCTCATGTTTATATTATATTGAAAGTCATATGTGGGCTGTAGTGTATAGATGGACTTGGTATGATTATGATCAGGGATTATTCGGTATAATCATGACCGTAATGTTACAAATGATGTGGTAAAAGTCCTTATTGGCCCGTAGTGCATTGATGGAAAGTTATTTGCATGATCATGACCATTGATGAATACATGAATATCTTTGGCCCGTAGTACATGAATAATTTATGGTCGTGATACTAATGAATATCCTTGGTTATAGTGCAGGGATAATGTTGATTATTTATTAAGCCGAGTCTCAGCGATAAAAGTGATGAAAAACCTTTTAAATCATAGAAGATAGTAGATTTCATTCTCTATTTGACTCTTCTAATGGATTGCTTATTTCGCTACAGTTAAACTTGATGTTTGTTATATTTTATCAGTTAAACACTGTTAAAGGCTAACGATAATTTATTCTGTATTATCTTAGTCATAATATTTCTTACTGGGCTAGTTGAGCTCACCCTTTTGCTTTCATTGTTCTCTTCAGGAAATGAGAACGTAGCACGGACTAGTCGGAGAACGGAGTGACGGTCCAGATGAAAACATTAGTAATCCTCACTATTCTATGAAATAGTGTGATAATAAATGTACTCAGGACTTATTTTGAGTTTGAATACTGTCTAGAAGACATAATTTGTATTAAAACTCGCAGCTCATGTTGTATATTTAAGGTTGTATTCGTATTCTGTACCATGTATTTGGCGACTCACAATAGGTGATGTATACCTATTTTGGGGGCGTCACAAATGTGGTCATTGCATATAATCTTCCCGTTAAGATATGTTGCTGAACTTAGGAATAGTTTATTCCTTGTTGATGTAACGACCGAAAAATTCGGATCTTATGTAAAATGATTTCATTAAATAAAAATAAAATTTTATTCTACGTGTTATCAAGATGGTTGTTATTCTATAACCTATTAATATTGGAATGTCGTAGTAATCGAGCTACGTGAAGGAATTTAAGTGTTTAAATTTCTAAGACGAAAATAAAAGTTTTCCGAGAAATTTTCCGAAAAACCCTATTCATCGGTATTTTCTTGGGAATTATTTTTGAATTTTTGAGAAATACGTAATGATAGAATATCAAAGTAAGATAGATTATGCAATAATAATCTAGTTATAGAAAACATAATATTTCGCTTGCGGACTTAAGTTATAAACGTTAAGTAAAGCGAAGTAAGAATGAGTAAGATAATAATGGTATGATACTTTGGTATTGTGCAAAGGAATGAAAACAAGTATAATACGAAGTATTATATGAGTTTGTATGAAGGATGAAATATTGTATATAAGTTCTATATGAATTAGAATACAGAATTAATACATACACAATATGTATATGTATTAAGCAATGTTAATGGACTTGGAAGGTTGTTTGGAATTTACTACAAGTCCAAGCGAATTAAATGTGAAGGCCCAATGTTAATTAATGAACAAGTTAATTAATGCAAGCCCAAAGATTAGATTTATCCAAGCCAAGCTAGGATCCAATGAATTGATTGACCCATTGGGCAAACCATATTAATATGGTTCAACTTGGTAATCAAGTGTTATGTGTAGTGACCAAGTATAATGAGTAATGATCAAGCAAAGGATAAGTGTTGTGTTAACCAAGTAATGAATAGTAAGGAGGTGGTTTAAGGAGGTGGATTGATTTAATGACTAAATTGCCCTAACCTTGGAAAGTCTATAAATAGAAGAGCATTGCTAGCCATTTATCACTTATTCAAACAATCTAAACTATTACAAAGTGCTTAAGTGTTTGGGAGATTAAGCTACAAATAAGTTACTTCAATAAAGCAAGAAGAAGAGGAAGACTACTTTGCAAGTACTTCAATAGTAAGACTTCTTCTCTAATTATCTTCTATCTCTAGCATGATAGGTTGATAAGAAAAGATTGGATTAAGGAACATGAATGATAAGAAGTAAGAAGAATGTGTAAGTAATGAACTTAAGCCATATAAGTTGGTGATAAGTCATTTAAGCTAGCATAAGTTTGAAACTTATGTGAAAATATTATGAACTTGAAATGAGTTTATGATTGGAAAGGAAAGAACTTGTATGATTATATGTATCAAGAATACACGAGTAAAACTATATGTTGTAAGCATATAGGTATGATGATTAAGAAACTATAATTGTCATAGAACATGAATGATAAGTTCATAAGTAGTTTATAATTTGACAAGTTATAAGCTTATGAAGAAATAAGTCAAGAATTCAACCATGAGAATAAGTATGTTAAGATGTTAACATGATGAATGAAATTCATTGGTAATGTTGAACAAATCATAAGAATAAAGATTTGCCGAAAATCGCACGATTAGACGATAATCGTCGAATTCATGAAATTCCCAGATTTGAAGTTAAATTTTGAGTTTGAACTCGGAAACGTTGTTTTCCAATGGAGACAAGTCATTTTCGTCATTTAAGAGTTGTGAACTCAAAAATGATCGAATTCCGACTTAGAACGAAGAAACGAGCATTGAACATTCACGAACGTTTATCGTTTTCGTTAAAAAATAAACCAATAAGTGAATTTTTAACAAACGAAAGCAAATAGATAAAATTCTTGCATGAATGCGTAGAGTATGATGTGATGCCCCCAAAATAGGTATACATCACCCATCTTGGGTCGCCACTTACATGGTACAAAATTCAAATACAACTTAATTATACAACAGTCGTGTAAAATACGACAAAACATAAACTGAGAGTTTTAATAAGAATATTGTCATCTAGATGATTTCAAAAACAATGGAGTCCTCATTACATTTATTATCACACTATTTCACGCAGAATAGTGAGGACTACTAATACGTCATCTAGGACCATCACTGTTCCCCGACTAGTCCTCGCTTTCGTTCTCATTTCCTAAAGAGAACAATGAAAGCAAAGGGTGAGCTCAACTAGCCCAGTAAGAAATATTATGACTAAGATAATGCAGAATAAATTATCCTTAGCCTTCAACAGTATAACAACTGATAGAATATAATAAACAACAAGTTTTAGATCAAAACTACAGCGAAAATAAGCAATCCATTAAAAGAGTCAAGTAGAGAATAAAATCTACTATCTTTTAAGATTTAAAAGGTTTTTCATCACTTTTATCGCTGGGACTCAGCTTAATAAATAATCCACATCATCGAATCACCCCTGCACTACGGCCAAGGATATTCTTTAGTATCACGACCACAAATTATCCATGCACTATGGGCCAAGGATATTCGTGCATTCATCAATGGTCATGATCATGCCAACAATTGTCCATCAATGCACTACGGGCCAATGAGGACTTTTACCACATCATTTGTAACATTACGGTCATGATTATACCGAATAATCCCTGGTCATAATCATACCAAGTCCATCCGCACTATGTGCCACGATGACTTTCAACATAATATAAACATGAGTATGATGACAATGATATAAGAATTCAAGAAAACAACTTCACGAATTAGTTTGTCCAGAACTAATAATGTCCAATTTGTCAACAAGATATTGTTTTGCGGTGTAAAATTCAAGAATGCTCAGACGAATATTTCCATGAGAAGATACTGGATGAAGCGCAAATATCAAGGATATTCCACTAATTTCATGGAGTATAGAAATCAAAACTTTAACCAACTGAGTATAATAAAAAATGGAATAACAACAGAAATCACCATGCATGCTGTACTTCGCATAGATATGTTATTCCAACAGAATAATAAATAACGAAACCAGGTCAGGCGTGAACGCACCGACAGGATATTCCAATAAAATAATAAAGAATGGAATAACAACAGAAATCACCATACATGCGGTACTTCGCATAGACAGGTTATTCCAATAGAATGATAAATACGAAATAATAAGTAATGGAACCAAAATTAAAATTCACACGCAAGCGGGATATTAAAATAGAATATAAAATGCGGAATGATAAATATTGGAACCAGGTCAGGTGAAATTCACACCGACAAGATATTCCCACAAAATATTAAATGACGTAATAATATAAGGATTTCACCAAGTACAGGGTGTGCCGCTTATACAGGTTATGTATAGGGTATACCGCGTATACAGGTTATTCCAACAGAATAATAGAGGATGGAATAACAGAAGTTCTCTTCATGAATAAGAAAGAATAACACCCCTTACCGTAAAAGAAACTGGATAAAGGAGTAGTGAGGTAGTAAACTTCTCTTCTTCTTTAGATTTTCTCTCTACAATTTCTCCCTACAATATCTCTCTATAATAACCGCTCTAAAGCTTTGATGAATTGGTGAGAAATGAAGAAGAATGAGCTTCTATTTACAGAAAAACATAGTTTCGATAATTGCACATTTTGGGGCTCGGAAAATTACAGTACAATACCTCCAACTTTTATTTCATTTTTAATTCAGTCATCCAAGTATTATCAAACTTACACCAACTCCCATAATAGTAAATCATGTGAATTAATAATAAAATCATGTGACTCAATAGTAAATCATGTGATAAAATTAATTACAGTATAGTACCTCTATCTATACCTCTATTTTTAACTTAGTCATGCAAGTATTATCAATCTTGCACCAACTCCCCTATTAGTAACAAGAATGTGAATCAATAGTATCACATGTTAACAAATAGTTATAATCATGTGAATTAGTAGCAATTAATTGCTCATTTATCCGATAAATTACTCGATTTATCAATATAGCCCTCAGACATCAAATATTATCGAAATAAATGTCGATTCTCACTAACACAAACCATTACAACATCATGAAACCATTTTTATCAAAAATATAAATTTTGAAATTTCAAAGTTTGACTTTTCCCAAAAAAGTCAACTGTTGACTTTATGACCAAATAGTGAATTCCGAAAAATTTTGTGTTTATATACTATTTTTACTAATATCGACGTTCCGGATTCAAATATCACGTCCGTGTCTCCAAATTCAACTCCGAACACAACTTCAATTCTTAATAACATTCATCACTAATATCATAACTCACAATATTTATCAACCGTGTCGCTCTCGGAAAAGGGGCCTTCCTAAAGGATTTCTCCTCACTGGCGCGCAATTAACCTAACCTCTCCTGGAAGAACTTCTAGACATTGTAAATATTGCAATTTAATAATATGAATAACTTTGTCGTCTCAATTATTGATTTAATAAAATAACATATTATGCAGATGATACTATGGCAATAATCGAATCAATAATATAAGAGATATGATGCAGCAATTACTGTAGCAATAATTGAGTAAAACTGAGTGACTTATCACGTAAGCATCAATAATAAATACCGTGTAGCTACTATGCAACCACACGTATTCATCGCATTTCTTTTACTACCGGTAGGGTAGTTCAACAGTTTTAATAGTAAAACCTCCGCCGTTATTTTCATAAAATATTTTCGTCGTTTACTAACTACGACAGTGCTTCCGTTGTGGGGTCCACCAATGATTATGTAAATCGTCGCATTTAATATTCCCGGACAAAAGAATATTCCCCACCAAACGAATATTATATAACAACTTGCGTACTTTGCAAAATTTATAAATACTACCCACAACTATAATATTATTTCAAATTAACACCTTAATATTCAAAAAAATAATTCAAGAAATTTAAATCTTTATTTATAAAATATGGGTTCTCACAATCTCCCCTTCTTATGGAATTTCGCCCTCGAAATTTACGTACGTACCTGGTGTGATAAAAAGGTGAGGATACCTTGAATACCTTTATCGTTGAAAATATTAAATTCATCTTTGCAATCCGGCCAAAGATATTCATTAACAATTCATCTTCGCACTACAGGCTAAAGATATACAACTGTAAAACCAATAATGCTGAGACTCATCTTAATAGTATCACGACCACGAATTATCCATGCACTACGGGCCAAGGATATTCGTGTTTTCAATTACGGTCATGATCATACCAAGTCCATCTATGCACTACGGCCAAAGATGACTTTTACCACATCCATGAATTAATATTTCATTGTTGAGACTCAGCTCAATAATTAATCCACATCGTCGAATCATCCCTTCACTACAGGCCAAGGATATTCTTTAGTATCACGACCACGAATTATCCGTGCACTACGTGCCCAAGATAATCGTGTTTTCAATTACGGTCATGATTATACCGAACAATCCCTGGTCATAATCATACCAAGTCCATCTATGCACGTAAGTCACAGATGACTTTCAACATAATATAAGCATGAGGATAATGATATAAAGAATCAATCAAATGAGATAAAGGATAAATATTAAACATTTATAATATAATTTATCCAGGGTTTAAGAATATCCCAATGTTATCAATCACTTATTTAATCTCATAATCTAATATCATTAATATTATAACAATATTTTAATCACTTCTTAAACTTATAAACAATTTATTTTCATTGTTTACGCTTTACCACATAATGCATTTAATCATTCAAAAATGCCATACCCATAAGATATCATCACCAATGCTTAAATCCCTCATCAAAATATACATATGCCTTATATAGGATTCCCTAGCCATAAAATCCTATTTTCAAATTTTGTTACTTCACATAATAAATTTAACGCATTTACTCATAACTAGATCATTTTCATGAAAAATACCAAATCAGTTCCAAAAATATTTCTTTTCTGGGATTTAGCATAATATAGCCCCATAATGAAAATATATTTTTCTCGGAATTTTTAAAATTCATTTACTATTTTTCAAAAATCAATTTCTAATTAAATCCTTAAGAAATTAGCTACCTCAAGATTAACTCCAGAAATTCTCAAATCTTGGAAAGATTTTACACATGTTAACGTGAGCCTCCAGTTTAAATTTCATGGTCATTGGAGTTATAGAACTCCGGTTATAGCATTTTTTGTCGAAAAAATCTAAATATTGAAATGGTCATAACTTGCTCATTTTAAGTCGGAATGAGCTCATTTTTGGACAGGATGTTCCTTATACCATATACTTTCATGTCCCAAAAGCCTAGAATTTTTCTCATAATTTAAGTGGCCGAAACAGCCCCTTAAAGTTTCTCGGGCAGTAGCATTTTTGAAATTTACAGCTTTTGCCTCTTTTGCTAAAATTCGTCCACACGAATATCTACGACACCTTTTCTAGTGATTCCACTTGGAGATGCTACAAAACTCATAGATCTAACTCTAGGACTTGACCACACTCAAAAATTCGAAATATAATAGGAGATAAGGTCAATTGAATTTCCTGTTACGTTTTTACCAAAATCTGATTTTTCAACCCTTTGTGATTTCTAAGAAACTTTCATGTTTTCACATAATAACAAACATAACTCATCATAACACCTAATAATACATCATATACCCATGATTTTCATCAGTCCAATACTTTTGTTATGACTCTCCTCATAATCAACATAAATAGATCCTTTTAGTTGATAAAATATTTTAGGGTTTTAGAAATGGGTTTTGTATTAGGGTCAATACAAAATTCGATTTCATGCTCTAGGGGTAGTTTAAGAAGTCTTCAAGAATACGTCAGGAAATTTATTAACAATAAAAATATCATTCAAAACTGTGACTCTCACCCAAGACTTGGATAACACATGAAATGAAGGTTTCTCCTAACGGAGTTTCAACTGATAGGTCATAGTCTAACTTCTTCGGAGTCAAATTTAAACGTTGAACGCAAGCAAGAGAGATAAAATAATGGGTAGAACCGGTATCTTATAAGGTATAGACTTCGTAAGAATTTATAATTAACTAACCCGTGCTAACTTCGTTTGGGTTCCTCACTTGTTGGGAAGTCATGACAACTGCTCTCCTTTGAACTACCCGGCTTTGACTTGTCAGGGGTAGCATTTGGTGTCATCACTATCGTTGGAATTGACTTTTCTATAGGGCATATTCCACCCTCAACTGCTTCATCGTACTCTTGATTCATGATCTGAATCATCAATCTTCGATCCATATCGAATTGAGATTGACAGTTCTGTACAGGGTAATTTAAAACTTGATGTTGGGTTCTCCCAATTGCTGTCCAAAAAGAGAAATGTTCATCATCTATTTTAGCCTTTTTGGATCGGACGTCTCTTTCTACAATATCAACACGTCGTGCGGCTTTTACTCACTCATCCTTCATTCTCACTCGTTCAGTTGTTTCTTCTTTCAGCCGATCCTTAATATTTGAATTCTTAGATTCCAACTTTAATATCTTACACTCTGCCAAAGCGTGATTTTGTTCGAGCATCACATATCGGGTAACACAATTTTGAATTGTTGTATCCCTTTGTTCCACGACCGCTTGCCTTTCTTCAACCTGTTCTTCTAGCTCACGAATACGATCTCGCAGTTCTACATTTTGATCAAAAATTTCTTCTAATAAAGTCTCCTCAGGTTCCTCTTCTTCCTCTTCTTCCTCACTATCAGCTGCTACCTCTACAACTAGCTCGGGTGCAACTATTAGTTCTTCTCTCACCACATGGATATCTCTAATTCCTTCTTCGCCTGATATTACATTATCTTGATTGGTGATTAGAGGTGTCTCTGTGGTCTCATTTACTCCATTATTGACATTTTCAGTTGCCATTTCCAAACACTGCCACAAAATAAGGGTTAAATAACATATCACATATTATCCCTATACTCTGACCGACTAATAACAAATAACTTAGGTAGGTCATACTAGCAAAGGAATTCCCCGTCTCTCCCCTCCTAGTTCTTATCTAACATCTTAGCTAGGGATCATATCCCTAAGCTTTGATACCAACTATGACGCCCCCAAAATAGGTATACATCACCCATCTTGGGTCGCCACTTACATGGTACAAAATTCAAATACAACTTAATTATACAACAGTCGTGTAAAATACGACAAAACATAAACTGAGAGTTTTAATAAGAATATTGTCATCTAGACAGTATTCAAACACAATGGAGTCCTCATTACATTTATTATCACACTATTTCACGTAATAGTGAGGACTACTAATACGTCATCTAGGACCATCACTGCTTCTCGACTAGTCCCCTCGCCACGTTCTCATTTCCTAAAGAGAACAATGAAAGCAAAGGGTGAGCTCAACTAGCCCAAAGAAGAAATATTATGACTAAGATAATGCGTAATAAATTATCATTAGCCTTCAACAAAGATAACAACCGATAGAATATAATAGATAACAAGTTTTAGATCAAAACTGCAATGAAATAAGCAATCCATTAAAAGAGTCAAGTAGAGAATAAAATCTACTATCTTTTAAGATTTAAAAGTTTTTCATCACTTTTATCATTGGGACTCAAATTTTAATAAATAATCCACATCATCGAATCACCCATGCACTACGGCCAAGGATATTCTTTAGTATCACGACCACAAATTATCCATGCACTACGGGCCAAGGATATTCGTGTATTCATCAATGGTCATGATCATGCCAACAATTGTCCATCAATGCACTACGGGCCAATGAGGACTTTTACCACATCATTTGTAACATTACGGTCATGATTATACCGAATAATCCCTGGTCATAATCATACCAAGTCCAACCATGCACTACAGGCCACAGATGACTTTCAACATAATATAAACATGAGTATGATGACAATGATATAAGAATTCAATAAAACAACTTCACGAATTAGTTTGTCCAAGAAATAATAATGTCCAATTTGTCAACAAGATATTGTTTTGCGGTGTAAAATTCAAGAATGCTCAGATGAATATTTTCATGAGATGATACTAGATGAAGCGCAAATATCAAGGATATTCCACTAATTTCATGGAGTATAGAAATCAAAACTTTAACCAACTGAGTATAATAAAGAATGGAATAACAACAGAAATCACCATGCATGCGGTGCGATGAGACAAAGTTATTCCAATGTAATAATAAATAACGGAATCGGGCCGTGTAAACGCACAGCATGTGATATTGCAATAGAATAATAAAGAATGGAATAACAACAGAAATCACCATGCATGCGGTACTTCACATAGACAGGTTATTCCAACATAATGATAAATACAAAATAATAAGTATTGGAACCAAAATCGTGAAATTCACACTGAAGCGAGATATTCCGACAGAATATAAAATGCGGAATAATAAATATTGGAACCAGGTCAGGTGAAATTCACACCGACAGGATATTCCGACATAATATAAAATGCGGAATAATAAATTTTGGAACCAGGTCAGGTGAAATTCACACCGACAGGATATTCTGACAAATTATTAAATGACGAAATAATATAAGGATTTCACCAAGTACAGGGTGTACCGCTTATACAGGTTATGTATAGGGTATGCCACGATATAAAGTTATTCAAATGAATAATAGAGGATGGAATAATGTGTTCTCTTCATGAATAAGAAAGAATAACACCCTTACTGTAGTAAAGAAATCTGGATAAAGGAGTAGTGAGGTAGTAAACTTCTCTTCTTCTTTAGATTTTCTCTCTACAATTTATCCCTACAATATCTCTCTATAATAACCGCTCTAAAGCTTTGGTGAATTGGTGAGAAATGAAGAAGAATGAGCTTCTATTTATAGAAAAACATAGTTTCGATAATTGCACATTTTGGGGCTCTAAAAATTACAAAGACAATACCTCCAACTTTTATTTCATTTTTAATTCAGTCATCCAAGTATTATCAAACTTACACCAACTCCCCTAATAGTAAATCATGTGAATTAATAATAAAATCATGTGACTCGATAGTAAATCATGTGATAAAATTAATTACAGTATAGTACCTCCATATATACCTCTATTTTTAACTTAGTCATGCAAGTATTATCAATCTTGCACCAACTCCCCTAATAGTAACAAGAATGTGAATCAATAGTATCACATGTGAACAAATAATTATAATCATGTGAATTAGTAGCAATTAATTGCTCATTTATCTGATAAATTACCCGATTTATCAATATAGCCCTCAGACATCAAATATTATCGAAATAAATGTCAATTTTCACTAACACAAACCATTCCAACATCATGAAACCATTTTTATCAAAAATATAAATTTTGAAGTTTGAATTTTCCCAAAAAAGTCAACTATTGACTTTTTGACCAAATAGTGAATTTTGGAAAATTTTGTGTTTATAGACTATTTTTACTAATTTCGACGTTCCGGACTCAAATATCACGTTCGTGTCTCCAAATTCAACTCCGAACACAACTTCAATTCTTAATAACATTCATCACTAATATCATAACTCACAATATTTATCAACCAAGTCGTTCCCAGGAAAGAGGGGGACTTCCGGTAAGGATTTCTCCTCACTGGCGCGCAATTACCTAACCTCTCCTTGATAGAACTTCTAGACAATGTAAATATTGCAATTTAATAATATGAATAACTTTTTCGTCTCAATTATTGATTTAATAAAATAATATATTATGCAGATGATACTGTGACAATAATCGAATCAATAATATAAGAGATATGATGCAGCAATTACTGTAGCAATAATTGAGTAAAACTTAGTGACTTATCACGTAAGCATCAATAATCAATATCGTGTGCTAGTATGCAACCACACGTATTACTGTACTTTTACTACCGGGTAGTTCAACAGTTTTAATGGTAAAACCTCCGCCGTTATTTTCATAAAATATTTTTGTCGTTTACTAACTTCGACAGTGGTTCCGTTGAGGGGTCCACCAATGATTGTGTCATCATACGAATATTCCCCGACAAAACGAATATTATATAACAACTTGCGTACTTTGCAAAATTTATAAATACTACCCACAACTATAATATTATTTTAAATTCACACCTTAATATTCAAAAAAATATTTCAAGAAATTTAAATCTTTGTTTATAAAATCTGGGGTCTCACATATGAAATTTGTGAATCGTAGGCTTTTGAACGAGCCAATTCGGACTTAAAACGAAGAAGTTATGCGTCTGGGAAGTTTGTAAAAATGTCAAAACTACAAAATTGTCTGAGGCACAGAGTCCGCGCCGTGGCGCGACTCTAAGCCTTGAATGGCCACGCCGCAGCGCGAGGCCGGAGGCTTGTACACTCCTAACTTGTGCCGCAGCGCGAGTCATAGAGTAAGTCTTGGCGCTGCGGTGCCAGTCTCAAGAAGTTGATGGTAAAGAATGTTTTCAAGTATAGAAGAAAAGAGACCTTGTTGGTAATGAATTAAGATGTAATCATAACATGATTAAAGACATTGTAAGGCACTTGTAAGATACTAATGCATGTTGATTAAGAGTTAATAATCAATCGAAGATTAGCGGAATGTGAATAATGTAACGAAAGCCGGAAACCCTAATAACGAATCTAAATAGAAATTAGATTGAGATGAAGGGTAAGATATAATCATATACATACTTGATTATATGTGACCTAATGTAAGGCATTATGTGATCATGTATTGTAAAGGCTTGAAAGACTTGAGCGTAAAGTAAATATACCATAGCAGACGCTAAAGGCAAGTATTCTAACTCTTGTCTCAGTTCAATCTGAACAAGTTTTTTTGAAGTTCATGTATCCTTACGCATGAATTGGAGTATGTTGAAGTTAAAGCCAAATCCTTTGGCTAAACTTGATATATTGAGTAGATTATTGATAATCTATTCATCTGTTATCAAATATTGTTATCTTTTGTCAACTATTTATATGGTTTTCAAAAGAAGACTGAAATGTTAAACAAATGTTTTGTCGGTAAAACGACAGGCACGTGAGGTTGCCAAATGATTAAACGTACATACGTTTAATGGATGTAGTGTTGATCAACATATAGTACAATAGGCTGATCACCTAGAAGTGCTCATAAGTAATATCGGGCTTACGAACTTAGTTCCGGGTTGTCCTTTTCAAAGAAAGAATGAATACTCAAGGTCTTTGACCGGAGTGAATGTTTTACTGAATATTGTTATTATTGTAAAACATTTTGAAAGAAAGATGTAGTGCTATTTTGAATCATCAATAGTACTTCATAACTATTGTTTAGTTATTGAAGATATACGATTCGTATGTGTCAAGCATGTTGATATTGAAATTGTTATACTTGCTGAGCTAGTTATGCTCACTCTTGCTTGAACCATATGAATGCAGCTAAGACTGAACGTCCCGAAGGATCGAATAAGGATAAAGGAAAAGCTAAGGCAAATCGTTAAGCTGTCTATGTAATAGTATAGGTTTAATGTTATAATGTAATTGATATTATGACAAAGAACCTTTGTAATGGGTATATAACCTGGGAAATGTAAATATTATTTTGATTATATATAAGAGATATTCGTTCTTTTGAAGCTTTTCAATTGAAGGAATGTATGAATGTTTGTACAGTATAGCACTATCTGTCGGGTTAGAAGAGACCCGAATTTGGGGGCGTTACAAGTTGGTATCAAAGCCTAGGTTATAAAACTTAAGGGGAAAAGTAGAACCTTAAGTCATAACCTTAAGAAAGAATAAAGAAGTAAAAGATGGAAAGTAACCTTATAAAAATACATTATAATTATGTTATGTGTTTTTATTATTTTACTGACATGTACTAATCAAACTATATTGTTTTATTGTATATGTCAGGAGAAAATGATATGTATAGAGATATACATGTAGTGAGCGAGGATTCGGTTAATCGGGTAGAGATAATACCAAATCCCGTAGCAGTAGAACCAGAAGTGGTGGCAATCGAGTCTGGAGGCTCGGATAATTTAGACTACATGTCTATATTTGATGGCATGCTAGAGTAAGAGGTGGACGTGATGTCCTTTGATCAGGTTTCGCCTACAGAAGAATTGACTACGGGGGAGTCAATGAAGGCACTGCTCATGTTAGTATTGGATAGAAATGTCCATTACTGTCAAGAGGTTAAGGAGTTGAAAGAGGAACTCCAAGCTATCCGTGAGGACAAGACTAGCATGGAGAGCATGTGGGAAGAGGAACACGATGATCGTGTTTTAGCCAAGGACAAGGTCCATGAGCTTAAACACGAAGTCTTTGAGATCAAGCAAGAACTAAAGACTACTAACCGGAAGGTAGAGAGGATGTCCTATATATATAGGAGTTCTCATGTGGATTTCCAGCAGTAAGTGGCTGGGTATCCGGTAGAAGCAGGGCAGACTCGACACACTATCAGTCGGGATGTCATAGCTGGTTTGGCCAAGAAAGATTTCGAGAATGCCATTCGGCAGATGTAATCTAGCAATAGCTAGAGTAGAATAGATATGTAAATATTATATATCTAGTAAGTGACGTAAAACCCTCTTTTGTATAACAAAGGGTAGTCTTTTGTAAATCCCAATTTTTGGAAAGTAATTACGGAATGGTAATGTAATCAGCTAAGGCTGAGTAATGTAAACAATGTAGTGTTATACTACAAGTTATGAATCAATATAAGTCTCTTTTTATGGAATACATTGAGTAATGAGCATGAGTTATTGTTTTATTACAAATAATAACTAAACAAGAAGAAGAAAATAATAATGATGTGTTATTTTCTTAACAGCAAAATGCCGCCAAGAAGGAGACAACAAAATCAAGACACTAATGTTAACCAACCGGAGGGTGGTCCGGTTAATCCAATGCAAGAGTTCATTAATCTTTTAACGACTGCATTTAATAGAACGGGGGCTAATGTGCCCATAATTCTTGGAGTAGTACAAGCTACTACTTTTAAAGACTTTAAAAGTGTAGGTTCGCCGGAGTTCAAAGGAACTACGAACCCAATAGAAGCCCAGACTTGGGTAAAAGAAATTGAGAAAGCATTTGTGATAACAAATGTTGAGGAAGGTCAAAAGGTTGCCTTCAAACCTATTTAATGAAAGGAGAGGCCAATTTTTGGTGGGAGGCAAACCAGGCTAGAGCCGATATAGGAAACCTAACGTGGGAGAGGTTCAAGGAGATTTTCTTCAAGAACTATTTTCCCACGAGTATGCAAGGAAGGATGGAAATGAGGTTTCTTGAATTAAAACAAGGGGATATGACAGTTCCCCAGTATGCCGCCAAGTTTAATGAACTGGAACGATTTGCTCCACATCAAGTGGACAGTGAAGTGAGAAAGGCTAGAAGATTCGAGCAGGGCTTGAAACCCTGGCTCTATAGCCAAATTTTGGTGTTTCAAAGTACTTCCTTTGGAACCATATTAGAAAAGGAAATAATAGCCGAAGGTGGGAATGAGGCTCTCAGCCAGTACCACAAGGATAAGAAAAACAAGGGGAAAGTTGATGAGGGAAAGACCGAAGGAGCCAGTAGTAGTGGCAACGGTCAAAAGAGAAAGGGCTTTAACTCTGGAAATACCGGAGTGAAAAAAGGGGATCCTAAGAGGAGGATGGAGGCTCAGAAACTCGCGGGAAGACTCACTTAGAGTCTGCGCCAAAAAAGGAAAGTAGTATGTTATAACGTGGGATGTGAAGGGCACATTTCACTTAACCTGTCCAAATCCAAAGAAAAAACCACGGATGTTTTGTAGATAAGGGCACTAATAAAGCGGTAAGTTAGCTATTAGTGGTCCAAAGTTAGCTATTAGTGGTCGGTAGATCAATGGCCCGCTTTTTAATATGACGGTCCAAGATGCGGTGGCATCAGGGGATGTAGTTGCAGGTATTATTCCTATCAATAACATAAATGCATACGTGTTATTTGATTCGGGTGCAACTTGTTCGTTTATAGCTTGTGATTTTGCTAGACGATTAGAATTACTTCCCGAAAAGTTGCCTATACCTTTGAACATTAAGGTAGCAAACGAAGAGATAATTCCTGTTGAAAGTATTCATAGGAGTTGTTGCGTAGATGTACATGGTTGTAAGTTATCGATAGATTTAATACCGATAAAGTTAGGAGAATTTGACGTAATTCTCGGAATGGATTGGTTGATTAACCATAGAGCAATTATAGATCGCCAAAAGAAATGTGTAAGCATCAGGACGTGGAAGCAACCTCCTGTAGTATTTTACGATAATAAATTGCCGGGACGTTCGTGTTGCCTTACGATGACACAAACTAGAAAACTCTTAAGGAAGGGGTGTGTAGGTTCTCTGTGCCATGTTGTTGATACCCAGCGAGTGGGAGCAACCATGGGACAAATACCTATAGTAAACGAATTCATGGATGTATTTCCAAGTGAATTACCGGGTTTACCGCCGGATAGGGAGATTGAATTTGTGATAGACATTGTGCCAGGAGCGGCACCAATCTCAAGGGCACCGTATCGTATGGCGCCGGTGGAAATGAAGGAGTTGTGGTTCAACTACAGGAACTATTGGACAGAAAGTACATTCAACCAAGTGTTTCCCCGTGGGGGGCACCAGTGTTGTTTGTCAAGAAGAAAGATGGATCGTTAAGGCTTTGTATCGACTATCGTGAGTTGAACAAGTTAACGATAAAGAATAGATACCCATTGCCCAGGATCGATGATCTTTTTGATCAATTGAAATGGGCAAAGTATTTTTCTAAAATAGATTTGCGGACGGGGTATCGCCAGTTGAAAGTTAGGAAGGAAGATGTACCAAAAGACGACATTCAGGACTCGTTATGGTCCTTATGAGTTTCTGGTAATGTCATTTGGGTTGACGAATGCACCAGCTGCATTTATGGATATGATGAACAGAGTGTTCAAACCATATTTGGACAAGTTTGTTGTTGTGTTTATCGATGATATTCTAGTCTATTCTAAGACGCCATAAGATCATGTTGAACACTTAAGATTAGTGTTGGAGACATTAAAAAAGGAGAAGTTATATGCGAAGTTCACTAAGTGTGAATTTTGGCTGGAAAAGGTGCAGTTTTTAGGTCATGTCATTGACCACGAATTGATTTTAGTGGATCCAGCAAAGGTAGAAGCAGTGATAAACTGGGAACAACCGAAAACGCCGATTGAGGTGTAGAGTTTCCTAGGGTTAGCGGGATACTATCGAAGATTTATCCAAGATTTTTCAAAGATAGCTACTCCGTTGACTAATTTAACAAGGAAGACGGTGAAATACGTATGGACGGATAAATGTGAAGACAGTTTCCAAGAACTGAAGAAAAGATTAAGTGAAGTGCCTGTTTTGTCATTGCCAGATGACACAGGAAATTTTGTAGTCTATAGCGATGCTTCGCATAGAGGACTTGGTTGTGTGCTAATGCAGCATGGCAAAGTCATTGGGTATGCATCACGGCAGTTGAAGGATTATGAGAAAGTTTATCCTACTCATGATCTAGAACTGGCCGCATTAGTGTTTGCCTTAAAGATATGGAGACATTATCTTTATGGGGAAAAGTGTGAGATATATACGGACCACAAAAGTCTAAAGTATATCTTCACTCAGAAGGAGTTGAATATGAGACAGAGAAGATGGCTAGAGTTGATAAAGGATTATGATTACGAAATCCTGTATCACCCTAGAAAATCCAATGTAGTTGCCGACGCCTTAAGTAGGAAGGGTCGGGAAAAGTTGTCTATGTTAACGGCTCAAAATGAGTTAATAATAGAGATGGCTAGGATGGAGATAGAATTGAAGATGCCAAGTGATTCAAAGAAGATATTTTTACGACGGAGATGCAATCTACCATCATAGAGAGAGTCAAGGGGGTACAACTCAAGACTGACGAGAGTAACAAAATGAAGAAGCGGTTATCCGAGAAGGAAGATGCAAAGTATAGTCTTGATAATGAGGGATTATTAAGATTTGAAGGAAGAATTTGGGTTCCAATTGAGACGGAATTAAAAGGAGCAAGTGTTACAATAAGCTCATAGTTCAAGGTACTTGATACATCCTGGTAGCACAAAGATGTATCAAGACCTTCGACAGAGTTTTTGGTGGCCAAACATGAAGAGAGAAATAGCAGAGTATGTGAGTAGGTGCTTGACTTGTCAGAAAGTTAAGGCCAACATCAACGACCCAGTGGCTTGTTACAGTTATTGGAGATTTCAGAATGGAAGTGGGAGCATATCACGATGGATTTCGTGGTGGGCCTTCTAACAACAACAAAAGGGTATGATTCGATTTGGGTAATAGTGGACCGGTTGACGAAGTCGGCTCACTTTTTGCCAATTAGGGTCAAATATAACTTAGACCAGTTAGCTAAACTTTATGTTAAGGAAATCATTTCCAGACATGGAGTACCAGTATCGATTGTGTCAGATCGTGATCCATGATTCACATCGAACTTTTGGAGGAGTTTGCAAGAACAGTTGGGAACTCAGCTGAAGTTAAGTACAGCGTATCATCCACAAATCGATAGGCAGAGCGAGAGAACAATTCAGATGTTAGAAGACATGTTGAGGTCTTGCGTCATGGATTTCAAGGGTAGTTGGGATGATCACCTACCACTAGTAGAGTTTATGATATAACAACAGCTTATCATGCAAGCATAGGCATGCGACCGCCTTTATGAAGCTCAGATTTTAAGAAGGTGCAGAACACCATTGTGTTGGGATGAAGTGGAAGAACGCCAGATGATAGGACCAGAATTGGTACAGTAGACAACGGATGTGATAAAGTTAATTCGGATGCGTCTCGTCACAGCTAAGGACAGACAGGAGAAGTATGCAGACTCGCACATAGATTAAGTCGAGAGTTTGAAGTAGGCTCATATGTGTTTCTAAAGGTATCTCCCTGGAAAGGAAAGATACGCTTTGGAAAGAAAGGAAAGTTAAGTCCAAGGTTTATAGGACCTTTTGAAGTATTAAAACGGGTGGGAGAGGTAGCTTATGTAATAGCATTACCTCCAGACCTGGAATGAAGTGTGATAATATTAGTAGTAGTCCTCACTATTCTATGAAATAGTGTGATAATAAAAGTACTGAGGACTTATTTTGAGTTTGAATACTGTCTAAAAGATAATATTTGTATTAAAACTCGCAGGTCATGTTGTATATTTAAGGTTATATCGTATTCTGTACCATGTATTTGGCCACTCACAATAGGTGATGTATACCTATTTTGGGGGCATCACAAATGTTGTCATTGCATCTAATCTTCCCGTTAAGATATGTTGCTGAACTTAGGAATAGTTTATTCCTTGTTGATGTAGCGACCGAGAAATTCGGATCTTATGTAAAATGATTTCATTAAATAAAAATAAAATTTTATTCTATGTGTTATCAAGATGGTTGTTATTCTATAACCTATTGATATTGGAATGTCGTAGTAATCGAGCTACGTGAAGGAATTTAAGTGTTTAAATTTCTAAGACGAAAATAAAAGTTTTCCGAGAAATTTTCCGAAAAACACTATTCATCGATATTTGCTTGGGAATTATTTTTGATTTTTTGAGAAATACGTAATGATAGAATATCAAAGTAAGACAGATTATGCAATAATAATCTAGTTATGGAAAACATAATATTTCGCTTGTGGACTTGAGTTATAAACGTTAAGTAAAGCGAAGTAAGAATGAGTAAGGTAATAATGGTATGATACTTTGGTATTATGCAAAGGAATGAAAACAAGTATAATACGAAGTATTATATGAGTTTGTATGAAGGATGAAATATTGTATATAATTTCTATATGAATTATAATACGGAATTAATACATACACAATATGTATATGTATTTAGCAATGTTAATGGACTTGGAAGGTTGATTGGAATTTACTACAAGTCCAAGTGAATTAAATGTGAAGGCCCAATGTTAATTAATGAACAAGTTAATTAATGCAAGCCCAAAGATTAGATTGATCCAAGCCAAGCTAGGATCCAATGAAATGATTGACCCATGGGGCAAACCATATTAATATGGTTCAACTTGGTAATCAAGTGTTATGTGTAGTGACCAAGTATAATGAGTAATGATCAAGCCAAGGATAAGTGTTGTGTTAACCAAGTAATGAATAGTAAGGAGGTGGTTTAAGGAGGTGGGTTGATTTAATGACTAAATTTCCCTAACCTTGGAAAGTCTATAAATAGAAGAGCCTTGCAAGCCATTTATCACTTATTCAAACAATCTAAACTATTACAAAGTGCTTAAGTGTTTGGGAGATTAAGCTACAAATAAGTTACTTCAATAAAGCAAGAAGAAGAGGAAGACTACTTTGCAAGTACTTCAATAGTAAGACTTCTTCTTCAATTATCTTCTATCTCTAGCATGATAGGTTGATAAGAAAAGATTGGATTAAGGAACATGAATGATAAGAAGTAAGAAAAATGTGTAAGTAATGAACTTAAACCATATAAGTTGGTGATAAGTTATTTAAGCTAGCATAAGTTTGAAACTTATGTGAAAATATTATGAACTTGAAATGAGTTTATGATTGGAAAGGAAAGAACTTGTATGATTATATGTATCAAGAACACATGAGTAAAACTATATGTTGTAAGCATATAGGTATGATGATTAAGAAACTATAATTATCATAGAACATGAATGATAAGTTCATAAGTAGTTTATAATTTGACAAGTTATAAGCTTATGAAGAAATAAGTCAAGAATTCAACCATGAGAATAAGTATGTTAAGATGTTAACATGATGAATGAAATTCATTGGTAATGTTGAACAAATCATAAGAATAAAGATTTGCCGAAAATCGCACGATTAGACGATAATCGTCAAATTCGTGAAATTCCTGGATTTGAAGTTAAATTTTGAGTTTGAACTCGGAAACGTTGTTTTCCAATGGAGACAAGTCATGTTCGTCATTTAAGAATTGCGAACTAAAAAATGATCGAATTCCGACTTAGAACGAAGAAACGAGCGTTGAACGTTCACGAATGTTTATCGTTTTCGTTAAAAAATGAACCAATATGTGAATTTTTAACAAACAAAAGAAAATAGATAAAATTCTTGCATGAATGCATAGAGTATGAAATTTATGAATCGTAGGCTTTTGAACGAACCAATTCGGACTTAAAACGAAGAAGTTATGCGTCCGGGAAGTTTGTTAAAATGTCAAAACTACAAAATTGTCTGACGCACAGAGTCCGCGCCGCGCCGCGACTCTAAGCCTTGAATGGCCGCACCACAGCGCGAGGCCAAAGACTTGTACACTGCTAACTCGCATCATGCACGCTAATGTAGTAATGAGTAGTAAGTCTTAGCCATGCCACGATCCTCAAGAAGTTGATGGTAAAGAATGTTTTCAAGTATAGAAGAAAAGAGACCTTGTTGGTAATGAATTAAGATGTAATCATAACATGATTAAAGACATTGTAAGGTACTTGTAAGATACTAATACATGTTGATTAAGAGTTAATAATCAATCAAAGATTAGCGAAATGTGAATAATGTAACGAAAGCAGGAAACCCTAATAACGAATCTAAATTAGAAATTAGATTGAGATGAAGGCTAAGATATAATCATATACATACTTGATTATATGTGACCTAATGTAAGGCATTATGTGATCATGTATTGTAGAGGCTTGAAAGACTTGAGCATAAAGTAAATATACCGTAGCAGACGCTAAAGGCAAGTATTCTAACTCTTGTCTAAGTTCAATCTGAACAAGTTTTTTTGAAGTTCATGTATCCTTACGTATGAATTGGAGTATGTTGAAGTTAAAGCCAAATCCTTCGGCTAAACTTGATATATTGAGTAGATTATTGATAATCTATTCATCTGTTATCAAATATTGTTATCTTTTGTCAACTATTTATATGGTTTTCAAAAGAAGACTGAAATGTTAAACAAATGTTTTGTCGGTAAAACTACAGGCACGTGAGGTTGCCAAATGATTAAACGTACATACGTTTAATGGATGTAGTGTTGATCAACATAGAGTACAATAGGCTGATCACCTAGAAGTGCTCGTAAGTAATATCGGGCTTACGGACTTAGTTTCGGGTTGTCCTTTTCAAAGAAAGAATGAATACTCAAGGTCTTTGACCGGAGTGAATGTTTTACTGAATATTGTTATTATTGTAAAACATTTTGAAAGAAAGATGAAGTGCTATTTTGAATCATCAATAGTACTTCATAAGTATTGTTCAGTTATTGAAGATATACGATTCGTATGTGTCAAGCATGTTGATATTGAAATTGATATACTTGTTGAGCTAGTAATGCTCACTCTTGCTTGAACCATATGAATGCAGCTAAGACTGAACGTCCCGAAGGATTGAATAAGGATAAAGGAAAAGCTAAGGCAGATCGTTAAGCTGTCTGTGTAATAGTATAGGTTTAATGTTATAATTTAATTGATATTATGACAAAGAACCTTTGTAATGGGTATAGAACCTGGGAAATATAAATATTATTTTGATTATATATAAGAGATATTCGTTCTTTTGAAGCTTTTCAATTGAAGGAATGTATGAATGTTTGTACAGTATAGCACCATCTGTCGGGTTGGAAGAGACCCGAATTTGGGGGAGTTATAGTTGAATTCAATAGTGGGGTGAGTCAGCATCCATTAACTTGCTCCAAGATAGTGGTGTGGATAGTGCTCTTATTTTCTGCATATCATGGTTGTTTGTTCCCCACTGACTTTGATTCTCCATTCAGATCAATTAAGTATTCAGCAACTGTCTTGGGCAGATCACTCTACTAATATAGATGTTAGCAATCCATTATGAGCAACACAAAATATTCAATTCAGTTCTGGGGTTGCTTGACTATCTCTGACGATAGGACTCTATGATGTAGCATCATCAGAGGGATCATAGGGTTCCTGTCTGAACTGCTCTACAATCATTGATAAGACTTGATGCTTGTAGATGCCTACTGATCTTCATATGTGCTTTAATCATCAAGAGACAATGTGACGCCCCCAAAATTAGGTATACATCACCCATCTTGGGTCGTCAGATACATGGTACAAAATTCAAATACAACTTACTAATACAAATGTCGTGTACAATACGACAAAACATAACTGTGAGTTTGAATACAATTATTGTCTACTAGAGATTATACAAACTCAAAAGGAGTCCTCATTACAATTATTAACACACTATTTCACAGAATAATGAGAACTACTAATGCTATCCTTTGGACCGTCACTCCGCTTCCCCGACTAGTCCTCGCTATGTTCTCATTTCACAAGAGAACAAAGGAAAGAAAGGGTGAGCTCAACTAGCCCAAGAAGAAATATTATGACTAAGATAATGCGTAATAAATTATCGTTAGCCTTCAACAATGTTAAACCGATAAAATATAACAACATCAAGTTTAATCATAATGCGGATCAAGCAATCCATTAAAAGAGTCAAGTAGAGAATAGAATCTACTATCTTTTATGATTTAAAAGTTTTCATCACTTTTATCATTTGACTCAACTTTTAATAAATAATCCACATCATCCCTACACTACGGGCAAGGATATTCATTAGGGTCACGACCACAAATTCCATGCACTACGGGCCAAGGATATTTGTGTATTCATCAATGGTCATGATCATGCCAACAACTGTCTAACAATGCACTACGGGCCAATGAGGACTTTTATCACATCTTTTGTAACATTACGGTCATGATTACAGCGAATAATCCCTGGTCATAATCATACCAAGCCCATCTATGCACTACAGGCCACAGATGACTTTCAAAAAAAAAATATAAACATGAGGATAATGATAATGATATAAGAATTCAATAAAACAAGTTCAAGAATTATTTTATCCAGGAATTATTAACGTCCAAATTGTCAACATGATACTGTTTTGTAGAGTAAAATTCAAGAATGATCAGAAGAATATTTCCATGAAAAGATACTGGATGAAGCGCAAATATCAAGGATATTCTACTAATTTCATGGAGTATAGAAGTAAAAACTTTAACCAACTGAGTATAACAAAGAATGGAATAACAAAAGAAATCACCATGCATGCGGTACTTCTCATAGACAGGTTATTCCAACAGAATAATAATAACGGAACCAGTCGAAGCTAAATTTGTGCCAAGACAGATGTTCCAACAGAATAATAAAGATTTTAACCAGTCCGTTAAAAACACACGCATGTGATGTTCCAATGTAATAATAATAAGATTTTAACCAATCCGGTGTAAAACACACGAGCGTGATGTTCCAACGGAATAATAATAAAAAGATGTAACCAGTCCGATGTAAAACACACGTATACATGATGTTCCAACAGAATAATAGAAGAATGTCACCAAGTATAGGGTAGATCACAGACATACGAAGTTATTCCAATGAATAATAAGAAATGGAATAACAACAGTTCTTCTTCATGAATAAGAAAGATTAACACCCTTACCGTAAAAAGAAACCTGAATATAAGAGTAGTTAAGTAGCGAAATACTTTTCTTCTATCTCTCTATAGTTTATCTCTCTAGAGTTCAGTGAATTCGTAAGAAAATAATGAAGGAATAAGCTTCTATTTATAGAAAAATGGAATGCATAGTAACTAACTCATGAACGGTCGAGATTGATTTACTTTAATCTGACGGTCCATATTTAAAAAAAAATCTTTTAAATAAAATATAATATTTTCTATTTTTATATAAAAAGATTTTTACTATTCAAATACTATGCAGGCACTATGCAAACACTATGCATAATAAAATATAATATATTCTATTTATAGAATAACTTTAATAAAGTATTCTGTTTTATATAAAAAGATTTTACTATGCAAAACACTATGCGGGCACTATGCAAACACTATGCATAATAAAATATAACATATTCTATTTATAGAATAACTTTAATAAAGTATTCTGTTTTATATAAAAAGATGTTTCTGTTTTATTACGTTAATAATACGAATAAAACAAAACTTATAAATCAAGAATAATTGAATCAAATAATGTGAGATACTATGCAGCCACTATTGTAGCAATAATTGAACAAAACTGAGTGACTTCTCACATAAATATCAATAATCAATACCGTGTGCTACTATGCAACAATGCGTATTACTGTACTTTTACTACCAAGTAGTTCAACAGTATTAACGATAAAACTTCCGCCGTTATTTTTAATAAAATATTTTTGTCGTTTTCTCAATCCGACAATAATTCTGTTGTGGGGTCCACCAATGATTGTACCATCGTACGGATATTTTTCGACACAAAGAATATTCCCTGACCAATTGAATATAATATGACAACTTGCATACTTTGCAAAATTTATAAATATTACCCACAACTATAACATTATCTCAAATTCACACCATAATATAAAAAAATTTATTTTGAGAAAATTAATTCTTTATATGTAAAATCTGGGATCTTACAGACAACATCAATGCTTTGCCTAAGGATCTTTTTCAGAAAAGCTTATGTAACTTTGAGAGCTTTGGCAAAGATGACTCTGCGATTCTGTACTTGATCGTAGATACTAGATGAGAGTTGTAGAGGGACTAACTTTTTTAACTTTACGATCCCAAGAATGCTCTGTGTCTCTGAAAGATAGCTCTACTATGTCGAGGTAGCTCTATGATCTGCCGAGAGAACTCTATGATGCTTTTACGATCTGTTGAGAGAACTATGTGATGCCTCTTCGTTTGGTTGAGAGAACTCTACAATGCCTCTTCATTCTGCCGAGAGAACTCTAACATATATATGTATATATATATATATATATATATATATATATATATATATATATATGCACAAAATTATATATCCCACAAAACCAATTAGAATAATTTATTACAACAAAATTTAAGTAAAACAATACTCAAATATACAATATCATCTACGCATGATATAATACACATATTACTTTAATATCTCAACATATTACTAATTATCATAAACTCTATTGATAAGAATGACACTTATCTTTGAAATGGTGTTATATTTTCTATCCAACTATTTCAGATTCTAGTAAATACAATGATACATGAATGCAACAAAATGTAAATCACATGTTGCGTCTCACAGATCATATCTTCATAAATTCACATCATATACATATCATATGTGATACCCCGAATATTTGTACGGCTAGAAATATAGTCTTAAATGATTAATGTGATGATATTGTATGATAATCCTTAGATGAGGATAACTATTTGTGTAAGAATGATGTATGATATATGATTAAATACGATTATAAGTTAATTGGTAACAAAGCCTAGATGTTGAAAAAGAGAGATGTGTAGAGAATGATTAAATATTTTAATGTATGTGTTAAGGAAAACCTATATGGTTTAATATGTGTAAAGATGTAAAGAGAGATTTTTGGTACAAAAAATCTTTAAGGAAGTTATGTAATAAACTCAATGAGCATATGGCTTAATGTATAATATTGAAGAATAAGGATTATGTGAACTTATTGTAATGGAATAATCTATATATATTTATTCATGAGTAAGTGATGAGATATATATTAATAGTTGGTTTAAACTAATTGTTTGAACTAACTAAGGGAGCTAAAACTTGTATAAAAACCTAGTTAAATAGTAAAACTCGAATTTGAGTTCGGAGTGGAATCTTGAGACGCGAACCGAATATTTAAGTTTGAAAAGTCGAAATTAGTAGGAATAGACTAAAAACATAAAATATGTCGAGGTTGACTTTTTTGGGTCAAAGTCGATAGTTGACTTTTTTCGATAAAAAGTCAAACTCGAATATCGAAGGTGAATTTGAAGAAGCGAATATCCTCATGACGTTAAGAACGCCGACTTTAGTAGGAATTGACTATAATCACAAAAAAATTGATTTTCAGATGTCAAAATGATCAAATAGTCAATTAGATGGCTAATTGACTAATTAAAAGAGATAAGTCAGACAAGGGTGGGCCCCATGGGGGACTACTGAGCTAATCTAATTAGATAAAGGCATTGTACAGATATTAAACAAAGGGAGTAATTGGGAGGAGGGTTTCAACCCAAAAACCTTTAAAATTCATAACTTATATCTCTCTATTACTTAACTTAACCAATGAATGGGGAATATGAAGTGTTGGGAGCTGATGAATTAGAGGATGGAAGGGTAATGGTTGCCAAGCTCTATAAATACCCCCACCTTGAAAGCCTTCCAATTGTTGTGGCAAATTTTGTCTACGTAAGAAACTTAGAGTGTAGGAATTGAGTGAACTAAAGAACTTGTGATGAGAGGAAGAAAGGTCATGGAGAGAGTAAGGCAAGGTAGGAGAAGAACCATTGCAAAGCTTGAGGTTGAGTTTGGAGGAAACACTCTCAAGAGGTATTTCCAAAACCATATTTTAATTGTGATTTGTACATACTTGGGTTGCGTATTGATGGGTTATAGATGATTGATAAACATAGGGTGAGAAGGATGAAATTCCTGGTTTAATAATACCTAAAAACTTATGAAATCCAAAAATTTAAGCTATGCATATATCATGTTTGATTAAATGCCTCAAAGAGGTTTAAATGCTTGGTTGTTGTGAGAGCCCCAAATCCGGGTCCCAAATCACCGCGAATCTGGTTCAATCATTCTACAACTATTGCGGAAGATATAAACATAAATTATTTATACAATACACTTTACACACTATTTCCCCAAAATCAAGTAACCTTAACTTATACACAATTCATAAACTACCTAACATATGTCATTATTATCCAACTATACTATTACAAACTAGCCGCACATTTTATCCCAAGCTGAACTTGGAATTATCCTTTTCATGTATCCAAACGCATTCGCCTTATCTACAATGTTTATCATGATATAGCAAGGGTGAGTATAAAAGTTGCCCAGCAAGTTTAAATATAATTTAAAGATATATCATGATTGAAAGAATCAGAATAATAAGCTGGCTATAATTCACCAATATAATTGAGAACTAGCACGAACAAACTTTTGACTGAACAAGTATTAACATGAACAAATATATCTGGACCAACTGGTAATTAAGGTGATTAGCCTTTCATAAATGACTTATACATGCAATATGTACAGAGTACAATTAAACATGGCAATCAGCAATGATTAACCATAAGTATATCCGAATGAACAACTCTTAGTAGAGTTAAGTAAAAACTTGCCTGAACCGTTGATTACCGCTACACAATTTATATCGCTTTATCCGAAGACCTAATATTAGTAATATAGATCTCCAATATTAGAATAATATCATCACAATATAATACTATTATATATATACACATAGAATAACCTAAACACATAGCACATAATCCTATCAGTCTACAATACACATAAGACTTAACATCAAGTCAGACTATTGCAGTCCGAGTTGAAACCGACACAATTTTATCATCCCGACGGTCTAGTCGAACAAATATCGAAGTTTAAGTTCAATTAAACTCTGCCTAAACACTTAACAATTATCACAGATAATTTTCTTAGCAGTCAAAATAATTTCCACAGGCTCATAATAATTTTCAGATAATTAATATCATTAATCATAATTTTTCAATCATTAATATTATATTTATATGATTTAAAATACTTTACTCTCATATATTATAAGTTTTTCTTGAACATAAAAGTCAAATACCAATCCAGCAACCTAGATTCCAAATCCAGCAACCTGGATTCCAAATCCAACATCTAGATGGTCAATCCAGCAAATCAAACTGCAATCTAGCAAACTGGATTTCAAATCCAACAAGCTGGATTCAACATATTTTCAATTCAGTAAACTGCTTTTCAATTCAGTAAGTTGGATTCATTATCCTTTTCACGAAAATACGAAATCAACTTATTATTTTTCTATCCTTTTCCCAAGCACATATACATATATATCATACACAAAAAGTATTTTTCCATAATTTTCCAACTTCCTTTAGTATTTTTCAAAAATCATTTTTTTAGTACGTAGCTTAAGAAATTAGCCTCATCATGCTCAACTCCAAAAATTCCCATCTTCTGACACAATCTTATACGTGTTAACATGACACTCCAGTTTAAATTTCGTGACCATCGGAGTTATAGAACTCCAATTATAGCCATTTTCGTCGAAAAATCACAAAAATTAAAATTGTCATAACTTGGTCATTTTAAGTCCGAATGAGCTCATTTTTGAACAGGAGGTACTTAATACCATATATTTTCATTTCCCCAAAAGTTTGGATTTTATCTCATTAAATAAGTGTCCGAAACAGCCCTTCCAATTTCTTGGCAGCAGCTTTTTAAGCATTTTGCAGTTTTTGAGTCCTTTGCTAAAACTTAAATAAAATGAGATCTATAAATCTAATAAATGATCCGTCAATTTTGTTGGATTCGTATCTTTCCGATCTACAATTTTCATCTATCACAATCCATATTTGGACATGTTAAGCTCCCGAAAATTAGCGCGGAAGTAGCTGGTAAAAACTGTTGTTCTAACAATTTTCTTAGCTTTGAGTAGTTTGGGATAAATTCCATAACTTGCTCATTTTTCAACATAATTGAGTGATTCCAAAGGGATTTTATCCTTAATACATAGATCTAGCATCCCAAGAACATAAATCACAAATATCCATCATAGATTTCAAAAATCAAAAGCTAGATCATACTTTGAAGTTTAAGCTTTCCGGAAAATTCTATTTTTCTATTCCTTTTTATTCCAACCAAAACAACACCCAATATGGGTAGATCTAAACATGAAACACTCATAAACACATATATTCATGGTTTTTGAGTTTAGAAACAAAGTTTCTTATTTCATCAAACAAGCATCAAACACAAGATTAAACACAATCAAGGCTAAGAAAAAAATTAGGTTTTCTATCTTTTGAAAAACCTAGTTTTCATTCCACACTTTAGATCTAACTTTTGATTCTCAAAATGGATAGATCCACACATAACACACTCTAGATCATGTAAATCTAGAGTTTTGAAGATCAAGTACATAACTCCATGTTTTGATTTAAAACAACAAGAATAACTAGATAAATGTAGTTTAATACCTTAATATCTTGCTAGCCTTTCTTAATCTTTCAAAGTATATGATGATCTTGGTTAGCTTGAAGATCAAAACTTCTCTTCTCTTCTCTCTTGGGGGCTGCCAAAATATGGCTCTCTCTCTCTCTCTCTTTCTATTTGATTTTGTTAGCTAACTAGGAAGTGAGATGAAAGAGAAAAAAAATAAGATAGATTTTTATTAGGTGGATTTATATCAATTATCTGTACCCACTCTCCTTCTCCTCTTGTTTCATCCGGTCATGTGGCCCTTAATTCTTCCACCACATTCTCTCTTTCTCTCACACTTAATCATGTAGTTGTTGCTTGCAAGCTTAGTCAAAAATGATGGCAAAATAAGTAAGTGACACCTAGTGGAAGTTGTTCACCTAATAAAGTAAGCAATCATTACATTACATGCTTCTTTTTTTCTTCTCTAATGCACCGGCCATGTGGCCTTATATTGTCCAAAATTAGTTTCCTTTTATGCTTTATTTGATTTACTAAATGTCCAAAAAGTCCTCTCCCACTTGGGCTAAAAGTTGGGCCATTCTTTTCCATCTTTTGGGGTATCAAAATTAATCTATTGGACATAAAAATTTAATTCTTTGGGCCATGTAAATTAACATAGTCCAACACTCTTAATATTACCACTCCCTAATTATTTAATTAGGATTTTTATTTCCTCAATTATAACATAAATCCTGACTTATGCACATTTATTTCCTTAACCCAATTAGACTTGCTATAATTAGGTTATAAAATTAATTAACTGAGATGTATAAAATAAATCCCTTAGAATTAGTATATATTTTAAATACCATAATTCTCCCATACCATAACATTTAAGTTATTCAATTTTTCATTCCTAATATATAATCAAAAATACTTAAGCCATTATATTTAGCCTTTTATTTCCCAAATTAGGGTTTCGAATATCTGAATTTGGGTTTCTGAACATAACGTTAGGGTTTCTAACAGTTCGTTAGATTTTTCTAACTTAATCACCATATTCATATCATGGATTTAGGGTTCGTCACCTATGTAACTTATCTTGATCAAAATCTGATCCTTATCCACAAACTATATACATAAAATAAAATTACTGTTCACATATACCGACTCGTTTACACTTAGACACTTAACCCTGATAATTCTTCACAAGAATTTTAAATCCACCAAAATCTTATACCTCATTACCAGACTATCACTTACAGTCTATCAAATAATTCAAGTATTGTCCAAAAAAATTTGAAATTCTTAAAATTTCATTACAGAACTGCCAATTCCATTCACTTTTTTTCTGTCTAGGTTCTAATATTGAACCTTAAATCAATCAATTATGATTTTAAAATTTTTCTAAATTCTCGGGTTGTCACATTCACCCCTTCTTCTAAGAATTTCGTCTCCGAAATTCACCTTACACCTTACACCGTGCACCTTACACCATTTACACATTATCACATACTACCCAATACACCACTCATAAGAGTAAAAGTTTTCAAAATGGTGTTGAGGGGTCATATAGACCATGAACACATAGTTTTAACGGTATTCATACCACAAAACAATACATTACTTGGTATGTTTACAATCACAAAGAAGGTAAACTACCGTTGCTAGTACTTTAGGTGATTAGCCTATCGTACTCTTACGTCATGCATAACGTATTAATCATGTTTAGCGAATATTTACGCTTTCTGGTTGGATTATTTATCCAAACTACATTGTTCACCTCAGTCTTATCATAGGATTCCGCACCAAAACAATTTGGTTCGAGAAATTTCTTTCAATGAACACTTAGTTTTCAAAAACATTAGTCTAGCTGAATCGAATAACATAGACTCATATCAATAATTCAATTCAATCGAATTATTTAGGTGTAGCCAAACCCCGTTGGAAAATTAAAATTTTGAAAACATTTTTCGAGAATGACGTCATGATGCCGTACTATCTTAACAGTCTGTTTGAGGATGTCGTCATTGTATGACTTTGTCATAACACATCATACAATAGTGGAACAACGACTTTAGGTCAAATTCACACTAAGTATTCTTATATTTATAACTCCATCACCTTTTTATCATCTCTGTACCAGGTTACATGGTACATGAGTGATAAATAAAAACAAAATTTGATATTTCAAATCATTTGCGTCTAGCTGAAATAAGTAACATAGACTGTACTTTAAACCGTTTCAAAAATGGTTACGAGTCTACATTTTTTTAAAAGCACATAGTGCGTATTTAGCTTGATGTCAAAATTTCGAAGTTTAACATAGCTAGGAGTTTAGGAAAACCTAATGCCTCCACTAATAATCATTTGCTTAACAATCTATCTGTTCCTATATTCCTCCATTTTCCATTCACATACAACTATACCCAATTCGTCAAACCACACTTATGAGTTCATAACCTGACCACAATTATATGAGTTTAAGAACTTACCCTAGTCTGACCTTTGGCGTCCATTCGCTGAGGGGTTCATAAACATTTTATATAACTATAAGTCAAGAATGTCACATAAGTATGAGTTTCAAGAACTCGTACTTAACCCTATATTCTCTACCTATAACCTATCTATCTGTTATATACATGAGAAATGAATCACCCTCTTAACACGTATATAGGAAATAGTGCGACACAAATATTTCAATGATTATCAATGTCAGAAACTAAGTAGTTTTTACACCAAGTACAATTCCCCGCCCATACAAGGAATCATTCAACTCAGTTGCCGACATGAATCCTCAATTGAAATCCCCACCTAATCTTAACCCCCATTTATAATACAAATTTCATTTAATCCGTATTCATAATTCATAACTCTTTCATGAGTTTTCATAGTACAATTTCATAGTACAACTGTCACACAGCAATCTTGCTGTAAACTTTTTAATTATTCGCTTGATCCTTCTCCCATATCATAACCTTATCAGATCACGGGGTGATCTCATCGTATATATTTAGATTTATTTCTATGTCTTGATCGTTTTGTTTTACGATCTCCTATCCATGTACCTTCAGTCTTTTAGACTTGATCTATTCACCACTACTGTTCACCTTATTTATCAGAGTTAGGGAACTCTGCATCTTAACAACTTGCCGAGATTCATCTTTGAATCTTACCGACTAACTAACTCTATGTGAGTTAGATCTTATCCTAATCACTGCGGTTATTGGTCTCAGGTATTCCTACCTAAGCTTCATAACAAATAGCTTTGTTACCAACTGTGAGAGCCCCGAATCCGGGTCCCAAATCACCGCGGATCCGGTTCAATCATTCTATAACTATTGCGGAAGATATAAACATAAATTGTTTATACAATACACTTTACACACTATTTCCCCAAAATCGAGTAACCTTAAATTATACACAATTCATAAACTCTCTAACATATATCATTATTATCCAACTATACTATTACAAACTAGCCGCACATTTTATCCCAAGCTGAACTTGGCATTATCCTTTTCTTGTATCCAAACGCATTCGCCTTATCTACAATGTTTATCATGATATAGCAAGGGTGAGCATAAAAGTTGCCCAGCAAGTTTAAATATAATTTAAAGATATATCATGATTGAAAGAATCAGAATAATAAGCTGGATATAATTCATCAATATAATTGAGAACTAGCACGAATAAACTTTTGACTGAACAAGTATTAACATGAACAAATATATCTGGACCAACTGGTAATGAAGGTGATCAGCCTTTCATACCTGACTTATACATATAATATGTACAGAGTACAATTTAAGATGACAATCAGCAATGATTAACCATAAGTATATCTGAATGAACAACTCTTAGTATAGTTAAGTAAAAACTTGCCTGAACCATTGATTACCGCTACATAATTTATATCGCTTTATCTGAAGACCTAATATTAGTAATATAGATCTCCAATATTAGAATAATACCATCACAGTATAATACTATTATATATATACACATAGAATAACCTAAACACATAGCACGTAATTCTATCAGTCTACAATACACATAAGACTTAACATCAAGTCAGACTATTGCAGTCCGAGTTAAAACCGACACAATTTTATCATCCCGACAGTCTAGTCAAATAAATATCGAGTTTAAGTTCAATTAAACTCTGCCTAAACACATAAAAATTATCACAGATAATTTTCTTAGCAGTCAAAATAATTTCCACAGGCTCATAATAATTTTCAGATAATTAATATCATTAATTATGACGCCCCCAAATTCGGATACTTGAAACCCGAACTCGGTGCTTCACGATACCATTTCTATGAGCGGAATAATACTAATAATAATAACAATAATATAGATTATCAAATTAATTTACATATTATCAGAGTTTTCAATCCCAAGTACGGAACCTTTATACATTCATTACATGATAATAATAATATTTATCATCCATATCTTAATAAAGTCGGGTCATTACATAAGATAGCATAAATAGTCATTCAGCAACTTTCCTCTTCCCCTTGTTCTTGGAAGATCCTTCGGGTTGTTCACACTTAGCTGAAAACATTTAAATTTAAGCAAGAATGAGCATTTGAGAGCCCAACAAGTTATAGCAACAATAAAAGTTAACTGAATGAATTAAATGTTTTCTTTAAATTATACTTCTACAACGAATTAACAGTTGTGAAGTAAGCTGAACCAATAATAAACAACAAGTCATTTCGATTCAAATTTTTGAAACTACATATTGACTATAATGAGGATAAGTTGACAGACTATGAACATTATTTTCTATTTTCGAAAAGGTTTAAATAGAACTTCATCTGTAAACCGTCATTACTTACGGGCACGGGGGTGATCAGCCCGTTATGCCATGTATTGATCAATACTAAATTCAAGGATGATATTTTCGTCCAGCATATCCGCCTTAGGCGCACAAAAGTTTCCCATATTTGGGGTGTTCATAACAGTCTTGAATCCATACCAAAACAATTCGGTTGGATAAGTTTTATCTTGTTCAACAACAACTTTAAATTATGTCTAGCTGGATCAAATAGCTTAGACGACTTTTAATTCAACTGGTACATAATGGACACCGATAAGTATGTATCAACATGTGATAAAATATAATGATTACCCAAGTGGGGACATTTGTATAACCATGTTTAAGAAATTAACGAACAAAATATATAACTTGATCAATAATAACATAATAAAGGAACTTGTACAATAATTATAATTTAATAACATACTTATACAGAATCATTGCATAAGTATTTACAAAGGTTGAAATATTTGAACAATTGAAATGAACAGTTCATATATTATCTTACGCATGTCCGTTGCATAAAGTAAATGATTACCCTTAAATGATTTTTAAAATATTTAAAATCATTTTAATAATTACCATTATTATTTAATTATTAATGTACCATTATCCAAATATTAAAAGTCATTAATTATAACTTAAAATATTTTTAATTCATTTATATCTCTTATTAAATGATTTTATTTTTTTAAATTAATAAAACAATTTTTAACTATTTATTTAATATAATTATTAAATAAATTTAATATCATTAATATTAACCTAATATCATTAATATTAAATTATTAATGAAATTATCCTTTAAATATTAAAAGTTATATTTTATAACCGAAAATATCTTTAAACACTTTATTTTCATTTAAAATGATTTTTATAATAATAAAATCATTTTTAAACTAATTTATTTAATATAAATATTAAATAACTTTAATATCGATAATATTAATTAATTAATGAATTTTACCTTTAAATATTAAATGTTATATTTTATAACTTAAAATATTTTTAAATACCATATTATTATTTAAAATGATTTTTAATATAATAAAATTAATTTTAATTTATTTATTTAATTCATTTATTAAATAATTAATTATCATTAATATTAATTTATTAATGAAAATTACCACATAATATTAAAAGTTATTAAAAATAACTTAAAATATTTTCTTATATCATAATATAATTTTTAATAATTTTTCATGAATTAAAATCATTTTAATATAATTTTTTGGACTTTTAAATAATTTTTAGTTATTTATTTTGTATTTTTCTTAATTAAAAACTAATTTTCTATAATTATTTAATAAAATAATTAATTTTAGAAATTATCTGTCATTAGTAGGGCCTATAATACGTAAACTGTCGCTATAGGTGTTCTTAACCTGCCAGATTCTTCATCACCAGTTAACAAGTGGCTTAGTTTGACCAATCATAAATTAGTGTGTGTTGTGTTTCTGGGAAAACTAATCATCAGATCTTGTAGCACTAATGCAGTACTACAATATCCAACAACAAACATGGCCAACAAGCAAGTCATAAGCGAGATCGGGAGCCTTGAACAAGTCATCGAGTCGTTTTCTTCATTTTTTAGGTTTGCCGTAAATGAAGAACAGCTTCGACCGCTTCATATTCGGGGCCTCCACAACTTGTGATCTATGTGATGTCTTTGTGATATAAAGCATCCAAAGGTGTACCCAACATGACAAGGAAGAGATATAGCACATTATATTACTAAAACAACAACAAATCCAACATATAATTACCGGTCAAACCATGTCAGATGACATGGTCAAGCGTTCCGGGTTACCCGTAAAAAAACTTCCATGATCGTCTGGCCTAGTTTGACCATCCATTACAATCATCCAGTTTGATATATAAGAGATTTTAAGGCATAAACATATAGTATAAACTACATAATACAACTTTAATATAACAACCAACACAAATCAACAACAGATTACAAGATCTGAGGCGTCAAAAGTCTTATCAGACCGTTTCTGGGCAATTTTCGGGTTACCCAGAAATGCCCAGTCATGGTCGGTCAACGACCTTTGACAAACCATATCTTGCAACTTGTTTAAGAAATGAACTTGATTCTTGTTCCAGACCAAAGTACACATACCAGACTACATATAACAACTATAAAACAACAAAAAACATAATCGAGCAAGGATCTGTGGCCACTGACATTCGTTGTCAGACCACAGAACCAACTTTTTCCAGATTTTGAAGAACATCAAATTCGAGCCTCTAGATGTTATGGATCTAACATCTAGCAACTCAGATCATCATTATACATCACTAACAACACATTTTAACACTTAAACATAAAATCTAACAACAGATTTTGGATAGAATTTAAATTAGGGTTTTATACCTCTTATGAAAAATTTATGATTCTAAGCCTCTGATTTGTTGTGGGTGTTGATGGGACTTATTTGTGGGATTGATCTACTACCACATTTCGTGGGTTTTGGGAGAGAGAGAGAGTTAGTGGAGTATTGCTTGCACAAAAGGACTTGAAAATGAAATTTCTCTCTCCTATTTCAATATATATATAGTGGTGCAATGCATTGGCTGATCTAGAAGGCTGATGTGCTGCAAATTTTGTCATATGGAGTTGGTGGAATTAGGTTACCAACTAAAGTGTTGCCCAATTTTGCAAGTTTCCTAATAAACAATACACAAAGGGTAAAATGGTCAAATTGTAAATCATTTTAATGGCAACCAAATAATTTGCCAAACCGTTAGGGTTTAACCCTTAGGGTTCAACCCTAAGGTTTAGCACATGACAAAAATAGGATTTAACAACTAGGGTTTGTAAAGAAATAAATTAATTTTAGTTTCTAAAATTTAAAAATTAAGATTTGTTAATTAGATTAGGTTAATAATAAAATTATACAGGAACATTAGGGTTTAATACCCTTAATTACAATTAACCTGGTTAATTTAGCAATTAGGGTTTAGAATTTTGATAATTAAGGTTTCTAAAATACAATTAGGGTTTTCTAGAAATTTATATTTTTAATTGTCAATTAGGGTTTACCTAATTAATCACAATACCATATAACACAGTTATATAATAACTCTGCACTCATAATTGAGTTTCCAAGTTAGGGTTTCCATTCAGTAATCAGCTAATTAGGGTTTATAACTTAGAAATTAGGGTTCTAATCATCAAATTAGGATTCTAGGTTTTAGGATTTAATTTACTAATTAGGTTTATCTTAATTAGCAATTAAAGTCTATCACACGTGTTATTAATCACAGTAACACAATTTCTGACAGATAAAATTCTCCAGTTTAGGTTTCGAATTAGGGTTTTTAATCTCAAAAATTCAAATCTAATTAGGGTTTGACATTTATAATTAGGGTTCCCTAATTAGCACATAAAATAAATCATATAACATAGTTATATAACAGTCTTAAATTTCCCATTTAATTTCAAAAACATGGTCAAACCAATTAATGCTAGGGTTTGGTCAATATACCATAATTGACCAACCATCAACAGTACCAAAAATATACAGTACATATTTATGGCACTGAAAAATCAAAATATTATAATATTATAATATTATTATCATTTCTTGATCAAAACCTGTAATTAGGGTTTGGATTCCATATCTCATTTATCCGACAAAAAATAACCTTATTAATTAAGTAAAAATAATTTATTTAATAACTTTGAACAAAATTAGTATAATAAAATAATTATTGTATTTATTCTAAAATCATTTCACATATTATTTAAATAATATATACCTATACTTCCATGGAAAAATAATTAATAAAATATTTCTATTATAAAATTAATTATTATAAGAATATAATTTATAATAATCAATATGTCTAAAATAAATTTATTTGCAATTATAATGTAATAAATAAATTTTATTTATCACACATATAATTATAACTACACATTACCTTGGCATATATCACCCATATTTATTTTAAATAAATAAAAAAAATTATACGCAAAATTTATGATTTATTTATATAGAAAATATCGGGTTATCACATTCACCCTCCCTTATAAAGATTTCATCCCCGGAATCACCACTTTAAAACCTATACATACCAGGGTACATAACATTCACAATCTTCGCAAGTAGATTTCGATCAACTTTGATCGGACTGATCATTAACTATTTACTTAAAGCGTGTCTTTCTAGTTACGAGTCTACATTTTTTTTAAAAGTACATAGTGTGTTTAGCTTGATGTCAAAATTTCAAAGTTTAGCATAACTAGGAGTTTAGAAAAACCTAATGCCTCCACTAATAATCATTTGCTTAACAATCTATCTGTTCCTATATAATCCTCCATTTTCCATTCACACACAACTATACCCAATTCGTCAAACCACACTTATGAGTTCATAACCTGGCCACAATTATATGAGTTTAAGAACTTACCCTAGTCTGACCTTTGGCGTCCGTTCGCTGAGGGGTTCATAAACATTTTATATAACTATAAGTCAAGAATGTCACATAAGTATGAGTTTCAAGAATTCGTACTTAACCCTATATTCTCTACCTATAACCTATCTATCTGTTATATACATGAGAAAGGAATCACCCTCTTAACACGCATATAGCAAATAGCGCGACACAAATATTTCAATGATTATCAATGTCAGAAACTAAGTAGTTTTTACACCAAGTACAATTCCCCGCCCATAAAAGGAATCATACAACTCAGTTGCCGACATGAATCCTCAATTAAAATCCCCACCTAATCTTAACCCCCATTCACAATACGAATTTTATTTAATCCGTATTCATAATTTATAACTCTTTCATGAGTTTTCATAGTAAAATTTCATAGTACAACTGTCACACAGCAATCTTGCTGTAAATTTTTCAATTATTCGCTTGATCCTTCTCCCATATCATAACCTTATCAGATCACGGGGTGATCTCATCGTATATATTACGATTTATTTCTATGTCTTGATCGTTTTGTTTTAGGATCTCCTATCCCTGGACCTTTAGTCTTTTAGACTCGATCTATTCACCACTACTGTTCACCTTAATTTTCAGAGTTAGGGAACTCTGCATCTTAACAACATGCCGAGATTCATCTTTGAATCTTACCGACTAACTAACTCTATGTGAGTTAGATTTTATCCTAATCACTGCGGTTATTGGTCTCAGGTATTCCTACCTAAGCTGTTAGGTTTGTAATATTTATGAACGCAATCAAATTGCACAAAACAAGCGAAAACGTGTAAAATTAGAGTTTTAAAATTTTCCAAACCATAAACCCGGATCACCCTTTGTGCATAATTATTAATTAACGAAAAGATATAGAATAAAAACATACCCTTGAAGATCGAGCTTCCTCGGGTACAAGTTCACCCCCAAATCCTTTCGCGTTCAACTTGAATCCACCGGGTTTGGTTCCTTCCTTTGATCAACGTTAGCCATCTAAGTGTTTGGCCTCTAGAGGTGATCCACCAAGGAAGAAGAAAAAATTCAAGTAGATGGGTATTTGGCAAAACCCTTGTTTTTCTATCTCTCATAGAAAACGAACGTACTCTCCCAACTAATGGAATTACGTCTGTTGTTAAAAAGCCAACAACAACTCTCCTCCACCCATAATAAGACTCCTCTTATTTATAGATGTAGGCAACCCTCCTTAACAATTAAGGAATTGGGTTTTATTTTAATTAATTAAACTCCTTTAATTAATTAGGCTACTAATCTTATTAGAAATAATTAATTAAACTTTTAATTAATTAGCCTCCTAATCTTATTAGGAATAAATGAGGGTACTTTTATTAATTAATTCCCAAACTCCTTTAGGAATTAAATAATAATAATAGTAATAATAATAATAATAAGACTCTCTTATTAATTTATATTTAATATTTCTAAAATATTAAATAATAAATATTAAGCTATTTAATTTATTCTTTAATCATAGATTAAATTAAATTTACTTAACTTATTATTATGATTATGCCATTAACTTCTTAAATAATTATTCTTCCTTTTACGGTGTGACACTTTAGGTTCTCCATATTAAACCTATTGTGAATAAATCAATTAGAACAATTCTAATCTTATTTAAATAAATAAATTAAAATATTAATTTATTTAAATAAATAATATTTATTCTACAATAGGGATAAGCCTCTCTAGCGATCAACGACTTTCCAGATAATATAGATTTCAACATTAATCATAAAAGAACCTTTGAGTAAATAGTTACCGTACAATTCAATCCTTCCACCATACAATGTCCCAATTAAATATAAGACATGGAATTACTGTCAAGTATTATTTTATTTAATTATATGTATTTTGACTCTTAAATGCACAACCCCAAATAATGAAAATTAGAAACTCCTTTCTAATTTCATTCTGCCTTGGCCAAGGACTACTGGGATGTCATTTATCGAATCACATATGACATTTCTCTTCTTTTACTATAAGTGGTAGATTCTTTATTGATTATACATTATCTCCATGTACAACTTATTATACCCAAGCATACCCTTTGATATACCCTAAGGGTCTTAAGGAATAAGTCAAAATATAACTCATCATACACAAAATACTATGATGATCTCAAGTCCAAGGATCACTTGTACTACTATCACTACAGGAATTCCTATTGACAGGCAAGTAAAATTCCATTAGGTATTCTTTAGCGAGTCATATTCAGTGAACTTATTCTCTAATAAGCACCTACATACTTGCTTTAGTGTCTCCACACAAATGACCATGAGATCAATCATCCTCCTCCAATGAGCAAGCAACGTATGTACCAATCTATCCGGATTCACTAATCCCCAATTTAGTAATCCAACGACTGGGAACTATTTTAGTTTTAAGCTTTTTAAGAATTTAGATCTCATTAGAATGATCATCATCATTATTCTAAAAGCATTGCTTAAAACTATAGGTTTATCACATATTATAAAACAGCATCATATAGATAATTAAAAGCCTTTAATAAATTAATACTTTTTATTAATAAATGAATAAGATTGTTACAAAGTATATGCTTTATCATCAAACATGATTGGCTTGTATGCATACTACTTTCATAAGCTTTATAACAAACAGCTTTGATACCAACTGTGAGAGCCCCGAATCCGGGTCCCAAATCACCGCGGATCCGGTTCAATCATTCTACAACTATTGCGGAAGATATAAACATAAATTGTTTATACAATACACTTTACACCCTATTTCTCCAAAATCGAGTAACCTTAAATTATACATAATTCATAAACTATCTAACATATGTCATTATTATCCAACTATACTATTACAAACTAGCCGCACATTTTATCCCAAGCTGAACTTGGCATTATCCTTTTCTTGTATCCAAACGCATTCGCCTTATCTGCAATGTTTATCATGATATAGCAAGGGTAAGCATAAAAGTTGCCCAACAAGTTTAAATATAATTTAAAGATATATCATGTGACGCCCCCAAAATAGGTCCATTCCATCCAACCCATTCTGAGTCGCCAAATACACGGTACAGAAATAACTACAACTTTATTAATACATTTGTCATGCAAAATACGACAACATATATACTGTGAGTTTAAATACAAATATTGTCTTCTAGACAATATACATACCCAAATAAATCCTCATCACAATTATTCAAAAATAGTGAGGACTACTAAACAACTCTCTCTAGAACCTTCATTTCATACCCCGAATAGTACTCGCTACATTCTCGCCTCCTGAGAAGAAAAATGGAACAAAAAGGAAAAGGGTGAGCTCAACTAGCCCAGTAAAGAATATTATGACTAAGATAATATACAACAAATTATCTTTAGTCTTCAACAGGGAAAAATCTAATAGAATTTAAAAGTACTAGCCCAGTAGAGAATGCAAACTACTATCTTCTATATATGAATTTAAAAGTTCATCGTCGATATTTTATCACTGTAACATCAATCAATATATATCTGGAATCAAATATTCATCTTTGCACTACAGCCAAAGATATTCATCACTAGTGATGTTCATCTAAACACTGCTCATCTTTGCACTACGGGCCAAAGATATTAATCGATCGGTCATGTTCATCTCAACATCCTGCCATCTTTGCAGTACACGGGCCAAAGATATTCATCAAGAAATCATTCATCTTTGCACTACAGCCAAAGATATTCATCAGAAATCATTCATCTTTGCACTTCAGGCCAAAGATATTCAATAATATCATCATTTAAGACTGAGGGTGATGAAAAATAATTTTTTTTTTTAAAGAAACGAATCTAGTGAAACAAAATGACAAGGATTAAGGATTAAGGATTCGCACTTTGTTTTATCCACGTCCAAAAATACCTCAAAAATAATCATAGTGGTGTAAAATTCAAGAATGATCAAAACATGGATACAATCAAAGCTAGTATCCGTAATAGATATTTTGACGAAAAGAAAAATTTCATTTTTGATGAATAGTGTCGTATTAAGTGAATAGTGTCGATATCGTGAATAGTAACTCCACACCAAAAGTTCCAAAGTTGATAAAAACTTCAGATCAATATTTCAAGATAAATGATATTGAAGAAATAATATCATTACTGAAAAGAATAATATCCTTACCTCGAAGATGCGACTTCTAGTTGAAACACGGGATATAAGCTATGACTTGAACTTGTACCGTATAACAATACTCAAAGTATACTCAATACTCACAAGAATACGCCGATAATATAGAGAGAAAACTTCATTTAAAGTGTGATTTTCAATTCTAACCTAAGCACCTATTTATAGAAAATTGCTTAGAACACCAAAGCGAAAAATTTATTAAAATAATAATATATATATATATATTAAAATTCTCTCTTACGCACCTTCTTGAATCTGAAAATCAGCATTCAACACATTCAAATCACATGCTAGACCCACAAAAAAACGTTTTCATATTTAAATTATTTTAAACTTCCAAAAATCAATTATTTCGGAGCTTCAGAACTTCAATAATTCACAATAAATAGCCCTTTTGTCAGAAAATTCAAATCTTGCTAGTTTTTATAGGAAATTCAATTCTCTACAACTTTGCGTAAGAAAGTTTTTCCAAATTCCAAACAAAATTGGCCAATCTAAATCCACAAATCAGGCGATTTTACAAGCTATAATCAAATTTCAAATAATAAATGGGGTCCACCGACATGTTTAACATGTTTTAAACATTTTTGGTAACAAAAATACTCCTCCTCTACATATACTCATATATCCCACATTCATCGTAAAATATCATCGTTAATATATTATTAAAATAATATATTTAAATGAATTATTTTATCGAAAAAAGATAAAATATTAATTTTCAACAATTGTCACTATAAAAATTTTTCTCCATCTATATCCACATAAAATCAATATTTTTCTCATCATATGAATCAATAATTAATTATTCACAAATAATATTACGTAATCACAATATTGACAACCAGCGGTTCCAAGGAAAGAGGGGCTTTCCAATAAGAATTTCTCCTCATCTTGCGCGCGCAATTAGGTGACCAAACCTCTCCTTAGATGAACTTTCTAGACATTGCCAATAATGTTATCTAATAATATTATTCAGATAATATGAATTATTGCTTCGATATTGAAAAATACTGTGTAATGACAATTATTGAAACAACAAAGAATATAAAATATCAACGCAACAATTATTGAATCAATAAAATAAAATATTTGATAAAGAATTATCAGAACCATTATTGAGTAGTTCCTTCTTACATATGAATCAATAATTGGTGCAATACCGTGTGCTACTGTGCAACAACGCGTATTATTGTGTTTTAACCACCGGGTATTCCAACAATTAAATCTAGAATAACTACGCTTATTTTTAAACAACTTATTTTTGTCGTTTTCTTCCTCCAATCGCTTTCCGTTATGGGGCCCACAAATGGCTGCGCTGTCATACGAATATTCCCCGACAGTACAAATATTTCACGACCAAACAAATATTCCCCGACAATAATGAATATTTTATAAGCACTTGCTTATTCGAAATATTTGCGTATTTTACCCATAACTATCCACATTAATCACATCAACCCTTACTATTTCAAAATAATAATTAGAGAAAATTAAATTTCATTTATTAATTATTTGGGGTCTTACATATCGTGATTGATAGAATTAGAATAATAAGTTGGCTATAATTCATCTATATAATTGAGAACTAGCACGAATAAACTTTTGACTGAACAAATATTAACATGAACAAATATATCTGGACCAACTGGTAATGAAGGTGATCAGCCTTTCATACCTGACTTATACATACAATATGTACAGAGTACAATTCAACATGACAATCAGCAATGATTAACCATAAGTATATCCGAATGAACAACTCTTAGTATAGTTAAATAAAAACTTGCTCGAACTGCTTGATTACTGCTACACAATTTATATCGCTTTATCTGAAGATCTAATATTAGTAATATAGATCTCCAATATTAGAATAATATCATCACATTATAATACTATTATATATATACACATAGCACATAATCTTATCAGTCTACAATACACATAAGACTTAACATTAAGTCAGACTATTGCAGTCCGAGTTGAAACCGACACAATTATCAAACAAATATCGAGTTTAAGTTCAATTAAACTCTGCCTAAACACTTAACAATTATCACAGATAATTTTCTTAGCAGTCAAAATAATTTCCACAGGCTCATAATAATTTTCAGATAATTAATATCATTAATTGTGACGCCCCCAAATTCAGATACTTGAAACCCGAACTCGGTGCTTCACGATACCATTTCTATGAGCGGAATAATACTAATAATAATAACAATAATATAGATTATCAAATTAATTTACATATTATCAGAGTTTTCAATCCCAAGTACGGAACCTTTAGACATTCATTACATGATAATAATAATAGTTATCATCCATATCCAAATAAAGTCGGGTTATTACATAAGATAGCAAAAATAGTCATTCAACAACTTTCCCCTTCCCCTTGTTCTTGGCAGATCCTTCGGGTTGTTCACACTTAGCTGAAAATATTTAAATTTAAGCAAGAATGAGCATTTGAGAGCCCAATAAGTTATATCAACAATAAAAGTTAACTGAATGAATTAAATGTTTTATTTAAATGATACTTCAACAACGAATCAACAATTGTGAAGTAAGCTGAACCAATAATAAACAACAGGTCATTTCGATTTCAAATTTTTGAAACTACATATTGACTATAAATGAGGATAAGTCGACAGACTATGAACATTATTTTCTATTTTCGAAAAAGGTTTAAATGAGAACTTCATCCATAAAACCGTCATTACTTACTACGAACGGGGGTGATCAAATGGTATGCCCTGTATTGATCAATACTACATTCAAGGATGATATTTTCGTCCTGCATATCCGCCTTAAGCGCACAAAAGTTTCCCATATTTGGGATGCTCATAACAGTCTTAAATCCATACCAAAACAATTCGGTTGGATAAGTTTTATCTTGTTCAACAACAACTTTAAATTATGTCTAGCTGGATCAAATAGCTTAGACGACTTTTAATTCAACTTGTACATAGTGGACACTGATAAGTATGTATCAACATGTGATAAAATATAATGATTACCCAAGTGGGGACACTTGTATAACCATGTTTAAGAAATTAACGAACAGAATATATAACTTGATCAATAATAACAGAATAAAGGAACTTGTACAATAATTATAATTTAATAACTTACTTATACAGAATCATTGCACAAGTATTTATAAAGGTTGAAATATTTGAACAATTGAAATGAACAGTTCATATATTATCTTACGCATATCCGTTGCATAAAGTAAATGTAAAGGGTTAGATACTTGCCTTGTCTGCTGCTTACACAATTTATCTTTTCTATCAAGCCCTATCATTAAATAGATCATTCGTTTGATTAGAATAACATATCAAATCATATTGTACTGCTAATTGCAGTCAACACATTCCTAATCACATTGTCACATAACTTTAACAACCATTGAATCACAAATAAACAGTTATCCAGTCAACCTATCTAAATCCGCATCAATTTACGAACATTTTGATTCTACTTGACGACTTTTATCAGTATTTATCGAGTCTAAGACTCTAAACAATAGTTCAATATCCATTTAGATAACTTAAACAACAGTCGCACTATTTTTCATGGCCTTATAATAATTTTTAAATAATTATTATCATTTATCATAATTTTTGAAATATCAGAATCATTATTAAATGATTTAAATATCAAACAATTCTATTATCATTAATATTTAATTAATATTAAACTATTAATGAAATCATTGCCAAAATATTAAAGTTATGTATTATAACTAAGAATATTTTTAAAACATTTATATCACCCTTAAATGATTTTTAAAATATTTAAAATCATTTTAAATAATTACCATTATTATTTAAATATTAATGTACCATTATCCAAATATTAAAAGTCATTAATTATAACTTAAAATATTTTTAATTCATATATATCCCTTATTAAATGATTTTTAAATTAATAAAACCATTTTAAACCTATTTATTTAATATAATTATTAAATAAATTTAATATCATTAATATTAACCTATTATCATTAATATTAAATTATTAACGAAATTATCCTTTAAATATTAAAAATTATTTTATAACTTAAAATATCTTTAAACACTTTATTTTCATTTAAAATAATTTTTATAATAATAAAATCATTTTAAACTAATTTATTTAATATAAATATTAAATAACTTTAATATCATTAATATTAATTAATTAATGAATTTTACCTTTAAATATTAAAAGTTATATTTTATAACTTAAAATATTTTTAAATACCATATTATTATTTAAAATGATTTTTGATATAATAAAATTAATTTTAATTTATTTATTTAATTCATTTATTAAATAACTTAATTATCATTAATATTAATTTATTAATGAAAACTACCACATAATATTAAAAGTTATTAAAATAACTTCAAATATTTTCTTATATCATAATATAATTTTTAATAATTTTTCATAAATTAAAATCATTTTTAAATAATTTATTTATTATAATAATTAAATAAATTAAATATTTTAATATTCCAAAATATTAAATATTTATGAAATATAATTAAAATATAATTTTTGGACTTTTAAATAATTTTAATTATTTATTTTGTATTTTCTTAATTAAAAACTAATTTTTATAATTATTTAATAAAATAATTAATTTTAGAAATTATCTCGTCGCTAAAGGGCCATATATAGCGTATTTAAACTCGTCGCTATAGGTGTTCTTGACCTGCCAGAATCTTCATCACCAGTTAACAAGTGGTTTAGTTTCACTAATCATAAATTAATGTGTGTTGTGTTTTTGGGAAAACTAATCATCAGATCTTGTAACACTAATGCAGTACTACAATATCCAACAACAAACATGGCCAACAAGCAAGTCATAAGCGAGATCGGGAGCCTTGAACAAGCTGTCAGAGTTGTTCTTCATTTTTGGGTTTGCCCAGAAATGAAGAACAGTTCGACTGCTCATATTTGGGCCTCCACAACTTGTGATCTATGTGATGTCATTGTGATATAAAGCATCCAGTGTGTACCCAACATGAAAAGGAAGAGATATAGCACATTATATTACTAAAACAACAACAGATCCAACATATAATTGCCGGTCAAACCATGTCAGATGACATAGTCAAGCGTTTTCTGGGTTACCCAGAAAACAGCTTCCATGATCGTCTGGCCTAGTTTGACCATCCATTACAATCATCCAGTTTGATATATAGGAGATTTTAAGGCATAAACATATAGTATAAACTACATACTACAACTTTAATATAACAACCAACACAAATCAACAACAGATTACAAGATCTGAGGCGTCAAAAGTCTTGTCAGACCGTTTCTGGGCAATTTTTGGGTTACCTAGAAACGCCTAGTCATGGTCAATCAACGACCTTTGGCTAACCATATCTTGCAACCTGTTTAAGAAATGAACTTGATTCTTGTTCCAGACCAAAGTCCACATACCAGACTACATATAACAACTATAAAACAACAAAAAACATAATCGAGCAAGGATCTGTGGCCATTGACATTCGTTGTCAGACCACAGAACCAACTTTTTCTAGATTTTGAAGAACATCAAATCCGAGCCTCTAGATGTTATGGATCTAACATCTAGCAACCTAGATCATCATTATACATCACTAACAACACATTCCAACACTTAAACATAAAATCTAACAACACATTTTTGATAGAATTTAAATTAGGGTTTTATACCTCTTATGAAAAATTTATGATTCTAAGCCTCTGATTTGTTGTGTGTGTTGATGGGACTTATTTGTGGGACTGATCTACTACCACATTTCGTGGGTTTTGGGAGAGAGAGAGTTAGTGGAGTATTGCTTGCACAAAAGGGCTTGAAAATGAATTTTCTCTCTCCTATTTCAATATATATATTGTGGTGCAATGCATTGGCTGATCTAGAAGGCTGATGTGCTGTAAATTTTGTCACATGGAGTTGGTGGAATTAGGTTACCAACTAAAGTGTTGCCCAATTTTGCAATTTTCCTAATAAATAATACACAAAGGGTAAAATGGTCAAATTGTAAATCATTTTAATGGCAACCAAGTAATTTTCCAAACCCTTAGGGTTTGACCCTTAGGGTTCAACCCTAAGGTTTAGCACATGATATAAATAGGATTTAGCAACTAGGGTTTGTAAAAAAATAAATTAATTTTAATTTCTAAAATTTAAAAATTAAGATTTGTTAATTAGATTAGGTTAATAATAAAATTATACAGGAATATTAGGGTTTAATACCCTTAATTACAATTAACCTGGTTAGTTTAGCAATTAGGGTTTAGAATTTTGATAATTAAGGTTTCTAAAATATAATTAGGGTTTTCTAGAAATTTATATTTCTAATTGTCAATTAGGGTTTACCTAATTAATCACAACACCATATAACACAGTTATATAATAACCACACACTCATAATTGAGTTTCCAAGTTAGGGTTTCCATTCAGTAATCAGCTAATTAGGGTTTATAACTTAGAAATTAGGGTTTTAATTATCAAATTAGGATTCTAGGTTTTAGGGTTTTAATTTACTAATTAGGTTTATCTTAATTAGCAATTAAAGTCTATCACACGTGTTATTAATCACAGTAACACAATTTCTGACAGATAAAGTTCTCTAGTTTAGGTTTCGAATTAGGGTTTTTAATTTCAAAAATTCAAATCTAATTAGGGTTTGACATTTATAATTAGGGTTCCCTAATTAACACATAACATAAATCATATAACATAGTTATATAACAGTCTTAAATTTCCCATTTAATTTGAAAAATAGGGTCAAACCAATTAATGCTAGGGTTTGGTCAATATACCATAATTGACCAACCATCAATAGTACCAAAAATATACAGTACATATTTATGGCACTGAAAAATTAAAATATTATAATATTATAATATTATTATCATTTCTTGATCAAAACCCAGAATTAGGGTTTGGATTCCATATCTGATTTATCTGACAAAAATAACCTTATTAATTAAGTAAAAATAATTTATTTAATAACCTGAACAAAATTCGTATAATAAAATAATTATTATATTTATTCTAAAATCATTTCATATATTATTTAAATAATATATACCTATAATTTCATGGAAAACTAATTAATAAAATATTTCTATTATAAAATTAATTATTATAAGAATATAATTTATAATAATCAATATGTCTAAAATAAATTTATTTGCAATTATAATGTAATAAATAAATTTTATTTATCACACATATAATTATAAATAGACATTACCTTGGCACATATCACCCATATTTATTTTAAATAAAAAAAAATTTATAAGCAAAATTTATGATTTATTTATATAAAAAATATCGGGTTGTCACATTCACCCTCCCTTATAAAGATTTCGTCCCCGGAATCACCACTTTAAAACCTATACATACCAGGGTACATAACATTCACAATCTTCGCAAGTAGATTTCGATCAACTTTGATCGGACTGATCTTTAACTATTTACTTAAAACTTGTCTTTCTGATTAAACAGAAATTTGATTTCTAGAAGAATTCAAATTCCTCCTTCAAAATTTATTTATTAAATAATTTACTATAAATATTAAAATCATATATAAGAAAATAAAAGTTATACGAAAAGTACACAGAGTTCCATTGTGGTACCGCCACCGAATCCTTGGATTTGTCATGTTAAAAATTAAATGCGAGAGATTTTGTAAACTTCTTTGGATGAAGTTGGTCCTGTGATTGCCAAATTTCTGCCGGTTTTCCCCACGTTCACACTTTCTGCCTCCGCTTCTCCTTTTTTCTACGATCTTTCACCTTATGCTCCTTCGATCCGCACAGAAAACACCCACTAATAGTCCTAGGATTGGGACAGTTGGGAGAGATATGGCCCTCCTGCCCGCACTTGAAACATGCAAATTTTCCTTTCAGACATTCCCCCAAATGGTTCTTCCCACAATTACCACATTGCACCACCGGCCGGCTTCTTCTTTGCACCTTCTTATTTTACCGGCACACCCCCAAAGTTGTTCCCCTTCCTCTTTTCACTCCTATTTCCCTTGTTTATTTCCACCTTTCCTGTTCCCTCAAATTTACCCTTGTTTCTTCTTTCTTTGTTATAAAGGCTCATGGCCTCACTTCCTCCACAAAGAATAATTGCTTTCTCCTTGAGTCTTTTGCAAATGTAGGGATCTGCAACACCGCCACCTCGTTGTGAGAGCCAGGTTTCAATCCCACTCAAACTTTCGTGCTTTTCTAGCCTCCAGATCAACTTGATGCGGGCGAACCTAATCAACTCATTAAATTTTGAGGCATATTCCTGCAATAGTCATATTTTCATGTTTTAATTCAAGAAATTTTACTTCCATCCTAGCCTGCATACTAGATGAAAAATAGTTTTCGAAAAACAAAGTTTTGAACCTTTCCCAAGCAACTACACCTGCTCCAGCCCTCGCCTGATTCGCTTCCCACCAAAAATTTGCCTCACCCTTATTCATGTAGGTGGCAAAAGCGGTCTTTTGCCCCTCAGCTATCCTAGCTATTACAAATGCCTTTTCAATTTCTTTAACCCAAGTTTGGGCTTCTACAGGGTCAGTTGTACCTCTAAATTCGGGCGGTCCTACAGCTTTGAAGTCCTTAAATTTTGCCAAGCGATTGTCCTGCTGGTTCCCTGCGACTGGCATTCCTTGTTGCATGGCCTGAGCTACCATGTTTGCAAATTGCTGCATTGGATCTGGTTGTGGTTGTCCCTCAACGTTGTTGACAGATTCTTCTACCCTTTGGTTTCTAGTTTGACGTCTTGGCGGTATTATCTGATTAAATAAAACATAATTTAACTTAGATTCTAAACCTTATCACATAAGTTTAATATATTAAACTTGTTTCATTACTCAAACATAGGTTTATTTTCATTAATTCAAAGTAATTTACATAGCATAGCCCATAATGCTATCCCCTTGTGACCACAAAAGTTGAGATTTACAGCTTTTACCCATACAAAAGTTGAAAATATTACATTACACAAACATACTTATCACACATATTATATCAAACAAACCTACACCACAGAACCTACACTACTTATTCACTACGCCTTTTTCTTGATCTTGGACAACCTTTTGCTTGATGACCTTTTATCCCATAAATGAAACAGACACACTGCTTTGGATTGGGACACTGAGGAGAAAAATGTCCCCTATGTCCGCAATTGTAATAAACATTCTCCCCTTTCCTGCATATACCTTCATACTTCCTATCACAGTTTGTACACTTTTCTATTCAGTTAAAGTTTCCTTGGTTGTTATCAGGATTTCCTAGATTACGGTCTTTCATTTTTTTCTTTCCCTTCTTGTTCTGAGTCGTTAATCTTTTGTTTGTTGCTTTTTAGCTCCCATTTGGTCAATTTGGATTTTAAGCTTATCATGTTCTTCCATTATTTCTATTAATGCTTTCCGCAATTGGCTATTTAGCAGCTTTTCTATTTCCCACAACTGTTCTAAAGAGGAAACTTGGTCCCGCAGATTTTGCACTTTGGTTGATGCTTGATCAGCTCCAACTTCAGTGTCTGAATCACTATCGGTTAGTTCCACCATTTCCGGATTTGGTACGATATTTTACAGAATAACCACCTCATCGAGGTTGCTTTCACTTTGAGCCTCTATTTCAGCTATTGGCTTTGATATCGGCTCCTTCTTTACGATCCGAGGGTATCCTAATCCTTTTTCACCTGACATCTACACACATAAATTATCCTGATTAGTATATAATATATACATATTGTTGATCGATTTCGCAATCAATGAATACGTGCAAGTATACACGGTCAGCAAGTAATAAAGTGAAAGTAGAGTATCGTTCCCACGAGGAATTATTTAATAAAAATCACCAAGTATTAATTCTTAACCAAACTAATTTTATTTAAACAATCTCAAATCGTGTTTTTTCTAATTAAGAAAACTAAATTAACTAATTAAAACTAAGATTTTATAGAATGAATTCAAATAAATAATGATTAAGACTTCAATATCCCCAATTATGAATTATAAATCAATTATCCAATTATCCCAATTATTATGCCTACTGAATTGTTAACAGGAATTCTCAAATGCCAAAAGTCCTTTTCCAAGTGATCAATTGCCTTCTATTTAATCCAGATTAATCTTGCTATATTCCTATGCAAAACAATTGAATTAAACTCTTTCCAATACCAATTCCTTACGTGTTACATGCGGCGAACAAATATTTCCATTCTATTCACAAACCTAATTATTCATCTGCAAAATAACTAAGTCACATGATATCATGCCCAGCTTCTAACCCTAGAATTCCTCTTCCAATTCCTTTTAGAGTAACAAAGTAATTCTTGATCAAATAATTAAGCAATAAGCACAAGACAAGATAAACAACTCACTTTAACATAAATAATTAGAATATAATGAATAACTAATTCATAGACATAAAAAGTTCAATTGAAATCTCAAAAATAGTTAGTTCATAATTAATGAATTAAAACCAAGAATCCACAACCCGAATAGACATCAAAAGATAAAATTAAGATGAGAGAAGAGAATAGAATCATTGTCAAATAATCTGATGCTCCCTCTTGCTCTTGCTCTTGATCTTCAATGGTCTCCAAGTTGCTTCAATCTCCAAAACTAATAAGAACTAGGGTTATTTTCTAATCTAAAGGAGTGTTTAATCTAGGCTAAGCTATGTAATCTCCTCTTATTTTATGCCTTACATCATGTATTTATAGATTACAAGTCTAATCTTGAGCTTTGGAACAAACCCAATCCTATTTAGAGTCAAAAAGGTGTTAAAATTACCAAAAAGCAGCGTCCAAAGCCGCACTAAACCCTTCCCAAGACTTCAAATACTGGGCAACGGCATTGAGTTCGCCTTATAGCGCCCCGGCGCTAGAAAATGCACTAAGACTAGCGCCCCAGCGCTGGCCCAAAATCCGACATTTTCTACTCCGACGTCCTTTGGTAAAATGGCCATAACTTCTTCGTCCGAACTCCGATTTTGATGATTCAAGATGTTCCGGAAAGAGAGGAAGTAGATCTACAACTTTCATTCTTTGCGTTTTTCGAAATAATGTCAGGAGCTATAGTCAAATTGGCTCCGAAGTGGCTGCTGTGTAAATGGCAAGCCAAAAACGCGAATCTAGCCACCTCAAACATCGATCCATGTAACTTTTGTCCCAATTCCTATAAAATAACATAAAACATGCATGAATAGACACAAACACATAAAAACATCCTAAAAGACTTAAGAACAACAATAAATTAAGCCCGAATGTATCCAATTCATGGGTATAAAACTCACTCATCAAATACCCCCAAACTTAAATCTTTGCTTGTCCTCAAGCAAAAACACAAAAATGTTATGCAATGCAATGTAATGAAACTAATCTATATGCCTACGAATCCAACAAAGAATGATGAAACAAGTCTATTCAACCTACCTTAGAGAAATCAAGTAAACATGATAATACATCATATTAAAACAAATCAAGAATTTCCCAATCAATCATCAAATCTTAGATCATATCACTGATATAGTGCGTGTGTGCTCCACAACAATGTTAACTGATATAAAATCAAATTTAAGACATAACAGATATCTTTGAAGGCATCATACAGTGCAAATTCATAAAATTCACGAACAAGCTATATCCAACTAAAGTCAAACATCCACCAAGTTCAAGAGTCCAATCTGGGATACTTATGCTTTACTTTTCATTACGGGGACTTTTTGCTCTTTTCGCTTTTATTGTTGTTGTTTTTTTTAACCATAAGCGTGCAATGTCTCATTCCATTAGGCTAACAAAGGTCACCCCTTAGCGAGCTTTAGACCAACAACTCCTGACACTATATAAGACCTTAGGGCGCTAGGTTTTTAAGATACCCCTTGAGCGTGCTCTACTCAAGTAACAAAGGCCCCAAAACAAAACTAGCCACTAGTAAATTTTTTTTTTTTTTTTTTTTTTTATAGATGGTTGGTGAGTCGTTTCGCTCCATCTCACGCTTGTGTTTATGGGGAGTGTTTCTCCTCAACCCACCACAAGACTCAACATGTTTTTTTTTTTTAAAGCTTATATACCCCAAAATTTCCCCCAAACTTAAGTTTTTATCAAAATTTAGCCATCTCCGCCTATTTATGTCTTTCACTCCTTCATACTAGTATTATACTTAAGAAATCCATTATGTATCAATTTAAACTTAATCGGTTAACATAGATGTTATTAACGTATAACCTTGATTATACCAAATTTCAAACAGAAAAGATTCAATTCATAACAAGAAATCACATCAAAGCCCGAATATTCAATACTATACTTATCTACTTAACTCCGGTCTCATCATTGGCCAAAATAGACTTTTACTATCTAACAATTTGGAATCATGCAAATATAAACTAACTGCAAACAAACATAGTAAACTAACTACTATTTTTTTATGATTTTTAAATTTTTTTTTTTTAAACAAAAAAAAAAAAACGAATGCAACAACTAAATGTAAATAACCCGAAAACATAACGAACTACAATGTAAATAACTAACTATATGCAATACGACACTAAAATGCCCCCAAACTTAAACTAGACATTGTCCTCAATGACTGAAATAGAAAAAATTAAAGTAGAGGACTTCCCTGAAAATATAGCAATCTTCCTCCTTGCCCGCTAAGTTTGGAGAATAGTCTAAGCACATGGAACAAATTGGGCACCACACTTGAATTTGACTTGAATAACCTGTAAAACCATGATAGAAGCAATTTTATTAAATCCTAAATAAATGCAAATTCAAAACTACTAATATAAAACTTAATAAAAACTAAAAATAAAAATTAAACTTGGGTTGCCTCCCAATAAGCGCTTGTTTTATAGTCTTTCAGCCTGACTTTGTCTGGTCAACGCTATCCAATTCCTCTTCGAAAGTTGAGGAACCCTCCATCCATCGAAAATAATATAGCTCTTGGTAGGTTCCCATTTACGATAGCCATTGTATTAAAGTCACCTAGCATGTTCTGTTTAGATAAGATCACATTAAAGAACGTCCAGCATCTAGGTGGTTTCTCCATTGTGTCTGCGAATATATTCTGGTATTGAAGCTTGTCAGACACAACAGTTTCTTCTTCTATCTTCTCCAGCTCATCGCACCATGGTTTCGAAGGTGTACTTGCTTTTACATCACAAAGAGTATTGCCGACGACATGACTACCAATCGGAAAAGGTTTTGCAAATCTAACCGGACTCTTGAACTTGTTATCATTATCCCCACTTGTCTCCTCTTTTTCATCTCGTGGCTCATCCAGTTGTGTATTTGGCCCGGGCTCTCCATCAGTATCGGAATCCATGTCATAGGTCCAGGTGTATTGAGGACGGTTGTTCAACGCATGTGCTATCTGTTCCACTTGATTTTCCAAATTCTTGATCAACGCCCCTTGGCTTTGCAAATTCAAATCTACTTGATTCATTTTCTTGTCTTGTTCCTCATTCCTTTTTTCGAAGCTTTAATAAATTTTTCCAAGGCTTCCTCCCAATTTGAATGTTCTTCCCACAGTTGTAGTGGAGGTGGACACAAGAAATCCTGTGGGTATGTTGGACTTGGAGCATAAAATTGATCTTGATTGTTACTCCATGAAAAATCCGGGTGATACCCCCAATCCTGATGATAGTTGTAGGGATAGACATAATTATTGGGGTAATCACCACTATACTATACCGGCTCGAAACTGATGGTGCATTGATGACTCATATGATTTCCAGCACAATAATCACAAGTAACCACCATACTTTGACGACGCTGAGCTTCAAAAGCTTCAAACATCCTCAAAAGTGTCTCAATCTGTCGACAATGCGAGAAAGTTTCTCGAGTCTTTCAATCTCCACTCCCTTGGTTGAGTCATGTTCGTGTATGGCCATTGATACACAAAAAGTCATCCATGGTACTGAAAGAGAGAAATATAGAAAGAGAATTAAAAATAAAAATAAAATGTTTAAATTAAGACTAATTTGATTGAAATTAATATTGAAACTAATTATTAAATTAATTCCCGTACATTAGCGCTTAAAAACTTGTTCATCGATTTCGCAATCAATGAATACGTTGCAAGTATACACGGTCAACAAGTAATAAAGTGAAAGTAGAGTATCGTTCCCACGAGGAATTATTTAATAAAAATCACCAAGTACTAATTCTTAACCAAACTAATTTTATTTAAACAATCTCAAATCGTGTTTTTTCTAATTAATAATTAAAACTAAGATTTTATAGAATGAATTCAAATAAATAAAGATTAAGACTTCAATATCCCCAATTATGAATTATAAATCAATTATCCAATTATCCCAATTATTATGCCCTTCAATTGTTAACAGGAATTCTCAAATGCCAAAAGTCCTTTTCCAAGTGATCAATTGCCTTCTATTTAATCCAGATTAATCTTGCTATATTCCTATGCAAAATAATTGAATTAAACTCTTTCCAATCCCAATTCCTTATATGTTAAATGCGGCGAACAGATATTTCCATTCTATTCACAAACCTAATTATTAACTGTGCAAATAACTAAGTCACGTGATATCATGCCCAGTTCTAACCCTAGAATTCCTCTTCCAATTCCTTCTAGAGTAACAAAGTAATTACTGATCAAATAATTAAGCAATAAGCACAAGACAAGATAAACAACTCACTTTAACATAAATAATTAGAATATAATGAATAACTAATTCATAGACATAAAAAGTTCAATTGAAATCTCAAAAATAGTTAGTTCATAATTAATGAATTAAAACCAAGAATCCACAACCCGATAGACATCAAAAGATAAAAGTAAGATGAGAGAAGAGAATAGAATCTGTTGTCGACAAATCGATGCTCCCCTCTTTGCTCTTGCTCTTGATCTTCAATGGTCTCCAAGTTGCTTCAATCTCCAAAACTAATAAGAACTAGGGTTATTTTCTAATCTAAAGGAGTTTTTAATCTAGGCTAAGCTATGTAATCTCCTCTTATTTTATGCCTTACATCATGTATTTATAGATTACAAGTCTAATCTTGAGCTTAGGAACAAACCCAATCCTATTTGGAGTCAAAAAGGTGTTAAAATTACCAAAAAAGCGCGTCCCAGTGCCGCACCAAACCCTTCCCCAGTCAGCCCAAATAACTGGCAACACAACAACCGAGTCTACCTTATAAGCGCCCGTATTGGAAAATGCACTAAGACTAGCGCCCGGGCGCTGGCCCAAAATCCGACATTTTCTACTCCGACGTCCTTTGGGAAAATGGCCATAACTTCTTCGTCCGAACTCCGATTTTGATGATTCAAGAAGTTCCGGAAAGAGGAGAAGTAGATCTACAACTTTCATTCTTTGAGTGTTTCGAAATAATGTCAGAAGCTATAGTCAAATTGGCTCCGAAGTGGCTGCTGTGTAAATGGCAAGCAAAAAACGCGAATCTAGCCACCCCAAACATCGATCCATGTAACTTTTGTCCCAATTCCTATAAAATAATATAAAACATGCATGAATAGACACAAACACATAAAAACATCCTAAAAGACTTAAGAACAACAATAAATTAAGCCCGAATGTATCCAATTCATGGGTATAAAACTCACTCATCACATATAACACATAATGGTTTTATATAAGTTATCTTTTAGTTATTTTGACGATGAATTTATCCTATTCATCTATTTTTAAACTCTATATGAGTTATTTATATTTTCAACGTTTCCCCCTGTTCTAAGGTTATAGCCTAAGTTCTATCCCACCTAAGGTTTCTAACCCTATAGCTCTGATACCATGATGTGACGCCCACAAATTCGGATACTTGAAACCTGAACTCGGTGCTTCACGATACCATTTCTATGAGCGAAATAATATTAATAATAATACCAATAATATAGATTATCAAATTATTTACATATTATCAGAGTTTTCAATCCCAAGTACAGAACCTTTATACATTCATTACATGATAATAATAATATTTATCATCCATATCCTAATAAAGTCTGGTTATTACATAAGATAGCATAAACAGTCATTTAGCAACTTTCCCCTTCCCCTTGTTCTTGGCAGATCCTTCGGGTTGTTCATACTTAGCTGAAAACATTTAAATTTAAGCAAGAATGAGCATTTGAGAGCCCAGCAAGTTATAGCAACAATAAAAGTTAACTGAATGAATTAAATATTTTCTTTAAATGACACTTCTACAACGAATCAACAGTTGTGAAGTAAGCTGAACCAATAATAAACAACAGGTTATTTTGATTTCAAAATTTTGAAACTACATATTGACTATAAATGAGGATAAGTTGACAAACTATGAACATTATTTTCTATTTTCGAAAAGGTTTAAACAGAACTTCATCTGTAAACCGTCATTACTTACGGGCACGGGGGTGATCAGCCCGTTATGCCATGTATTGATCAATACTACATTCAAGGATGATATTTTCGTCCAGCATATCCGCCTTAGGTGCACAAAAGTTTCCCATATTTTGGATGTTCATAACAGTCTTGAATGCATACCAAAACAATTCAGTTGGATAAGTTTTATCTTGTTCAACAACAACTTTAAATTATGTCTAGCTGGATCAAATAGCTTAGACGACTTTTAATTCAACTTGTACATACTGGACACCAATAAGTATGTATTAACATGTGATAAAATATAATGATTACCCAAGTGGGGACACTTGTATAACCATGTTTAAGAAATTAACTAAATATAATATATAACTTGATCAATAATAATGTAATAAAAAGAACTTGTACAATAATTATAATTTAATAACTTACTTATACAGAATCATTGCATAAATATTTACAAAGGTTGAAATATTTGAACAATTGAAATGAACAGTTCATATATTATCTTACGCATGTCCGTTGCATAAAGTAAATGCAATAGGTTAGATACTTGTCTTGTCTGCTGCTTACACAATTTATCTTTTCTATTAAGCCCTATCATTAAATAAATCATTCGTTTGATTAGAATAACATATCATATCATATTGTACTGCTAATTGCAGCCAGCACATTCCTAATCACATTGTCACATAACTTTAACAACCATTGAATCACAAATAAACAATTATCCAGTCAACCTATCTGTTGCTAAAGGGCCCTATAGCGACGAAACTGTCGCTATAGGTGTTCTTGAGCTGCCAAATTCTTTATCACCTGTTAACAAGTGGCTTAGTTTGACCAATCATAAATTAGTGTGTGTTGTGTTTCTGGGAAAACTAATTATCAGATCTTGTAGCACTAATGCAGTACTACAATATCCAACAACAAACATGGCCAACAAGCAAGTCATAAACGAGATCGGGAGCCTTGAACAAGCTGTCAGAGTTGTTCTTCATTTTTGGGTTTGCCCATAAATGAAGAACAGTTCGACTGATCATATTTGGGCCTCCACAACTTGTGATCTATGTGATGTCTTTGTGATATAAAGCATCCAATGTGTACCCAACATGACAAGGAAGAGATATAGCACATTATATTACTAAAACAACAACAGATCCAACATATAAATGCTTATTCGAACCATGTCAGACGACATGGTCAAGCGTTCTCGGGTTACCCGTAAAATTTCCATGATCGTCTGGCCTAGTTTGACCATCCATTACAATCATCCAGTTTGATATATAGGAGATTTTTAAGGCATAAACATATAGTATAAACTACATACTACAACTTTAATATAACAACCAACACAAATCAACAACAGATTACAAGATCTGAGGCGTCAAAAGTCTTGTCGGGGTTTTCAAGCAATTTACGGGTTACCCAGAAATGCCCAGTCATGGTCGGTCAACGACTTTTGACTAACCATATCTTGCAACCTGTTTAAGATATGAACTTGATTCTTGTTCCAGACCAAATTCCACATACCAAAATACATATAACAACTATAAAACAACAAAAAACATAATCGAGCAAGGATCTGTGGCCATTGACATTCGTTGTCAGACCACAGAACCAACTTTTTCAAGATTTTGAAGAACATCAAATCCGAGCCTCTAGATGTTATGTATCTAACATCTAGCAACCCAGATCATCATTATACATCACTAACAACACATTCTAACAATTAAACATAAAATCTAACAATTAACGATCCATCAATTTTGTTGGATTCGTATCTTTCCGATCTACAATTTTCATCTATCATAATCCATATTTGGACATGTTAAGTTCCTGAAAATTAGCGCAGAAGTGGCTAGTAAAAAATGTTGTTCTAACAGTTTTCTTAGCTTTGAGTAGTTTGGGATAAATTCCATAACTTGCTCATTTTTCAACATAATTGAGTGATTTCAAGGGGGTTTTATCCTTAATACATATATCTAGCATCCCAAGAACATAAATCACAAATATCCATCATAGATTTCAAAAATCAAAAGCTAGATCATACTTTGAAGTTTAAGCTTTCCGGAAAATTCTATTTTTCTATTCCTTTTTATTCCATCCAAAACAACACCCAATATGGGTAGATCTAAACATGAAACACTCATAAACACATATATTCATGGTTTTTGAGTTTAGAAACAAAGTTTATTATTTCATCAAACAAGCATCAAACACAAGATTAAACACAATCAAGGCTAAGAAAAAAATTAGGTTTTCTATCTTTTGAAAAACCTAGTTTTCATTCCACACTTTAGATCTAACTTTTGATTTTCAAAATGGATAGATCCACACATAACACACTCTAGATCATGTAAATCTAGAGTTTTAAAGATCAAGTACATAACTCCATGTTTTGATTTAAAACAACAAGAATAACTAGATAAATGTAGTTTAATACCTTAATATCTTGCTAGCCTTTCTTAATCTTTCAAAGTAGATGATGTTCTTAGTTAGCTTGAAGATCAAAACTTCTCTTCTTCTCTTTGGGCAGCTTAAAATATGGCTCTCTCTCTCTCTCTCTCTCTCTCTCTCTTTCTTTTTGATTTTGTTAGCTAACTAGGAAGTGAGATAAAAGAGAAAAAAAATAAGATAGATTTTTATTAGGTGGATTTATATCAATTATTTGTACCCACTCTCCTTCTCCTCTTGTTTCATCCGGCCATGTGGCCCTTGATTCTTCCACCGCATTCTCTCTTTCTCTCACACTTAATCATGTAGTTGTTGCTTGCAAGTTTAGTCAAAAATGATGGCAAAATAAGTAAGTGACACCTAGTGGAAGTTGTTCACCTAATAAAGTAAGAAATCATTACATTACATGCTTCTTTTTTTCTTCTCTAATGCACCGGCCATGTGGCCTTATATTGTCCAAAATTAGTTTCCTTTTATGCTTTATTTGATTTACTAAATGTCCAAAAAGTCCTCTCCCACTTGGGCGAAAAGTTGGGCCATTCTTTTCCATCTTTTGGGGTATCAAAATTAATCTATTGGACATAAAAATTTAATTCTTTGGGCCATGTAAATTAACATAGTCCAACACTCTTAATATTACCATTCCCTAATTATTTAATTTGGATTTTTATTTCCTCAATTATAACATAAATCCTTACTCATGCACATTTATTTCTTTAACCCAATTAGACTTGCTATAATTAGGTTAAAAAATTAATTAGCTGAGATGTATAAAATAAATCCCTTAGAATTAGTATATATTTTAAATACCATAATTCTCCCATACCATAACATTTAAGTTATTCAATTTTTCATTCCTAATATATAATTTAAAATACTTAAGCCATTATATTTAGCCTTTGATTTCCCAAATTAGGGTTTTGAATATCCGAATTAGGGTTTCTGAACATAATGTTAGGATTTCTAACAGTTCGTTAGATTTTTCTAACTTAATAACCATATTCATATCATGGATTTAGGGTTCGTCACCTATGTAACTTATCTTGATCAAAATTTGATCCTTATCCACAAACTATATACATAAAACAAAATTATTGTTCACATATACCGACTCGTATACACTTAGACACTTAACCCTGATAATTCTTCGCAAGAATTTTAAATCCACCAAAATCTTATACCTCATTACCAGAATATCACTTACATTCTATCAAATAATTCAAGTCTTGTCCACAAAAATTTGAAATTCTTAAAATTTCATTACAGAACTGCCAATTCCATTCACTTATTTTCTGTCTAGGTTCTAATATTGAACCTTAAGTCAATCAATTATGATTTTAAAATTTTTCTAAATTCTCGGGTTGTCACAGTTGTGGGAGATAATGTGTTGATGGAGGGACATGAAGGACCCTAAGATATAAATTGGATATATTGGAGATTATATATGATGATTCATGTGTTTACATTCATAAGAATGCATGTAAGATAGACAAAATGGAAAATGGGAAGTTTAGTTTGTAAACTGACTTTTCAAGGAGTCACAACCTTTTACAGAATCATATTTTCTAGTACCATTATGGTTGAAAGATTCTCTTAAGAGTGATGAAATGAACCCAAGTGGAATGGAGTAAAAATGTTTTAAAACGAAGTCATGGCGAAATTTGTCGTAAAGTATGTTAAAAGATGAAAACTTATCCTTGGGAGACTTTTGGGCCAATTTTGTGGCTTGATAATGATGCTGCAAATTTATGGATTCATGGGGGGTTTTGTAGATCATGTTACAAGCTTTCCATAGCCTCAAGAATGGTCTAATTTCGACTTAAAACGAAGAAGTTATAAAGGTTTTGACGTAGGTGTGTCAAAACAGAGTATGCTGGAAAAAAAAATCAAGTTGTACAGAGGCGAACTCGCCGGGACGAGTTCGTTTGGCTAGGTATTTTGCCGGGGTGAGTTTGGCAGAGAGGAACTCGTCGGGGCGAGCTCTATGTGTTCCAATTTTGTGATTTTGACGTCCTGTAGTAAAATGGGCATAAATTTTTTATACGAACTCCGATTGAGGTGATTCAAGATGAACTAGAAAGCTAAAAAATATACCTACAACTTTAATTTGATAAGGTTTGAGATTTGAGGTTGGTAGAAGGGCCTAAATTAGCCATATGTAGGACTATTGTGCATTTAGATGTAATCGGAGGGCGTCGGGCATGCGCGAATGCAACGTGTAATGCTTTCGACGATAAAATCTGTTGTTCTATGTTCTAAAACATGAACATTATAAAATATAATAATATTTAACACTAATCAATGATGAATTAGATAAGTGTATGCATACTAAACATATGCAAAAGGAGGCAAATCGGGCATGTGACGCATGAACGTCGAAACGCCATGTAAAGTGTTAATGAACTTAAAAAGTGTTTCGATTCAAATGTAACAAACATTATAAGATATGGAATGGGGTTAATATAAACCAATAAGGATAGATGATGATGAGGGTCGTAATGTTCTCGAACGCCACGATGCCGAGAGGCGATGTTATTAAATTATAAACCGCGAACAATATGAAATGAGATTTATAATAAAAGATGTAAACCAATATAGAGGGTCATTGCATGAACAATTAGTAGGTTGACCTCAACTAAATTGTGAAGGTGATAAGTGGGTTTATTACCTACTTATTGGATATCAATTCATGCGAATTATGCACATCTCGAGTACATTTTAGTTTGTTTTAGTTGCATTTTATGTTATTTTGTGTTGCAAGTACTTAAAACTCCTTTTGGCAAAAAAGTGCAGGAATTGGCTTAATTATGGTGGTAATAGAGGGCACGAGGCTAATGGATGTGTGAAGGCGAGACACAAGCGGGGATATGCATAGCATAAAGGTATAATGGAGCAAGGAGACCAAGCATGGAAGGAATGAGCAGATAAAGCGAGACAGCGAACAAAGAATAACATTCAGCGTAAACCCGTAAATGTAATCCACAGATCGTGTGAGTCAGTGCGTGCCACAAGCAGCATACTATGCTGAGAAGGCTTGCATAAGAGAGGCTAGTTGGACATCCCGACTTCATCGCAAGTCTCGTACCTGCATGAGGAAGATCTTTGGAGGAGCCTTGCTGCCAAGCTGATGGTTGGAGTTCTTTGATGTGTTTTATTTTAATTTCCATTTTTAAGAGAGTGTAATTGATTAAAATGATACCTAACGTGTGTCAGAGAGAACTTGGATAGTTTTTGACGTGTTTAGAGAGTACTAACTAGGGTTTTTACACGAGAGAGATTCCAACGAAGAACGAAGCCATATTGTAATAACCCGGGATTTTCTATATAAAATAAATAAGAAATTTTGCGTATAATTTTTTTTTTTTTTAATGACGAGAATAAGTGAACGATAAATACGAATATATTTATTTCTTTAAAATTAGAAATAATTTTGGAATTATTAATTACTACAAATTATATTTTATGGTAATTAATTTACAGTAGCGAAATATTTTTATTAATTATTTTCCATGATAACATGATTGGAAATAATATATGAAGTGATAATTAGAATTATATAATAAATATTTTATTATATGATTTGTTCAGAATATTTAAGTTAATTATTTTAACTTAATTATTGATGTTAATAAAAGAAAGAGAAGTCAGATATGAGATCCAAACCCTGAATTGGGATTGTGATCAAGAGATGAGAATAATAATATTATATTATTGTTATAATGATTTTACAGTACAATAATTATGTACTGTGTATGTGCGGACAGATAATATTGAGCAATAACGGTCAATTAGGTCATAGCATATTACCGTGTTGTGAAACCCTAATTATTAAACTTAGTTATGAGAAATGACTGAGTAGTGACTGTGTATATGAAGTTTCTTTGTATATGAAGGTTACCGTATAAGATGCTCGGTAATTAGAAGAAAACCTAATTATCGTTGTTTGTTTGTCGATAATTAGGACAAACCCTAATTATTACAACCCTAATCGGTTGAAGTTAGAGACCGTAACGACTGTGTTAGAACATACATAGATAATTAGAGAACCCTAATGGTCAATTAGAAACCCTAATTGATGGCGTTAAGAAACCCTAATTAGAAAATCCTAATTTTCTATAAAAAAACCCTAATTTAAAATTATCGGGTTTAATTACGATGTTAATGTATAAAAGTTTTAATTTACCAAAGGATAGAATTAATTGGTAAATGATAAGAATTACCATCTAGTGATTAAATACTACATTTAATTGCTATGTACAAAAATGCCCATGAAATTATATGCAAAATTACCAAAATACCCTTTTAGTGTATTATTAGTTATATTATGGAATTTTAAAATCTAAAGTGATAAACCCTAATGGTTATGGGTAATGTCTATAATGCCCTTCATGGTAGACATGAGAAGTCTAAACTACCCTTGTGTATTATTAAAGGAAGAAATCAATTATTAGTGTGGAAATGACTAAAATGCCCTTTTTGTCCATCTTAGTGCATTATTGTGCATTATTAGTTGCATTGTTGGTAGAATCTTGCAAATGACCAGCCACCAACCCTGCCCAACTGATGTAACATTTATAGAACACATTTCTCAACTATTACAAACACATGGCATCAATTCATGGTGTATTTAAGGAGACTTATACACTAAAATTATGAACAAACACCTAGCTTTACTCTCTCAAGCTCTTACCAACGAAATTATCTTGCCCATAAGCTCCTAATCAAAGCCCAGCCATCACAAATAACAAATCAGAAGCATCAAGAAGTCAGAAATCAAAAATCAAGTAAGAAAAGGTATGAAATCCCAAAAATTAGAAATCCTTCGATTCGATGTTAATTGATGCAATTGATTGTTTAAAGTTGTGTAATAAGGAGTCTATTAATGTTATGGGTTGTAAAAACACAGACCCATAACTTCAAAGTGCACGAATTTGAAGATTTGAGCAAGTTGGAAAAATCAAACTCTGTGATTATTTACTGTTTTTGTTGTTTAAAAGTTGTTAGGTGTAGCTTGTTATGTGGTCTTTAAACTCCAAAAGGAATCAGGTCTATATCTATTGTAGATCGGGATTTATAAGCGGTCAAAGTGGGTTGACCGACATTGACCGGCTGTTTTTCAAACCCAGAAAATATTCTAAGTGTCCAGAAAAAAAATTTTTGAAACATGTCAGGCCTTATATCTCGGTGATCGTTAATGGGTTTTGTGTTTTGAAAGTTGATATGTGTAGTCTGGTATGCGGTATTTAAGATCCAAAAAGAATCAGTCCATATATATTACGGATTAAGAGTTATTTAAGGTCAAAGCGGGTTGATCAAGATTAACTTGAAAATTCTCAGGCAAATTTGCATTTTCTAAGTGTTAATTTTTCCGACAAGGTTTGACCATACTTTAGATGCTTGATTTCTTGTTTTTATGATGATATTAAGTGTTAGAGTTGTAGTCCTACATGTTGTCTACACACCGGAATTGATAGATCACATAAACGCGTTACGATCATCAAGTTATAGAGGTCCAAAGTAGGCACCTCGAACTGTTCTTCGTGAAGAAAATGCCTTTGGTAGCTACTTTGATGGGTGATTTATCCTAGATCGATGTTTGTTTAGAGGTTATGATTGTTGGATCTTGTAGTCTTGTATTTCCTCTACAAGACCCAATTTATAGATTGTCCAAATTCGTTAAGATTAGAGAGTTATTCACAACAAAGTAGGCCACCTTGGTTACGCTTTATGAAGAAGATCAGGTAGGCTCAAGAACACCTATAAGCAATTACATCACTATATAGGGCCTTTAGCGACAGCTTTAATTATTTTAATTTACGATTTTCCTAAAATGATTTAAAAATTAGAAAAATTAGATTTTAATTATTAAAAGTACTTATTAAATTCTAGAAAAATTATTTTAAAGTCCTAAAAATAGTTTTTAATTATTTTGAGTATATTTCATAAATATTTAATATTTTTGGAATATAAAAGGTATTTATTTATTTAATTATAATATTAAATAAATGATTTAAAAATAGTTTTAATTCATGAAAAATCATGAAAAATTATATTATGGTATAAGAAAATATTTTAAGTTATTTTCCATGACTTTTAATATTTTGTGATGAATTTCATTAATTAATTATATATTAATGATATTAAAGTTATTTATTGATTATATTAAATAATTAGTTAAAAAATAATTTTAATATTTTAAAAATCATTTTAAATGAAAATAAAGTATTTATAGATATTTTGAGTTATAAAATATAACTTTTAATATTTAGAAGATAATTTCATTAATAATTATATATTAATGATATTTAGTTAATGATTTGTGATATTAAGTTTATTTAATATTTATATTAAATAAATAGTTTAAAATGGTTTTATTTATTTAAAAATCATTTAAAAAGGATATTAAAGATTTAAAAATATTTTAAGTTATAATTAATGACTTTTAATATTTGGATGAATAGTACATTAATATTTATATATTAATGGTGATTATTTAAAAATGATTTTAATCGTTTAAAAATCATTTAAGGGTAATATAAATGTTTTAAAAATAGTTTGAGTTATTATAAATAACTTTTATATTTTGGCAATGGTTTCATTAATAGTTTAATATAAATTAATTATTAATGATAATGGAATTGTTTAATGTTTAAATCATGTAATTATAATTCCGATGTTTGAAAGTGATATCCGGTCAAACTAGCTGACTTGAGAACCGGTTATGAAGTCCAGGATTTGATGAAGAGCACCCATAGTAACGGTTATATCACTATAAGCCCTTGAGTGACAGATTTGAATTATTTTAAATTTTTCAATTTACGAAAAATTTCAAAAATGATTAAAAGTAAAATGTCCGATATTTACGATGTTGAGGTATAGAATAAGAGTCTTAGACTCGAGAATTATCCGATAAAATTGTTTGCAGACGCCGGCAAACCCGTATCAATCTATAATAGAAAGAAAAGGCGATTTGTAAGAGCATGGATGAGATATTTGAAAATGTATAGAATATGAACTAAAAGTATGATCATCACCGCGATTATGTGATGGCGTGATTAGACTATGTCTTTGTTGTAATAATAAAGATTACTATGTGTTATGATATATTGTTCTAATCGAACGAATGATTTGATTATTGATAGGTTGTGATACAGAGATAAAACCTAAGTTGAGATTTGTAATCAGCGAATCAGGCAAGTATCCTACCTTTGCATTTCCTTTATGCAATGAACATGAGTAAGAAGTTTCAGAATTCTTTTCTATTCCTGTACAGATTATGTACGCTTTGATTATCAACATGTTAGCTCAGATATATATTCTGTTCATTGATTTCTAAATGGTTATACAAGTGTCCCCACTTGGATAATCATGGCATTTATTCACATGTTGATACACTTTTTCAATTACCCGTATACATATATGTTGAATTACATATTATTGTTGAGCAAGATTAAAAACCTTCGGGTTTGGAACCAGGCATGTATGAACATCTTGATAATGGGAAAATTTTTATGCGCTTCGGCGGACAAAGGGTGAGCGATGAATTTCATTCAAGTTATGTAGTATTGATCAATACAGGGTACAACGGGGCTGATCACCCTCCGTGCTGTAAAGTTATGCTTTCTGGTTCTTGGATGAATTTACGCTAAACCTTTTGAAAATGAAAAACAATGTTCATAGTATGTTTCTTAAACCCTATTCATGGGTGGAGCCTAATTTCAAGAAATTGAAAGAGAGTTGTTATGTGAATCTTTTATCAAGATCAGATTACTTCACAACTTTTGATTCGTTGTAGAAAGTGTTATGTAAAGAGAATACTTATATTCTTTCAAATTTATATATATAATTGTTATTACTTGTTGGGCACTCAAATGCTCATCCTTGCTTAAACTAAATGTTTTCAATTCGTCACGATCGACACAAGGCTCAGAACGCGAACAAGGAAAAGAAAAGCTATTCGAATGAGATTTAGTATGAGTTAATGGTTATAGTTAGTAAGACAATGGAATCTATTGTCGTATTGTAAGAATGTATTTGAAGGTCACGTACCTAGGAAAGTAAACTTTGATGTATGTAAATTAAGTTGAATTATATTATTATTATTATTTAGTATTATTCAAATTTAAAGAAATGGTATATCGTGGAGAACCGAAGTTCGGGTTTCAAGTATCCGGATTTGGGGTCGCCACACAGTTGGTATCAAAGTCATGAGGTTATAAACTTTAGGAATGCTAAACCTAGGTTATAACCTTAGTAGAATGGAAAACGAAAGTTAAGATAGATATTCAGTGAACCAGGAGACGAAGTACTCTGGTGAGAAGTTATAGGATATGATGAGTTAAAGAGATTCATCGAGTTTTAGTTGTACTAAATAAAATATTCCTTCATTTTATCGATGAATATATTTTATTTCGGTACTAATGTTGTCTCGTTTATTGTGGTCATAGGATGGATGACGAAAGTCAAGATAGTAATTCCTTGACCCAAGGGACGATGGACTCTAGCGAGGAGTACATGAGACGGTGAGATGATAAGAGATTTGATAGTTAGGAACAGCATTTAACTTAAAGGTTAGAGTCGAAGCAAAGTGAGGCGCGTAATCGTATTCTCAGTTTTTGGAACAAGAAGATAAGGACGCCGCTGCTCACCGAACACGAGATCGAGTTAAGCAGAGAGTTACGAGGAGGTTGGAGCAGGAGGGAGATCTGAGATAGGGCGATTGAAGGTTGAGATAGAAGCCAAAGACACCAAGATATATACCTTGGAGCAGCTTTAGACATCGCCTTTATGCGATTCGATCTGAAGTGGATGGAGTCGTCTTCTACAGAGAGAAGATAGGCGTTGATGAGAATTGAATAATTCATCGTCAAACAAAATAAGAGACAACGATATAGAACTCTTGATTGTTTGTATATATATACTACATGCTAATCGTGGTAACTTATGTATGTAGATGTCCGTGGAAAAGATGTGGAATAAGAAGGATCGATCCATACCCCCGAGCTAATATCGAGGCCAACAGCTGAAATAGAAGCTTACCAAGAACCCAAATCGGACGAGGTGGCTATAGTGGAAAACGTAGTATCAGATCCAGAAATGGTGGATTTGACAGATAGTGATTCAAACACTAAAGTTGAAGCTGCTCAAGCATCAACGAAAGTGCAGGATCTGGAGAACAAGGTTTCTTCACTAGAAAGGTTGTGGGAAATAGAAAAGTTGCTTAATATTCAACTATGAAAAGCATTAAAAGAAACAATGGAAGAGCATGATAAGCTTAAGATCCAAATTGATCAGATGGGAGCCTCAAGCAACACTCAAATTAATGCATTTCCAGAGGTAAAGGAAAAAGAAAGATAGAAGATCCTGACTTAGGAAAACCTGATAAGAAGAAAGGGAAGAAGATATGTTATATTTGCGGCTGTGAGGAACATACCTCTCCTCGTTGCCCCAATTATAAGAAAGGTGGATGTTTTAATTGTGGAATGGAAGGACATCGAGCGAATGAATGTCCGAGAAGAAAGGCTTGGTAAATAAGTAGTAAGGGTTATGTAATATGTGTGATAAGTAATGAATTATATTTCAACCTTTGTGTTGATCAAGTTTATAAATCCCGACTTTTGAGTCACAAAGGGATAGCAGATGTTTAAAGCAATATGTGCTATGGTATGTTAAGTTCTATTAATGTGAAGTGCTATGGTTGGAAGTACCATGAGTGTCACAAGTTGGATTAATGAAGTAAGTTGTTATAAAGGTAGCAGATATTTATCTGAATATTGGTTAATATAGTAAACCAAATTTCAAAATTTAATATTTTGGAATATATGATTATTTGAGTAGAAAATTTTGTGTTATATATCGAACGATATCGATGAGGCTTAGAATGTAAGGAAATGAAGAATAATTTACGATTATGTCACCAAGACGCAAAACGAAAACCAAATAGCGGAAGATCAACCAGATAATCGAACAACGAACGCCAAAGACTTTAAAAGCAATCTTGTTGCTAGGGTATAAAGGATTAAGTGACTCAATGAGAAGCGTTTATGATAGTTAGGATAACGGAAAGGGCAAAAAGATAACTTTTATCAATTATACGATAAAAGGAAATGAGATAAAGAAAAAGTTTGTGGGCGTAAGAGACATATCTCTTCCAATTGTCTCAATTCAAGAATGTATAGCGAATGTTTTATTTGTGAATCAATGGATTATAAGGTGAAAGATTTTTCAAGAAGGAGAAGTGAGATAAGGAATGTGAATACGAGAAATGACAAAGAAGATATAAAGACAACCAAATAAACCGTAAGTGTCTTCATTATGGTCGTTCAAGATATCGTGAGCGATTGAGGATATCTTATGGCATTTGGAAATGGAACTCCGTGTTCTATTCGAATAACTTAAATATTTTATATGATTTTCCTGTATATATACATATAGTAGATTACTTTATTAAAGAAATTTTGAAGGAGGAATTTTGGTTCTCTTAATCAAAATTCTGTTTATCAGAAAGACAAGCATTATGGAGAATAGTTAAAGATCAGTTCGATCAAGTATGATCGAGGTCTACGTGCAATGATTATATGATATATACCCTTCTACGTATGAGTTTTAAAGCGGTGATTCCGGGGACGGAATCCTTATAAGGGAGGGTGAATGTAATAACCCGGGATTTTCTATATAAAATAAATAAGAAATTTTGTGTATAATTTTTTTTTTATTTATTTAATGACGAGAATAAGTGAACGATAAATACGAATATATTTATTTCTTTAAAAATTAGAAATAATTTTGGAATTATTAATTACTACAAATTATATTTTATGGTAATTAATTTACAGTAGCGAAATATTTTTATTAATTATTTTCCATGATAACATGATTGGAAATAATATATGAAGTGATAATTAGAATTATATAATAAATATTTTATTATATGATTTGTTCAGAATATTTAAGTTAATTATTTTAACTTGATTATTGATGTTGTGTAAGAAAGAGAAGTCAGATATGAGATCCAAACCCTGAATTGGGATTGTGATCAAGAGATGAGAATAATAATATTATATTATTGTTATAATGATTTTACAGTACAATAATTATGTACTGTGTATGTGCGGACATATAATATTGAGCAATGACGGTCAATTAGGTCATAGCATATTACCGTGCTGTGAAACCCTAATTATTAAACTTAGTTATGAGAAATGACGAGTAGTATTTGTGTATATGAAGTTTCTTGTGTATATGAAGGTTACTTGTATAAGATGTTCGTAATTAGAAGAAAACCCTAATTAATTGTTGTTTGTCGATAATTAGGACAAACCCTAATTATTACAACCCTAATCGGTTGAAGTTAGAGACCGTAAATGCTTCGTGTTAGAACATACAGATAATTAGAGAACCCTAATGGTCAATTAGAAACCCTAATTGATGGCGTTAAGAAACCCTAATTAGAAAATCCTAATTTTCTATAAAAAACCCTAATTTAAAATTATCGGGTTTAATTACGATGTTAATGTATAAAAGTTTTAATTTACCAAAGGATAGAATTAATTGGTAAATGATAAGAATTACCATCTAGTGATTAAATACTACATTTAATTGCTATGTACAAAATGCCCATGAAATTATATGCAAAATTACCAAAATACCCTTTTAGTGTATTATTAGTTATATTATGAAATTTTAAAATCTAAAGTGATAAACCCTAATGGTTATGGGTAATGTCTATAATGCCCTTCATGGTGAGACATGAGAAGTCTAAACTACCTTTGTGTATTATTAAAGGAAGAAATCAATTATTAGTGTGGAAATGACTAAAATGCCCTTTTGTCCATCTTAGTGCATTATTGTGCATTATTAGTTGCATTGTTGGTAGAATCTTGCAAATGACCAGCCACCAACCCCGCCTTGTTGATGTAACATTTATAGAACACATTTCTCAACTATTACAAACACACGGCATCAATTCATGGTGTATTTAAGGAGACTTATACACTAAAATTATGAACAAACACCTAGCTTTACTCTCTCAAGCTCTTACCAACGAAATTATCTTGCCCATAAGCTCCTAATCAAAGCCCGACCATCACAAATAACAAATCGGAAGCATCAAGAAGTCGAAATCAAAAATCAAGTAAGAAAAGGTATGAAATCCCAAAATTAGAAATCCTTCGATTCGATGTTAATTGATGCAATTGATTGTTTAAAGTTGTGTAATAAGGAGTCTATTAATGTTCGGGTTGTAAAAACACGGACCCATAACTTCAAAGTGCACGAATTTGAAGATTTGAGCAAGTTGGAAAAATCAAACTCGTGATTATTTATTGTTTTTGTTGTTTAAAAGTTGTTAGGTGTAGCTTGTTATGTGGTCTTTAAACTCCAAAAGGAATCAGTCTATATCTATTGTAGATCGGGATTTATAAGCGGTCAAAGTGGGTTGTGCCTACTACATGTTTTCAAACCCGAAAATATTCTAAGTGTCCAGAATTTTTTTTTTTTAAACATGTCAGGCCTTATATCTCGGTGATCGTTAATGGGTTTTGTGTTTTGAAAGTTGATATGTGTAGTCTGGTATGCGGTATTTAAGATCCAAAAAGAATCAGGTCCATATATATTACGGATTAAGAGTTATTTAAGGTCAAAGTGGGTTGTCCAAGATTGACCGAGAAAATTACAGGCGACCTTAATTTTCTAAGTGTTAATTATTCTGACAAGGTTTGACCATACTTTAGATGCTTGATTTCTTGTTTTTATGATGATATTAAGTGTTATAGTTGTAGTCCTACATGTTGTCTACACACTGGAATTGATAGATCACATAAACATTACACGATCATCAAGTTATAGAGGTCCAAAGTAGGCACCTCGAACTGTTCTTCGTGAAGAACAGCTTTGGTAGCTACTTTGATGGCTGATTCATCCTAGATCTGATGTTTGTTTAGAGGTTATGATTATTGGATCTTGTAGTCTTGTATTTCCTCTACAAGACCCAATTTATAGATTGTCCAAATTCGTTAAGATGAGAGAGTTATTCACGGTCAAAGTAGTAGCCCACTCGGGTTACGCCTTTATGAAGATCTGGGTAGGCTCAAGAACACCTATATATCGGTTACTGTCACTATAGGGGCCTTTAGCGACGCTTTTAATTATTTTAATTTACGATTTTACGAAAATGATTTAAAAATTAGAAAAATTAGATTTTAATTATTAAAAGTACTTATTAAATTCTAGAAAAATTATTTTAAAGTCCTAAAATAGTTTTTAATTATTTTGAGTATATTTCATAAATATTTAATATTTTTGGAATATAAAAGGTATTTATTTATTTAATTATAATATTAAATAAATGATTTAAAAATAGTTTTAATTCATGAAAAATCATGAAAATTATATTATGGTATAAGAAAATATTTTAAGTTATTTTCCATGACTTTTAATATTTTGTGATGAATTTCATTAATTAATTATATATTAATGATATTAAAGTTATTTATTGATTATATTAAATAACTAGTTAAAAATAATTTTAATATTTTAAAAATCATTTTAAATGAAAATAAAGTATTTATAGATATTTTGAGTTATAAAATATAACTTTTAATATTTAGAAGATAATTTCATTAATAATTATATATTAATGATATTTAGTTAATGATTTGTGATATTAAGTTTATTTAATATTTATATTAAATAAATAGTTTAAAAATGGTTTTATTTATTTAAAAATCATTTAAAGAGGATATTAAGGATTTAAAAATATTTTAAGTTATAATTAATGACTTTTAATATTTGGATGAATAGTACATTAATATTTATATATTAATGGTGATTATTTAAAATGATTTTAATCGTTTAAAAATCATTTAAGGGTAATATAAATGTTTTAAAAATAGTTTGAGTTATTATAAATAACTTTTATATTTTGGCAATGGTTTCATTAATAGTTTAATATAAATTAATTATTAATGATAATGGAATTGTTTTAATGTTTAAATCATGTAATTATAATTCTGATGTTTGAAAGTGATATCCGGTCAAACTAGTGACTTGAGAACCTAAGCATGAAGTCCGAGGATTTGATGAAGAGCACCCATAGTAATTCGTTATATCACTATAAGCCCTTGAGTGATGATTTGAATTATTTTAAAATTTTCAATTTACTCAAAAATTCAAAAATGATTAAAAGTAAAATGTCCGATATTTACGATGTTGAGGTATAGAATAAGAGTCTTAGACTCAAGAATTATCCGATAAAATTATCGATGCACGCCGGCAACCAATGTCGATTCCCTATAATAGAAAGAAAAGCGTATTTGTAAGAGCATGGATGAGATATTTGAAAAATGTATAGAATATGAACTAAAAGTATGATCACTGCGATTATGTGATGGCGTGATTAGACTATGTCTTTGTTGTAATAATAAGATTACTATGTGTTATGATATATTGTTCTAATCGAACGAATGATCTGATTATTGATAGGTTGGGATAAAGAGATAAAACCTAAGTTGAGATTTGTAATCAGCGAATCAGGCAAATATCCTACCTTTGCATTTCCTTTATGCAATGAACATGAGTAAAGTTTGAGAATTCTTTTCTATTCACTCACATGATTATATACGCTTTGATTATCAACATGTTAGCTCGGATATATATTACATTCATTGATTTCTAAATGGTTATACAAGTGTCCCCACTTGGATAATCATGGCATTTATTCACATGTTGATACACTTTTTCAATTACCCGTATACATATATATTTGAATTACATATTATTGTTGAGCAAGATTAAAAACCTTCTGGTTTGGAACCCGAGCATGTATGAACATCTTGATAATGGGAAAATTTTTATGCGCTTTCATACGGACAAAGGGTGACGATGAATTTCATTCGAGTTATGTAGTATTGATCAATCTGAGGTACAACAGAAATTTGATCACCCTCCGTGCGTAATTATGCTTGCGTTTCTTGGATGAATTTCGCTAAACCTTTTCAAATGAAAACAATGTTCATAGTATGTTTCTTAAACCCTATTCATGGGTGGAGCCTAATTTCAAGAAATTGAAAGAGAGTTGTTATGTGAATCTTTTATCAAGATGATTACTTCACAACTTTTGATTCGTTGTAGAAGTGTTATGTAAAGAGAATACTTATATTCTTTCAACATATATATAATTGTTATTACTTGTTTGGGCACTCAAATGCTCATCCTTGCTTAAACTAAATGTTTTCAAATTCGTCTGATCGACTGAAGGCTCGAGGTACGCGAACAAGGGAAAAGAAAAGTCATTCGAATGAGATTTAGTATGAGTTAATGGTTATAGTTAGTAAGACAATGGAATCTATTGTCAGGTATTGTAAGGAATGTATTTGAAGGTCACGTACCTAGGAAAGTAAACTTTGATGTATGTAAATTAAGTTCGAATTATATTATTATTATTATTTAGTATTATTCAGCTTAAAGAAATGGTATCGTGGAGAACCGAGTTCGGGTTTCAAGTATCCGGATTTGGGGTCGCCACACATATTTTCATCTTTTCGCATTCTTCTTGGGATTCTCCGTCGTGGTGGATTTATATTATCGTTATTCTGGATTTACATGAGATTTGAACGTGGATATTGATTTACAATTTATAATTGGGTTTGATTGTTCCTATCTCTTTCATCTCTCAATTGCTTGGTTGTGTATCATGTTTACCTTTGATCCCATAATGGCTTTTGGTTCAGTCATGAACTAAAATTCATTATGGGATTCTAACGGATTTTAATATGTAGTTTATTTGCGTGCTTGAGTGCTGGGTTTGATTTATATGTCATATGGATTATGATTGTTTTGTATATATGAATGCTTTATCACCATTCGTTTCAGTGTTTGCATGGGATTGACGATGAACATGCGAATATGGATTGTAGTCATAATAGCATACGTATATGGGACTGTTTTATATGGTTTACGTATTTCGTGAATGAGATAGACATATACTTATTCGCCGTATGAGTTAGAATAAGGGCTTGTGCTTAAATTCAGTATAATTGCAATTTCACATAGACATATAGTGATCTTTGTTATATTGATGATTACATAGATTCTATCTTTTGTGGATGATGTGTAAGTAGGTCATAGTGCATTGAAAAATGGCTATGACTCAATTAGTACTCTTGGCTAGTTTCCTGTGATATGTGAACGATTCTTGCATGATAGTGGTAATTAGATGAAATATTAGATGAAGTTAGGATCCCATTACTTCCATATTTGATTTATTTGATTCTTATTATCGTTTTAGTTATTATTTGCATTTTAGATTAATTCACCATTTTAATCAATAGTTTAAGAATATGAAAATAGTGATGTGGTTGATGCATAATATTTTAAATTAAACAACTTTCTCTGTGGGATCGATACTTTACTTGCTCTGTATTAGTTGTTGACACATGTATGCTTGCATGAGTTAGAGCTCTTTTATCATAACTGAAAAAGAGGCAACAAGTTTTTGGCGCCGTTTCCAGGGAAAGGCGTTTAATTTAGATAATTATCATTGATTTCAAGCTATTTTGTATGACTTAGACATCTCTATTCTCATCTCATTTCTATTTTTGTTTTGTTTGTGATTTCAGGTACTTGTAGAATTTTATGCACACACGATCATCCAATTTCGAATTAACACCAGCGCAGGATAACATAAACGGAAGAGGTTGAAAAGCAAGTGTGCGAAGGAATTTACAAGCACAGTTGGAAAGCACCATAACTGAGATGGCAGAAGAACAGAGAATTGAACAAAGAGAGGAACACAAGGCTCTAAGAGATTATTCCATGCCAAATATAAACGGGCTACAATCGAGCATAGTCAGACCATCCATAGCAGTAAACATTTTTGAGATAAAACCAGGCACTATTCAGATGGTGCAGAACTCGGTTCAGTTTGGGGGTGCTGCTACGGATGATCCGAATGAAAACCTATTGAGCTTCATAGAGATTTGTGACATATTCCGATATAACGGTGTGACGGAGGATGGGAGGATCTAGCACAAAATTTTTTAGCCAAATTCTTTCCAATGGCTAAGATCACAAGATGAGGACGATTATTTGTCAGTTTGAGCAACAATAGGAGAGTCCTTATCTGAAGCATGGGAGATATAGGAGATGCTATAGAAATGTCCTCACCATGGTATGCCAGATTGAATGGTGATCAACACCTTTTATAATTGATTGGGATGGCGATCGAGACCAGATAGTAGATGCACATTGCGGGGAGGGGGCATTATGGGCCAAGAGCTATGACGAGGCCTATACACTTATAGATACTATGGCTACAAATGATTTCCAAAACCCTACATCTCGGATGCCATGACCCAAGGTAGAAGGTGTGTTGGAGGTAGATGCGATTCTGTTTGTTATCGGCAGACGAGATGGCGACTATGGCAAAGAAGATAGACACAATAGCAGAAAGCAAAGTGAAAACAGTTGTTTTTGTTTGTGAGATTTGTGCAGGATCACACTCCACGGATCAGTGTGCTATAAGCTCAAAGTCGGTACAATATGTGAGCAACTACAGAAAAGACCAAGGGCAATTTCAGAACACGTACCACCCCAACAACAGGAATCATCCAAACTTCAATTGGTCTAATAACCAAGGGAATCAACAAAGTCAGTTTCAACCGAGTCAACAGTTTTAGTCAGAACCAACTTAACCACAATATACACCAAAACCACCGTTTCTGCTGGGATTTTCTCAACAACAACAGTAACATCACACTCTAGCTTCACCTCAGCAGGAAAATAAATCCAAATTCGAGGAAATGATGTTGAAATATATGGCGAATACGGAGGTATTGATCAAAAGCCAAGCAGTGGCTATCAAGAATTTGGAGACGCAGATGGGGCAAATGGCTAATGTGCTTAATAACGGGCCTTAGGGTGCCTTGCCGAAAGCAATCTGAGAGACAAATCCTGAAGAGAAGGAAGGAACGATTGCCAAGCAATATCATTAAGATTTGGGAAAATCATGGAGACATCGCAAGTCGTGCCTGCTGCTTTGAAAATACTAAGGAAGACGGCGGCGCATGCGTGAGGCGGTTGTGCATGATGAAGAAGAAAATCAAAAAATTAGAGGGTCAAGAAGAGAAAATATAAAGGTACAGAGGCGGAAGATTAAGAGTTCAAGTTACCACTATTCACCCTCGAGTTCCATATCCGCAAAGATTAATTAAGCCGAGGGAGGATAAACAATTTAGTAAGTTCCTGGAGGTATTCAAAAAGCTACAGATCAATATACCTTTTGCCGAATCATTGGAACAAATGCCAAAATATGCAAAGTTTATGAAGGGTATTTTGTCAAAGAAAAGGAGGCTAGACGAGTTTGAAACTGTAGCCTTGACTGAGGAGTGCAGTGCAGTGCTTCAACAAAAATTACCGCCAAAGCTGAAGTATCCGGACAGCTTCACGATTCCATGTACTATCGGGAAGAAAAGCTTTGAGAAGTGTTTGTGTGATCTTGGGGCAAGCATAAATTTGATGCCCTTGTCAGTGTTTAATCAGTTGGGATTGCCGGCCCCGAGGCCAACAAACATATCTTTGCAGCTAGCTGATAGATCCATCACGTATCCACGAGGCATTGTTGAAGATGTGTTGGTAAAGGTGGACAAGTTTATTTTTCTAGCTGACTTCATCATCTTAGACTACGACAAAGATAAGAGCATACCAATAATACTGGGGAGCCCATTCTTAGCTACAGGCAGAGCTTTAATAGATGTGAAAAAAGGAGAACTCACAATGTGTGTGCATGATCAGGAGGTTATCTTTAACGTCTTCAAGGCAATGAAGTTCCCAATAGAAGATGAAGAATGTTTCCGGGTTAATGCGGTAGATCAGGTTTTACATGATGAGGTGCAGAATTTGGTGAACTATGAACCGTGGAAGAATGTAATTGCTGAAAATTCAGACATAGAGGATGAGGAATTGGATGAATGGGTGCAATATCTGGACATTACTCCACCATACAGAAAATTCAGTGCACCTATTGAGCCATTGACAAAATCCGGAGAGTCAACGGTGAAATTAAAGCCATCACTTGAGATACCTCCAGAGCTCGATTTAAAACCTCTTCCAGAACATCTCGTGCAATGCATATTTAAAGTAAAGATTCAAAGTTACCTCAGAATCATTTCTTACTTACTAACATCTTTTCAGGTAGAAAAATTGCTACGAGTGCTACGAGAGTTCAAATCAGCTGTAATAACCCGATATTTTCTATAGAAAATAAATAAGAAATTTTAGTATAAATTTTTTTTATTTAAATGATGAGAATAAGTGTCAAGTAATGTGAATGTTAAATGCGATTATATTTATTACGAAAAGTTAGAAATAATTTTAGAATTATTAATTATTACAAATTATCTTTTTATGATAATCAATTTATGTAGCGAAATGTTTTTATTAAATATTTTCCATGAAAATATAATTTCTATATTATTTAAATAATATATGAAATAATAATTAGAATTATGATAATAAATATTTTATTATATGAATACATTCGAATATATAAGTTAATTAGTTTAACTTGATTATTGATGTTGTGTACAAAGGATAAGTCAGATATGGAATCCAAACCCTAAATCTGGATTTTTATCCAGGGATGAGAATAATAATATAATATTAATTATAATTTAATTTTTCAGTTCTATAAATATATATCGTATATCTGTAGACTGTTAATGTTGGTCAGTTGTGATAAATTAGGTTATAACCTAATATTGTGTTGTCAAAACCCTAATTATTAAACTAAGTTATGATATAAGACTGAGTAGTAAGCGTGTTTATATGATTATCTCTTGTGTGTTAGAATTTTACGTAATTAGAAAAAAACCTAATTATTGCTTTTAATAAATTATCTGGATAATTAGGAAAAATCCTAATTATTATTTGAAAACCACGATTGGTTGAAATTAGAATCGTAATTATTGTGTTAGTAAAATATTCAGATAATTAGGTAACCACAATGGTCAATTAGAAACCCTAATTGATAATATTAAGAAACCCTAATTTTAGAACCTTAATTTTCTATTGAAAACCCTAATTTTAATTTATTGTGTTTAATTAAGATTTTATTACACAATTATTTTAAATTGTTAAACCCTAGAAATTATTTGGGTAATTGTAGGATTTACAGTCTAGTGAATAAATCCTAGATTTAATTACCTTGGGACAAGAATGTACTTGACATTATATGTGAAATTACCAAATTGTCCTTTTTGTCTCTTTAGTGTATTATTAGTGCATTATTGCTAGCAAAATAATGGCAAACATCCTACCCTACCAATTTAACATCTAGCATTCAATAATATCAGATTCCATTAGCTAAGTTGATTGCACCAATTCATTATATAATTTAAGGGAGAGAAATAAACTCATTTTGTACACTAAAATTTGCCCAACTCTCATCCTTGAGCTTCTCTCTCTAAAACCTACGAATTATTGTAGTGTTTCAGACCCAAAACAAAGCCCTACTATCAATCATAACAAATCAGTAGCCAAAAATCAGAAAATCAAAGCTTAGAAATGGTATAAAACCCTACTTTAATTTCTGTCCAACTTGTTGTTAGATTTTATGTTTAAATGTTAGAACATGTTGATTATAGTGTCTATGGATGATCTGGGTTGCTAGATGTTGGGTCCATAACATTTAGAAACTTCGGTTTGAAGATTTGCAAAATCTAGAAATTTCATTTTGTGGTGCGGCAAAAGAATGTCGGTGGCCATGATCTTTGGTCGTTTATTATTTTTGATGTTTGAAAGTTGATATGTGTAGCCTGACATACTGTCTTTAATGTCCAAAAAGAATCAGGTCCATATCTATTGTGGATAAAAAGTTATTTAAGGTCAAAGTGGGTTGACCGACATTGACCGGTTGTTCTTCAAGCCCATAATTTTTCCAGAAAGTTTTTTTGGCAAATGTCAGGTCTTATATCTCTGTGATATTTAATTGGTTTTGTGTTTTGAAAGTTGGTATGTGTAGCCTGACATGTTTTATTTAATCTCCAAAAAGAATCAGGTACATATCTATTGTGGATTAAAAGTTATTTAAGGTCAAAATAGGTTGACCGGCATTGACCGGACAATTTCTGGGCAGCCCAGAATTTTCAAGTGTTGATTTTTCTGACAATGTTTGACCATAATTTAGCTGCTTGATTTCTTGTTGTTATGATAGTGTTAAGTGATAGATCTGTAGTCCTATATGTCTTCTACAACCTGAAACTTATAGATCACAAAAATAGTTCATGTGTTGCGAGTTATGAAGATCACAAATTGCCATCTCGAGCTGTTCTTCACCCAGAAAATGAAGAACAGCCTCTGACAGCCACTTTGATAGGTTAAATCTTTCATTTGATGCATGATATAAACATGTTTGTGGCTGGATCTTGTAGTATTACATTAGCTCTACTAGAACTGACCAACAACAGGCCCAGAAACACAACACACACCGAATTACAGTTGGTCAAAGTAGCTAGCTGCTCAACCACACATTAAATGACTGGGCTTGGTGAAGAATACCTATAGCGACAGTTATGTCGCAATAGGCACCTTTAGCGACAGTTTTAATTAAAAATTAATTATTTTAATTAAATAATTACAGAAAATTAGATTTAAATTATTAAAAATACAAAATAAATTATTAAAATTATTTTAATGTCCAAAAATTATATTTTAATTATTTTGAATATATTTCATAAATATTTAATATTTTTGAAATATTAAAAATATTTAATTTATTTAATTATAATATAAAATAAATTATATAAAAATGATTTTAATTTATGAACAATCATTTAAAATTGTATTATAAGCATAAGGAAATATTTTAAGTTATTTTCTATGACTTTTAATATTTTATGGTGAATTTCATTAATTAATTATTATTAATGATGTTAAAGTTATTTAATGATTATATTAAATAAATTAGTTTAAAAATGATTTTAAATTATAAAATCATTTTAAATGAAAATAAGATATTTAAAAATATTTTAAGTTATAAAATATAACTTTTAATATTTAAAGCATAATTTCATTAATAATTTAATATTAATGATATTAAGATAATATTAATGATATTTAGTGTATTTAATAATTATATTAAATAAATAGTTTAAAAATAGTTTATTTAATTTAAAAATCATTTAAAAAGGATATAAATGAATTAAAAATATTTTAAGTTATAATTAATGATTTTTAATATTTGGATAAATAGTACATTAATACTTGAATATTAATTGTAATTATTTAAATATAATTTTAAATGTTTTAAAAATCATTTAAGGACAATATTAATATGTTAAGAATATTTTGAGTTATTATACATAACTTTAATATTTTGACAATAGTTTTATTAATAATTTAATATTGATTAAATATTAATGATAATAGAATTGTTTGATGTTTAAATCATTTAATAATGATTCCGATATTTGAAAATTCAGGATAAATTATAATTGTAATAACCGTGAATCTTAAGTCACCATGTATGTATGTACATTTTTTTTTAAACTTTGTATTATATATGGATACATACATTTATGGATTTCATTAAAAATGAAAGCCTTGTGACCTAATTATACATTAGGTAAGGATATTAAATAACCTAAGGGTTATGGTAACACGAAAAAGTTAGTATTTTATATGTATACTAACTTAAGTGGGTAAACTTAGTATTTCAAGTGACTAATAATTTTAAACCTAATTCTTGTAAATCTAATTAGGTTATGAGATAAAATCATATGTATAAGTAATTAAACTTCATATGATTGGAGATGAAAACCCTAAATTATCAAATTGGGTAACATTATTAAAATTGTTGGACTATGTTTTTATCTAGCCCAAATCAATTAAAAGAAAAGCCCAAGGAAAATAAAATGTAATCCAATACTTAGCCCACTTGATTGGGGGTATTCTAGACATTTGATTAATCAAAATTGGGCATTTAAAATAAAAGCTAAATGGTGGATATTATGAGGATCCTAAGTGGAATAATTAATCTAGCTTGTCCATTAGTAGACATGATTAAACATAAGGACAATGTTGTAAGGCTCCCATTGGGTGCCACTCCATTATGCACATTTAATCATGTTTAACCTAAGGTAAGTAATAATACAAAGTGTTTTACCTAATGGGAAACAAAATGATTGTGGGAGAATTAATAATGAATTGCCCATTACAATTTGAATGCACATCTCATTCTTCCAACATTTCATTTTCTCTCCATCTTCTTCATCTTCTTCTTCTACCTCTTGCTCCCAAGCTAGCCAACTTCAAAGAGAGAAAAGAAAGAGAGAATTTCAGCCATAGGAAGAAGAATTATAGGAGTTCTAGTGGTTTATGCCCCCTAAGCTTATTAGTTACTTTGGAAAATTAAGGAAGGTAGCCACTAAGTCAAGGTATAATGTACCTTCATCTTCTTTTCATACCTTATTTTGATAGCTTGAGTTTTGATGGGGTTATGTACAACTACTCAAGATACACTAGTTATACATACCATCATGCATGGAACTAAGTATCTTGAGTGTTGGATCTAAGGCTTAGAGGAAGAAAATGAGCATATGTTCTCCAAGGGTGAAAACTCTTGTTTTCTCCCCACTAAATCTTGTGTAACTCAAGTTCTACAACTTGGAATTATGATCCGTCGAAGGGGTGCTAGATACATGAGTTATCTAGTAAACCCAAGTGGTAGATCACAAATCTAGCATGTTTTGAAACCTTTGAGATTTTTTTTTACAAAAACAGTCCACTTTATATGCTAAAGCCTTGAAATCCAAAATCAGCTACTTGACTTGTTTTTCATGAGGCTGTTTCGGCTAGTTCCTTGTCTTGTAAAAATCTGGAAAAATATTACAGAGGTACCTTATGAAGTTATCTACAGTAGGAAAAAGAACGGACACGTTTGAGTTATATATATTGTGTGTAATGACTATTTCCGTAAAGGACTCCATAAATATTATCCTACGAATATCTCACTGTGTATACACTGTAAAATTCCAAAATTTTTACAGTAGCTTCATATATGTTAAGAGAGCATACCCTGAAAATTTCAGATTTTGCTGAGTAAAACTCAATTTATGAAAAATAGAGCAAGATCCGAGTGTTTTGGACACTTTAAAAATAGTAAATCATTTTCTAAAATTCTAGAAAAATTAGAGGATCATTGTTGGTTCATATTCTGTTAAAATCCAGAAGCTGAGAATTTTTGGAATCAGTTTGCTATTTTTCCTAAAAATGATTAGGTTGTGAATAAAAGGAAATAAATAGTTAAATGATGTCTTTAATGAGAAAAATATGGTTTTTATGCTTGGATGCTCATAATATATTATATCATGACTATCTTAGGGCATTTTGGTAATTTATAAAAATAAATATTATTTATGACCTTTTATGGATATTAAATAAGAGGTTAATAAAGGATGAACAATTAGAATAAATTGTTTGTTAATTTAATAAATCGTTGGAATATTATTATAATATTAATAATATTATAATATGATGTTGTTATGTAAATAAAAATATTAGATTAGAGTATTATTATTAAATAATAATATTCGATATTAAATAAAATATTATTAAATGATTAATAATATTAGTAAGTGAATAAAATATTATTAAATAATTAATAATATTAGTAAAGGGATAAAATATTATTAAATAATTAATAATATTAGTAAGTGAATAAAATATTGGTAAATGATGTGAATTAATATTATCTAAGTTAATAATATTATGTGAATTAAAGGTAGTCGTTAATGAATAATAACACTATCTAGGCATGATAATGTTTATAAGAACTTATTGTAATGTATGATATCTATGTGATTACATAATCGATGTTATGCATTGACTAATTGAAAGCCTAATTATAGGTCTCTCAAAGGAAGATAATTTAACTACATAGTGGATAGAAATTTATTTCAGTGGCTGTAACCTCACGATCGAGGCAAGTTTCCTAACTCAACTTGAGTTATTATTTTCAAAGCATATTAGTGAATAATTATTGATGATTATTCACGTCTTTATTAATTATTGAAATTCGCACTTTTGTGCAATTGAATTCTGTTCTACTGTTATTGAACTGTGAATTAAATTAAAGTTCTTCATTTATGAACTGTTTATGATAGATCTATGCTAATTGTATCAGCTAGATCAAGCATGTCTAAATTTGTTAAATCAAATGGATTTTAAATAACTGTTCTTATTAATTGATATGGTAAGAACTCTTGGTAGAAATGGACAAATTTGATTAAGGCATGATATCAATGTCGGATTATTAAGTGTTTATGCATAAATCACGGGGTATGAAAGGTCGATCCTTGAATACCAAAACTTATTAAAAGTCCAGATTTAAATCATTTGAGCACCTTGGCAAATGTTCATGGTTATTCAAAACCACTCGATTCATGTTATTCAATTATCAAATATTCAATTGTTGATTATTAATTCATGTTCCTTCACAATCTTATATTATTGTTGAACATTGAAGGCAATATTTCTTTCTAAGTCATGATATATCTCATTTGTCTTTTAAACTTGTGAAGCAAATTAGTTGCTTACTCTTGCTATATCATGACCTCTATTTTAGTTAAGCTAAGAAGGATCTAATCTGCGAAGGACAAGGGCAAGGGCAAGATCCGGGAGTAATTTTAGAATGAATGTTAAATTAGTTATTATCTAATGGAATTTCTTGAGTAAACTATTTGTATTATAAATGGTGTATTTAAAGTTAAGGTTAGAGAGACCTTGGGACCATGTTTTGAGACTTTTGTATAATGAACAATGTATGTTTATTATTTTGATATAGTTATAGAATGCTTATGATGATGATAGGATCGTGAGCACTGAATCTGAGGTTAGAGAACCTGGATTTGGGGGCGTCACAATAATAAGTGTTTAAAAAATTATTTAAAGTCATTTAAAAATAATATGACTAATACTTACGGATATTGAGATACAGAATAGAGTCTTAGACTCGATAATTACCCGATAAGACTGACGGTACACCGACATGTCTCAGAAATTGACCTGAACTTAGATATTTTGACTGTATTAATGATTGTTTGTGATTCAATGACTGTTGGATATGCGTAATACTATGATTAGGTTATATGTTGATTGTGAAATGCAGTATTATGTGTTATAGTATATTGTTCTAATCGAACGAATGATCTGATTAATGATAGGTTGTGATATAAAAGATAAACTAAGTTGCATTCTGTAAGCAGCGTATCAGGCAAGTATCCTACCTTTTCATTTCCTTTGTGCAATGGACATGAGTAAGAAGTTTCAGAATTTCATTATCATTATGTTATATTATCAACTCTGTTGCGATATACTCTATATCCGATCATTGTTTATCAACATGTTAGTATTATGTTCGTTAATTTCTATAAAATGGTTATACAAGTGTCCCCATTTGGATAATCATTGCAGTTAAACACATGTTGATACTCCTTTGTCAATTACCCGTATATGTATATGTTGAAGTATAGATTATTGTTGAACAAGATAAAACCTTTGGGTTGGAACATGGACAAGTATGGACATCCCTTGCACAGAAAAACTTTTATGAGCCCAAGGTGGACAAAGTTATTGTAATGTAGTATTGATCAATGCAGGGCACAACGGGCTGATCATCCCCATGTCCGTAAGTTATGACGGTTCCCAGATGAATTTTTGTTTAACCTTTTTGAAAAATGAAAACAATGTTCATGATATGTCATCTTAACCCTACTTATAGCCAATACATAGTTTAAAAATGTGAAAGAGAGTTGTTATGTTATTATTATCCTTGATACAGATTACTTCACAACTATTGATTTGTTGTAGAAGGGTATTATAAAGAAAACATTTAAATCCTTTTAGCTTATATATATATAATTGCTATTACTTGCTGGGCACTCAAATGCTCATCCTTGCTTAATTTAAATGTTTTCAGTTAAGTTTGAGGAACCAGAAAGTTCGTGCAGAAACAAAGGGAAAGGAAAGCTAATTGAATAAGATTTGTGGTAGTTTATGTAATAATTTTATATTACTAAGACAATGATATTTATATAAATAATATCATGTATTGTAAGGAATGTACTTAAAGGTCTCGTACCTAGGGAGATAGACTCTGATAATTATGTAAATTAAGTTTGTTAATTATATTATTTTTATTATTATTCATAGAATTCCGCTCATAGAAATGGTATCGCGAAGCACCGAGTTCGGGTTTCAAGTACCCGGACTTGGGGGCGTCACAGGTTGGTATCAGAGCTTTAGGGTTAGAAACCTTAGGTGGGATCGACCTTAGACTATAACCTTAGAACGGGGGAAAACGTTGAAAATACAGATAACTCATATTGAGTTTAAAAAAGAGATGAACTGAACAAATTCATCGTCAACCAAAATAAAAGATAACTTATATAAAACTCTTATTTGCTATGTGTATATACTATATCCTAATCGAGATAACTTATATGTGTAGATGTCTGGTGAAAAAGAACTTTTATATGCGTATAGCATGAAGAAGGATCAAACCCCTACACCCGAGCCAATATCAAAGCCAATAGTTTGAATAAGAAGCTCACAAAGCAAGTAACCTTGATGAGGTGGTGGTATTGGAAATACCGAGATCCATAAATGGTGGAACCGATGATAGTGATTCGGACATCTTTGAAGTTGAAGGCGATCAAGCATCAACAGAGAGGTGGAGGATCTGAGAACAAGGTTTCTTCTCTGGAAAAGCCGAGGGAAATAGAAAAGGCATTGAATAATCATTTGCGTCGAAGCGTTAATGGAAACAATGGAAGAGAAGGATAAACTTAAAATTCAAATTGATCAGATAAGCAACACATCGTGTGCAGCTCCGAGAGATAAGGGAAAAAGAAAGATAGAAGACCCTGAGTTAGGAAAACCTGAAAAGAAGAAAGGGAAAAAGATATGCTACATTTGCGGACATAAGGGACATATCTTTCATCATTGTCTCGACTTTAAGCTAGGCGCATGTTTTATTTATGGGATGGAAGGTCATCGAGCGAAAGGTTGTTCGAGAAACAAGGTTTAGTAAATAGGTAGTATAGATTTTGTTGTGTTGGTATGTTTAATAAGTGTGTTTGTGTAATGGAATATTTTCAACTTTTGTGTTGGTCAAGGTTGTAAATCCCGACTTTCGTAGTCACAAAGGGATAGTTAGTGTTTAAAGCAGTATGTACTATGCTATGTAAAATATTCGATGAATGAATAAGAATCTAAGTTTGAGAAATGAAACAAGTTTAATATATCAATCTTATGCAATAAGGTTTAGAATGTAAGTTAATAAAGTATAATTTATGGTTTTACTTAACCAGATAATTCCGCAAAGACGTCCAGCTCGAAACCAAAGGGTAGGAGAATCTCGCAACAACGTTGGGGGACAACAGTAAAACCCGATGCAAAACTTTGCAACCATGGTAGCTCAAATTATCAAAGCAATAATACCAAATTAGAGGAACCCGACCAGAACAATCGCTTGGAAAAATTTAAAGACTTTAAAGTAGTAGGACCACCAGAATTCAGAGGATCAGCTGACCCTATAGAAGCCCAGACATGGATTAATGAGATAGAAAAGTCGTTATTAATTGCTAGGGTAGATGAGGGGCAAAAGACCGCTTTTGTCACTTATATGATGAAAGGGGAGGCTAACTTTTGGTGGGAGGCAAATAAAACCAGGGTGGCAGACGGAGTAATTACTTGGACTAGGTTTAAGACTTTATTTTTTGAAAACTATCTATCAGCTAGTATGCAAGCTAGGATGGAGGTGAAATTTCTGGAGTTAAAGCAGGATAACATGACTGTTGCAGAGTATGCCGTAAAGTTTAATGAGTTAGCTAGGTTTTCTCCACATCAAGTTAATACGGAGGCTAGGAAGGCAAGGAGGTTTGAGCTGGGCTTAAAACCCTGGCTCTACAATAAGGTAGCAGTATTGCAAATTAATACTTTTGCAACACTCGTGGAGAAGGATATTATAGCTGAGGAGGGAAGTGAGGCCATAAGCCTCTACAATAAGGAGAAGAAGAACAAAGGTAAGACAGGAGGAGCTGTGAAGATGGAAGGAAATAGTGGAAATATGGGCGAGAAAAGAATGGGAAATTTTTCTGGGAATGCTCAGATGAAATAGGAAGGTGTGAAGAAGCGGTGGTGCGGTGTAAGAATTATGGAAGAATCACTCCGTGAGTGCACAAGGGTAGGTTTGTATGTTATAAGTGCGGGCAGGAGGGTCATATCTCTCCCAACTGCCCCAACCCAAGGATGAACGGTGGGTGTTTTATATGTGGATCAACTGAACATAAGGTGAAGGATTGTCGAAAGAGGAGAATGGAGGCAGGGAATGTAACCACGGGGAAAAGCAGTGGGACTTTAGCAATCACAGGACCGACCTCAACCAACAACCCAACAAGAGCAACTCTGAGGGCCTTCAACATGACGGTTCAGGATACTGTGGCTGCTGAAAATGGAACTCCAGGTGCTATTCGAATAACTTATATATTTTATATGATCTTCTTATATATATAGTAAATTATTTTATAAAGAAATTTTGAAAAAGGAATTTGAGTTTTTTTAGAAATTAAACTTCTGTTTAATTAGATATACAAGCGTTATGTTGAATAGTTAAAGATCAGCTCGGTCAATTATGATCGAGATCTACTTGCAATGATTATATATGCTATGTACCCTTGTACATATGAGTTTTAAAACGGTGATTCCGGGGACGGAATCCTTATAAGGGAGGGTGAATGTAATAACCCGATATTTTCTATATAAAATAAATAAGAAATTTTGCATATAAATTTTTTTTTATTTAAATGATGAGAATAAGTGTCAAGTAATGTGAATGTTAAATGCGATTATATTTATTACCTGAAAAGTTAGAAATAATTTTAGAATTATTAATTATTACAAATTATCTTTTTATGATAATCAATTTCTATAAGCAGAAATCTTTTTATTAAATATTTTCCATGAAAATATAATTTCTATATTATTTAAATAATATAAGAAATGACAATTAGAATTATGATAATAAATATTTTATTATATGAATACATTCGAATATTTAAGTTAATTAGTTTAACTTGATTATTGATCTTTGTGTACTGAAGGATAAGTCGATATGAAATCCAAACCCTAAATGGGATTTTTATCCGTGGATGAGAATAATAATATAATATTAATTATAATTTAATTTTTCGATCTATAAATATATATCGTATATCTACAGACTATTAATTTTGGTCAGTTGTGATAAATTAGGTTATAACCTAATATTGTGTTGTCAAAACACTAATTATTAAACTTAGTTATGATATAAGACTGAGTAGTAACTGTGTTATATGATTATCTACTGTGTGTTAGAATTTTCGTAATTAGAAAATACCTAATTACTATTTCAATAAATTATACGGATAATTAGGAAAAATCCTAATTATTATTTGAAAACCCTAATTGGTTGAAATTAGAATCGTAATTACTGTGTTAGTAAAATATTCAGATAATTAGGTAACCCTAATTGATAATATTAAGAAACCCTAATTTTAGAACCTTAATTTTCTATTAAAAATCCTAATTTTAATTTATTGTGTTTAATTAAGATTTTATTACACAATTATTTTAAATTGCTAAACCCTAGAAATTATTTGGGTAATTGTAGGATTTACAATCTAGTGAATAAATCCTAGATTTAATTACCTTGGACAAGAATGTCCTTGACATTATATGTGAAATTACCAAATTTCCCTTTTTGTCTCTTTAGTGTATTATTAGTGCATTATTGTGCATTATTGCTAGCAAAATTATGGCGAACATCCTACCCTACCAATTTAACATCTAGCATTCAATAGTATTAGATTCCATTAGCCAAGTTGATTGCACCAATTCATTATATAATTTAAGGGAGAGAAATAAACTCATTTTGTACACTAAAATTTGCCCAACTCTCATCCTTGAGCTTCTCTCTCTAAAACCTACGAATTATTGTAGTGTTTCAGTCCCAAAACAAAGCCCTACTATCAATCATAACAAATCGGTAGCCAAAAACCAGAAAATCAAAGCTTAGAAAAGGTATAAAACCTACTTTAATTTACATCCCAAATTGTTGTTAGATTTTATGTTTAAATGTTAGAACATGTTGATTATAGTGTCTATGGATGATCTGGGTTGCTAGATGTTGGGTCCATAACATTTAGAAGCTCGGATTTGAAGATTTGCAAAATCTAGAAATTTCATTTTTGTGGTCTGACATTGAATGTCAGTGGCCACAGATCTTTGGTCGTTTATTATTTTTGATGTTTGAAAGTTGATATGTGTAGCCTGACATGCTGTCTTTAATGTCCAAAAAGAATCAGGTCCATATCTATTGTGGATAAAAAGTTATTTAAGGTCAAAGTGGGTTGACCTGCATTGACCGGTTGTTCTTCAAGCCCAGAATTTTTCCAGAAAGTTTTTTTGGCAAATGTCATGTCCTATATCTCTGTGATATTTAATTAGTTTTGTTATTTGAAAGTTGATATGTGTATCCGGACATGTTGTCTTTAATCTCCAAAAAGAATCAGGTATATATCTATTGTGGATTAAAAGTTATTTAAGGTCAATGAAGGTTGACCGGCATTGACCGGACAATTTCTGGGCAGCCCAGAATTTTCAAGTGTTGATTTTTCTGACAAGGTTTGACCATAATTTAGCTGCTTGATTCCTTGTTGTTATGATAGTGTTAAGTGATAGATCTGTAGTCCTACATGTCGTCTACAACCTGAAACTTATAGATCACAAAAATAGTTCATGTGTTGCGAGTTATGAAGATCACAAGTTGCCATCTCGAGCTGTTCTTCACCCAGAAAATGAAGAATGACCTCTGACCACTTTGATAGCTTAAATCTTTCATTTGATGCATGATATAAACATGTTTGTGGCTGGATCTTGTAGTCTTACATTAGCTCTACCAGATCTGATCAACAACAGGCCTAGAAACACAACACACACCGAATTACAGTTGGTCAAAGTAGCTAGCTCGATCACTGACATTCGTGACCTGGGCTTGGTGATGAACACCTATAGCGACGATTCGCGTCGCTATAGGCACCTTTTAGCGACAATTTGAATTAAAAATTAATTATTTTAATTAAATAATTACAAAAATTAGATTTAAATTATTAAAATACAAAATAAATTATTAAAAATTATTTTAATGTCCGAAAATTATATTTTAATTATTTTGAATATATTTCATAAATATTTAATATTTTTGGAATATTAAAATATTTAATTTATTTAATTATAATATAAAATAAATTATTTAAAAATGATTTTAATTTATGAACAATCATTTAAAATTATATTATGGCATAAGGAAATATTTTAAGTTATTTTCTATGACTTTTAATATTTTATGGTGAATTTCATTGATTAATTATTATTAATGATATTAAAGTTATTTAATGATTATATTAAATAAATTAGTTTAAAAATGATTTTAATATTATAAAAATCATTTTAAATGAAAATAAGGTATTTAAAAATATTTGAAGTTATAAAATATAACTTTTAATATTTAAAGCATAATTTCATTAATAATTTAATATTAATGATATTAAGATAATATTAATGATATTTAGTTTATTTAATAATTATATTAAATAAATAGTTTAAAATGGTTTATTTAATTTAAAAATCATTTAAAAAGGATATAAATGAATTAAAAATATTTTAAGTTATAATTAATGACTTTTAATATTTGGATAAATAGTACATTAATACTTGAATATTAATGGTAATTATTTAAAAATAATTTTAAATATTTTAAAAATCATTTAAGGACAATATTAATATGTTAAGAATATTTTGAGTTATTATACATAACTTTAATATTTTGACAATAGTTTCATTAATAATTTAATATTGATTAAATATTAATGATAATAGAATTGTTTGATGATTAAATCATTTAATAATGATTCCGATATTTGAAAATTCATGATAAATTATAATAAGTGTTTAAAAAATTATTTGAAGTCATTTAAAAATAATATGACTAATACTTACGGATATTGAGATACAGAATAGAGTCTTAGACCCGATAAGGTCAGTTTGTCGGTTTTTAATGTCTCGAAAATTGACTGAACTTATATATTTTGACTGTATTAATGATTGTTTGTGATTCAATGACTGTTGGATATGCGTAATACTATAATTAGGTTATACGTTGACTGCGAAATACAGTATTATGTGTTATAGTATATTGTTCTAACCGAACGAATGATCTAATTAATGATAGGTTGTGATATAAAAGATAAACTAAGTTGCATTCTGTAAGTAGCGTATCAGGCAAGTATCCTACCTTTGCATTTTCTTTGTGCAATGGACATGAGTAAGAAGTTTCAGAATTTCATTATCATTATGCTATATTATCAACTCTGTTAAGATATACTCTATATCCGATCATTGTTTATCAACATGTTAGTATTATGTTCGTTAATTTCTATAAAATGGTTATACAAGTGTCCCCACTTGGATAATCATTGCAGTTAAACACATGTTGATACTCCTTTGTCAATTACCCGTATATGTATATGTTGAAGTATAGATTATTGGTGAACAAGATAAAACCTTTAGGTTAGAACATTGACAAGTATGAACATCCCTTGCACAGGAAAACTTTTATGCGCCCAAGGCGGACAGAGTTATTATAATGTAGTATTGATCAATGCAAGGCACAACGGGCTGATCACCCCCGTATCCGTAAGCTATGACGGTTTACAGATGAATTTCTGTTTAACCTTTTTGAAAAATGAAAACAATGTTCATGATATGTCATCTTAACCCTACTTATAGCCAATACATAGTTTCAAAATATGAAAGAGAGTTGTTATGTTATTATTATCCTTGATACAGATTACTTCACAACTATTGAATTATTGTAGAAGGGTATTATAAAGAAAACATTTAAATTCTTTCAGCTTATATATATATATATAATTGCTATTACTTGCTGGGCACTCAAATGCTCATCCTTGCTTACTTTAAATATTTTCAGTTAAGTTTGAGGAACCAAAAAGCTCGTGCAGAAACAAAGGGAAAGGAAAGCTAATTGAATAAGATTTGTGGTAGTTCCTGTAATAATTTTATATTACTAAGACAATGATATGTATATAAATAATATCATGTATTGTAAGGAACGTACTTAAAGGTCTCGTACCTAGGGAGATAGACTCTGATAATTATGTAAATTAAGTTTGTTAATTATATTATTGTTATTATTATTCATAGAATTCCGCTCATAGAAATGGTATCGTGAAGCACCGAGTTCGGGTTTCAAGTACCCGGACTTGGGGGCGTCACATCAGCTATTGGATGGACCATAGCAGATATCAAAGGGATCAACCCTTCATTTTGTATGCATAAAATCTTACTGGAAGAGGGGAGTAAACCGTCGGTTGAGCAACAAAGAAGGTTAAATCCGATAATGAAGGAAGTAGTCAAGAAAGAGGTACTGAAATGGCTGGATGCAGGAATAATTTATCCTATTTCAGACAGCTCATGGGTGAGTCCAATGCAATGTGTACCGAAGAAGGGGGGCATAACCGTGGTGACAAATGAAAATAATGAGTTAATTTTCAACACACACAGTGACGGGGTGGAGAGTCTACATGGATTACCACAGACTCAAGAAAGCCACAAGAAAGGATCATTTTCCACTACCATTTATTGACCAAATGTTGGATAGATTAGCGGGTCATGAATACTATTGTCTTCTGGATGGGTATTCAGGTTACAATCAAATTGTGATAGCTCCAGAAGATCAGGAAAAGACCACCTTCACATGTCCCTACGGTACGTTTGCTTTCTGTCGGATGTCTTTTGGGTTGTGTAATGCTGCAGCCACATTTCAAAGGTGCATGATGGCTATATTTTCAGATATGGTGGAGCAGAATGTGGAAGTGTTTATGTAAGACCCCAATTTATTATGAATAAAATTAAATTTTCTCTATTTATTATCTTGAAATAATTGGGAGTTAATTTGATATAATACTTTGGTTATGGGTGAAATGTGCAAATTTTATAAAATAAGCAAGTGGTTATAAAATATTCATTTTTGTCGGTGAATATTCGTTTGGTCGTGGAATATTCTTATTGTCAGGGAATATTCGTACGACGGAGCAGCCATTTATGGGCCCAAAACTGATAATAGTCGGATGAAGGAAAATGGCAAAGTATGAGTTTTTATAAATAATTGGCGTAGTTATTACAGAATAACAACTTGTTGGAATACACGGTGGTTAAAATACGATAATATGCGTGGTTGTACAAAGAATAACACGGTATTACCAAAGATTTTTGAATTATTGATCATTACGTAAGAAGGCACTACTCAATAATTGTTACAGATGAGTTCTTTGCTCAATATTTTATTTTATTGATTCAATAATTATTTGTGTTGATATTTTATATTATTATTGTTTCAATAATTGTCAACGCATGATATTTCTCATTATCAGATCAATAATTCATATTATTTGAATAATATTAATAGATAACATTATTGGCAATGTCTAGAAAGTTCTGTCAATGAGAGGTTAGGTCATCTAATTGCGCGCCAGTAAGGAGAAATCCTTATTGGAAAGCCCCTCTTTCTTGGAAACGGCCTGGTTGTCATAATTGTGATTCTGTAATATTATTTGTGAATAATTAATTATTGATTTATATGATAAGGAAATATTTATTTTATAAAAATGATGGATTTATTTATTTTATGTGGTTATAATTGAAGGAGTTAATGTTGAGGTGTTTTATCTATATTTTTGTCGGAATGGAGGTATTAAAAATCAAATCAGTATTTTTGCGATATATTGCATGAGTTATAATTTTTAATCTGATCGTTGGATCGTTATGATTTTTGGATATGTTATAAATATAAAAGTTGGGTATATGTCCACAAATTTTGAACCGTTAAAAATGAACGAATGATTTTTTATGAATTTTAAGAGGTGACTGCTTTGTAAATTAGGGTTATAAATGATTTTGGTGGAAAATTCTAGAATTGAGTGGGCCCCACTTGTGGTTGGTGAAGAAATGTGATGAATTTTATTTCAAATGTGGTGGGTGGCAATAATAGCAGGTAAAGTCATCAGGTAGCAGGTCAAGTCTGCTTCGGCGGGCTAATATTTTCCTATAAATAGAGGGCTAAGTTTGAATTGAAAATCACACCAGAAACATAAGCTTTCTCTCTTTCTCTATCTATATTATTGAGTGTATTTTGTGAGTATTTTGATACTTTGAGAGGGCTAAGTTTTGATTCTAAAGTACCAGAATCGGTAGTTTACCTTCTTCGTGATTGTAAACATACCTGTTAAAGAAATGTTTAAGAGGTAGAGTACCTTTCTTTCTTAATTGAAAGAGGTAGCAGGTAGAAATACCCCTAAACCTCGGAGTTCAAAGTTCATAATTTTTATGATCCCTCAGACAGATATGAAAAGTTTTTTTTAACTCTTCAGAGTAATGTTGTGGTAGAATGTGATGATGGATATGAAATAGTGTAAACTCGCTAAGCATTTGAGTAGAATCTGAGATGATTAAATAAAGGTTATTATGACAACCTAGTTTTGAAGAATGTTTAGAAGATGTAAACTCCTAGTGAGTAGTTCTGGTGAAATGTGATGATAGAAAGAGAAATCCTCAAAGGAGGAAATTATAAAGGTTAAGTTGAAAACCTAGTTATGAATAAGAGAATAAGCAGAGATTAGTATGCTTTAATTTCGAGGACGAAATTCTTAGAAGAAGGGGTGAATGTGACAACCCGAAAAGTTTCTAAAATCTTGAATGATTAGAATAAAGGTTAAAGAATAAAACCTAGATGAGAATTTGAGAATTTATTTAAAATTTTCAAGAAATACCTATATGGTTTGATATTCGAATGAGAATAGAGAAAATATGGGTTACAAAATTCCAAAACCCTAGAAATGAATTAATATGTACTTGAATGAATATCAAGAATAAGGTATTACGATACCTGTAAATTCGATGTGAACTGAATAGTCTAAGAAATGTTATATAAGTACATATGGAAATTTTATTATTGGAAATAAGATTTCACATGAAGAGATGTTATGAGGTTAAATGAAGATGAGTATATGTATAGAAATATATATATACTTAGTAATGTGCTATATATATTTAAGCAAGAAGAATGATGAATTAAGTTAATGATATAATGATCAAGATTAAAACTATGTTAGTAATTAACATAGCTTGAGTGTTGGCCTTGATTGGCAAATAAGAATTTGAATAAGTATAAAGTCGTTAGTTAATACGATTAGTCTTTGAGAATGGAGTAATTTAAAACTCAAAATTTGAGTTAGAGATAGAATTTTGAAGCATGGATCGCTTTCGATTAAGTCCCAAAACGTCGAGTTTAGTCGAATGGACAAGAAAGCACAAAATGTGTAAATGTTGACTTTTGGTCAAAGTCAACGATTAACTTTATGGAGAAAAGTCAAAATTAATGTGAGAAGTGAAATATGTTATGATTATGTGAATTATGGATATGAGTAAATAAATATACATTATATAATGTGAATACATTTATTTTGTATATAAGGGTGGAGTAAGAATTAAGTTATGTAACCTAATATATATATTAGGTGTGGTGATTAAATAACTTTGAGAGGTATAATATGGAAGAATATTAGTATATAAATGTATATAACGACATTAAGAGATTTATTTTATATATCTCCAATAATTAATTTTATAACCAAGTATAATTTGGTTTATGAAATTAAAAGGGCATGAGTAAGGAATTTATTTTCTAGAGTGAGAGATGTAAACCCTAATTTAAAGATAAGGGTAGAATGGAATAGAATTAAAAATAATGGACTATAATAAGGTTATAGCCCAATTAATTTGAATAGAGTCCAAGAGGAGTAGATTTAATGGACTAATGATGTTATATCATCTAAATAAGCCCAATTAATTAATTAAGCATGGGACTTGTAGATAAAGTGATTAAGGACAATTAATTATTTAATCTAGCCCAATATATTATGTATGGGACAAGTATTATAATGACCCAATTAAATTTTGGGTGGAAGCCCAAGTTAGTTTTTGTTAGTAGGTAACACAAGTAAAATGGCTAGCTCAATGGGATTAATTAATGGCCCAAACTAAGCCTACTTGTGGGAGAATAGTAATAATATTAAAATTATATTAAGTTAAGAGATATATTTTATTATCTCAAGATTTTAATTTTATAACTTAATTAAAATATGCTTAATTGGGTTATGGAATTTATTGTAGTAGAGTGATGATTTAAATTCTAATTATTTGGAATGATACTCTAATTAAATATTTAGATTGGATATCCTAATTAAATATTTAGGGTTGGGTAAGATAGAAAAGAATTTGACTATGTTAATTTACATGGCCCAACGAATTAAATTTTAAGTCCAATATATTATTTATTGATAGCCCAAAAGATGGAAATGGTGGCCCAAATTTAAGCCCAATTAAGGAGGGACATATTGGACATTTGGTATGCTAAATAAAAAAAAAAAGAAATCTATTATTGATATGAAAATGTCCATGTTACCCTTTTTGTCCCATTTTGGTGAATTATGGCTAGAGAATCCTATGTAATCTTGCAAAATCTAGCAAATTATTGAAGGGGGAATAATTATAACCTAGCATGTGACTTATAGCTCAATTATCAATCATCTAGAATTTACTAGATTCCTTGAATTATAACTTATATAGATTAAAAGTGAGAAAAGCCTCACTTTAATTATCAAACTTGTCCAACACTTATGTTTTTTTTTATGCAAGCAATCCTTGGCAATCATGTACAAGAGCAAGAGAGAGTAAGGCTTGGCCGGATGAACAAGAAGAGAAGGAGAGTGGATATAGATAATGAGATAATCCACATCTAATAAAACTTTAGCTTATTTTTCTCTTTCATCTCACTTCCTAGTTAGCTAGCAAAAACTAAATAGAGAGAAAGAGAGAGAAGAGAGGCATGTTCGGCAGCCACATGGTGAAGAGGGAGGGGAGATTTTGATTCTCATGAAACCAAGATCCATCCATGGAAGGAAGGAAGAAGGAGGAGGAGAAATCAAGCTAAGGTATAATAAAAACTTCTACCTGTGTAGGCTAAATTTCCTTGGTGTTTTGATTTGATTTTTGACAACTTGAAGTTGTGATCTTGAGGTTTAAAACCTTAGATCTATGTATATATAAGTGTTTCATGTTTAGATCTAACAATATTGGGTGTTGATTTTGGTTGGAATCAAAGGTATAAAATTTCCTAAACTCAAAACTCTAGTTAGTTTATGTGTTTTGTGATGGTTGTTTTTCATCAAGTGTTGAACTTATGATCCATATGAGGGAAGATATACATGATATATGATATTTTATGGTTAGATCTTGCCATTTTTAGGGTTGATAAGCTTGAACAAAGAAGATGAACCAAAACAGTTTTTTTGTTTTAAATGAATTAGTGAACTGCTGCTCTAAATAGAAAATTTCGGATTTGTTAGAGTGCTCTAAAAATTCTGGACTTTTGATATGTTATAGTACACTCAATAAGCTTTCTATAGACTCCGAAACGGACTAAATCCGACATCGGAGGAGCAATTTATTAAATTTCTCCCAAACTACTCAAAGTTAAGAAAACTGTGAAAAGGACAGTTTTGGAACAGTCACTTCCGGGATAAATTCCGGGAGCTAAACATATCCAAATATGGATTGTGATATATGAAAACTATAGTTCGGAAAGATACGAATCCAACAAAATTGACGGATCATTAATCGGAGTTACAGATTTCGTTTTATTTAAGTTTTGGTGAAGGACTCCAAAACTGCCAAAGTGCAAAAAGTTTCTGGCCAAAATGTTCCGAGGGCTGTTTTGGACATTTAGTTAATGAGAAAAATTACAGGCTTTTGGGAAATGAAAATATATGGTAATATGTAGCTCTTGTCCAAAAATGAGCTAATTCCGGCTTAAAACGACCAAGTTATGACCATTTCAATTTTTGTGATTTTCCGACGGAAATCGCTATAACCGGAGTTCTACAACTCCGATTGCCACGAAATTTAAAATGGAGCATCACGTTAACATATATAAGCTTATGTAAAAAGATGGGCATCTCTGGAGTTAAGCACAAGGTAGCTAATTTTCTTAAGTCACGCACTAATTATGATTTTTGAAAAATAGTAAAAGAAATTGAAAAATTACGGAAAAATATTTTTATGTATGAAATACATGTATATATGTTTGACCAAAGGATAAAAAAAATAATAAGTTGATTTGGTATTTTTCGTGAAAAAGAATAGTGATTTCGGGATACTGAAATAAAATCCGTCTTACTGAAATGGTATTTCGGTTTACTAAGATGTTATTTAATTTACTAGGATAACATATAAAAATGAATAACTTATAAGTATAAGTTATGATGTGATTAAAAGAGAATATCAAAGTATAATAATAATATTAAGACTTAAAACTAATGTCTAATACTTAACTATATGTTATGACTAACCAAAAGATCTATTATAGGTTTTATATCTTTGTATAGGCCGATAGGAGTATGTGGAAATATGTTTAAGTTATTTTATAACAATGATGATATTATTCTAATATTGGAGATCTATATTATTAATATTAGGTCTTCAGGAGAAGCGTATTATATTGCGTTACGGTAATCAACGGTTCAAGCAAGTTTTTTTTTAGTTCTTTTTACTTAAACTCTTTTAAGAGTGGTTTCGACGAGATATGCTTATGAATTGTACTCATCGTATTGCATGTATTCATCGTATGAAAGGTGATCACCTTCATTACCAAATCGATTCGAGATATAATTTGTTATGTTCATTTTCAATGTTCATTCAACTTTGAAATTTTGTTCATGCTAATTCACAACTACATTGTGAAGGATAGCCACTTATTATTCAAACTCTTTCCATCATGATATATCTTTGCATTGTTTTTAAACTTGTTTGGGCAACTTTCATGCTCACCCTTGCTATATCATGATAAAACATTGCGAGATAAAGCGAATACTACGATTCTGTGAAAAGGAAAATGCCAAGTTCAGCTTGGGATAGAATGTACAGCTAATTTGTAAAAGTATGGTTGAAGAATAGTATTGTTATGTGTTAGATAGCTTATGATTTGTGTTTAAGTAAAGGTTAATCGACCTTGGGGAATAGTGTGTAATGTAATGTATAAACAATTTATGTTTATATCTTCCGCAAAAAGTTATAGAAAGATTAGCAAACCGAATCCGCGGCGATTTGGGGCCCGGATTCGGGGGACGTTACAAATGCTCTTGCTGCTTTCATAGATATGATGAACCGAGTATTCAAAGAATATTTGGATCAGTTTGTTGTTGTCTTTATTGATAACATCCTCATCTATTCTAAAAGTCGTAAAGATCATGAGCACCATTTGAAGCTGGTACATCAAAGACTTCGTGACAATAAGTTATATGCCAAGTTGAAAAAATGCGAGTTCTGGATTAAGGAAGTAGCATTCCTTGGGCACGTGGTATCAAAATATGGACTATCTGTTGACCCGACAAAGATTGAAGCAATCCAAAGTTGGGAGCAGCCGAAGTCGGTGACCGAAGTGCGTAGCTTTCTGGGCTTAGCTGGTTATTATCGGAGATTCGTGGAAGGATTTTCTCATATCGCTACTCCGTTAACTCAGCTGACTCGAAAAGATGCAAAATTCGTATGGAGCGAGGAATGCGAGAAGAGTTTCTAAGAGCTCAAGAGGAGACTCATTTCGGCACCTGTTCTAACAATACCATCTGGTTCGGATGGATTTGTTATCTACAGCGATGCTTCAAGCAAAGGGTTAGGATGTGTTCTCATGCAACATGGGAAAGTCATAGCCTATGCCTCGCGATAACTCAAAGAATATGAGAGGAATTATCCTACTCATGATCTGGAGTTGGCAGCAGTCGTTTTTGCGTTAAAAATCTGGAGACACTACCTGTATGGAGAGAAAGTGGAGATTTATACGGATCATAAAAGCCTTAAATATTTCTTCACCCAAAAGGAACTCAACATGCGGCAAGGACGTTGGCTCGAGCTATTGAAGGATTACAATCATAGCATTCAATATCATCTTGGAAAAGCAAATGTTGTAGTGACGCATTGAGTAGAAAATCACATGCGGGTAGGAGTGCGATGTTGTTAGCACAAAGACCCATTATGTACGACTTACAAAGGATGGAGATAGAGTTAAAGGCTCCAAGTACCCACGTGATGATGGTAAATATACTAGTAGAACCGACTTTAATTGATAAAGTTAAAGCTGCTCAAGCTACAGACCTGGAGTTGATGCGTATGAAAAAGAAAGTGCAAGAAGGTTCTATTCCGGAGGCAAGAATTGATGAACAAGGAATACATAGAGTCAACTCCAGACTTTGCGTTCCTAACGATTTTGACTTGAAGGATAGAATCATGATGGAGGCACACAACACACCATTTGCAATCCATCCTGGGAGTACCAAAATGTATCACGATCTTCAACATACATTTTGGTGGAGCAATATGAAGAAAGAGGTCGCGGAGTTTATCTCGAGGTGTTTAACTTGTCAACGTGTAAAGGCGGAGCATCAAGTGCCAAAGGGTCCATTGCAACCACTTGAGATTCTAAAATGGAAGTGGAAACACATTACTGTGGATTTCGTTACGGGTCTTCCCAAGGTTTCTCAAGGTATAGATGCGATTTGGGTTATTGTTGATAGATTAACCAAGTCTGCTCATTTCTTGCCTATACATGAGACTTATTCCCTTGAACGTCTTGCCCGTATGTACGTAAATGACATTGTGAGATTGCATGGCATGCCAGTATCCATAGTTTCGGATTGTGACCCAAGATTCACTTCACGATTTTGGGTTAGCTTGCAGAAAGCTATGGGCACGGATTTACGATTCAGTTCGGCATATCATCCTCAAAAGGACGGACAATCGAAAAGGACTATTCAAACCCTTGAAGATTTATTAAGACTTTGTGTCCTAGATTTCAAAGGAAGTTGGGATAAGTACTTGACATTGGTGGAATTTGTTAGGTTTGTAATATTCAAGAACGCAATCAAATTGCAAAAATAAGCGAAAACGTGTAAAATCAGAGTTTTAAAATTTTACAAACCATATACCCGGATCATCCTTTATGCGCAATTATTAATTAAACGAAAAGATAAAGAATAAAAACATACCCTTGAAGATCGAGCTTCCTCAAGTACAAGTTCAGCTCCAAATCTTTTCGCATCCAACTTGAATCCACCAGGTTTGGTTCCTTCCTTTGATCAACGTTAGCCACCCAAGTGTTTGGCCTCTAAAGGTGATCCACCAAGAAAGAATAAAGATTCAAGAAGATGAATGTTTGGCAAAACCCTAGTTTTTCTATCTCTCATAGAAAAGGAGCGTACTCTCCAACAATTAGAATTACGTCTGTTGTCAAAAAAGCCAACAACCACTCACCACCCATAATAAGACTCCTCTCATTTATAGATGTAGGCAACCCTCCTTACCAATTAGGGAATTGGGTTTTATTTAATTAATTAAATTCTTTTAATTAATTAAGCTTCCTAATCTTATTAGGGATAATTAATTAAACTCCTTTAACTAATTTTCCCTCCTAATCCTATTAGGAATAAATGAGAGTACTTATATTAAATTAATTCCTAAACTCTTTTAGAAATTAAAATAATAATAATTGTAATAATATTAATAAGACTCCTCTTATTAATTTATATTTAATATTTCTAAAATATTAAATAATAAATATTAAGCTATTTAATTTATTCTATCACCATAGATTAAATTAAATATACTTAACATATTATTATGATTATGCCATTAACTTCTTAAATAATTATTCTTCCTTTTATGGTGTGACCCTTTAGGTTATCCATATTAAACCCAGGTTGTGAATAAATCAATTAGAACAATTCTAATCTTATTTAAATAAATAAATTAAACGATTAATTTATTTAAATAAATAATATTTATTCTACAATAGGATAAGCCTCCCCAAATGATCAACGACTTTCTAGATAATATAGATTTCAACATTAATCATAAAAGAACATTTGAGTAAATAGTTACCGTACAATTCAATCCTTCCACCATACAATGTCTCAATTAAATATAAGACATGGAATTACTGTCAAGTCTTATTTTATTTAATTATATGTATTTCGACTCTTAAATACACAACTCTAAATAATGCAAATTAGAAACTCCTTTCTAATTTCATTCTGCCTTGGCCAAGGACTACTGAATTGTCATTTATCGAATCACATAGGACATTTCTCTTCTTTTACTAGAAGTGATAGATTCTTTATTGATCATACATTATCTCCATGCATAACTTATTATACCCAAGCATACCCTTTGATATACCCTAAGGGTCTTAAGGAATAAGTCAAAGTATAACTCATCATACACAAGATACTATGATGATCTCAAGTCAAAGGATCACTTGTACTACTATCACTCTGAGAATTCCTATTGACGGTGCAAGTAAAACTCCATTAGGTATTCCTTAGCGAGCCACGTTCAGTGAACTTATTCTCTAATAAGCACCTACATACTTGCTTTAGTGTCTCCACACAAATGATCATAAGATCAATCATCCTCATCCAATGAGCAAGCAACGTATGTACCAATCTATCCGGATTTACTAATCCCCAATTTAGTAATCCAACGATTGGGAACTATTTTAGTTTTAAGCTTTCTAAGAATTTAGATCTCATTAGAATGATCATCATCATTATTCTAAAAGCATTGCTTAAAACTATGGGTTTATCACATATTATTAAAACAGCATCATGTAGATAATTAAAAAGCCTTTAATAAATTAATACTTTTTATTAATAAATAAATAAGATTGTTACAAAGTATATGCTTTATCATCAAACATGATTGGCTTATGTACATACTACTTTCAATCTCCCACTTGCACTAAAGCCAATCGTCATGGTATCTCATACCCTTCTTCTCTAAGTGACGATTATCCTGCTGTTGGATAAGCTTTAGTTAATGGATATGTAATGTTGTTCTTGAGAGTCCACTATCTCTATAGTGATTTCCCATCTTTTAATGATTCTTATAATCAAATGAAAGTGCCACAACACATGTTTAGATCCAAGATGAGACTTAGGAACTATTCCTAGTTCTGTATGAACTTTTCATCCAAACAATCAACTTGCAGCTTCATTTATAGCTATATACTTTGTCTTTATCACTAAACCAGCAACTCTTTGCTGTTTTGGAACCTTTCCAATTCATTACACCACCGTTCAAGGTAACCCTTTATCTTAAAGTGGATTTTCTGTCGTCTTGGTCTGTCTGAAAAACTTGAGTCTGTTAAGCCCTCTAGTTTTAATTCAGACCCACCATGTATATGATCACATCCTTTGTGCCGGTAAAGTACTTTAAGATGTTTTTCATTGTCTTACAGTGATCTTCTCCAGAATATGACCGATCAATATCAGGTCTCATATAATTCATTGCAAACATGATTGTCACTCATGCAATCTCTCTTTTCAGGAGTCTGTGGGGACTATTAAGAGAGATACACTCCATGGCTCATCAACATGAGACATCTCTTGGAGTTTTCCATGCTAAACGACTTTAGCATCAAATGAATAAACGTTCATTGGGTTAAGTCGAGCTCTTCCCAAATCATTCATAGAGGAATGTTTAGACAACGTTATCTTTACTGATTCTGGCATTGGCATGTCATTCCGTATCCATAGTATATCAACATATAATACTAGGAATGTCACGACGCTCCCACTGACCCTTTTTTACACACTAGGTTCATTCTTGTTTTTGATAAAATCAAACTCTTTTGATTTATTTCATCAAAAAGAATGTTCCATTTTGAGAAGCTTGCTTCGATCCATTTCTCTAAGTTTCTCCAACTCTTACCTCATCGTATATAACTAGATCATCATCTTCTATGATGTGTACCTCATCATCATCATCCATGATGAATCCATACCTCCCGTATCTTCTGTATACTATTCCAGATTTACGATTCGATTGTGGTACAATAGGTCTATCTACAAGTTCCTCTTATTTGACTCATAGTGTTTTGTGATTCTTGAACTCTTCAAGATGTATTATCCTCCCACTAGCCCTTTCAATGACAAACACCTTTATCTTAGAAGGCAACGTGTTTCGCAACAAACACTTTTGCTAAGTAGGATTATAGAACATATAACCTAAACTTATTTTAGGAAGTCCCACAAATTGTACTTGTCAAATCTTGTCCCAAGCTTATCCTTTGAAACATTTTTCACATAAGCTGGACAACCCCTTATCTTAACATACTTAAGATTAGGAATCCTCCCTGTCCATAACTTTTAAGGAGTCTCGGGTCGGATTTTGAGGTTATATTTTCCGTAGATATGCAGCCATTTCTAGGACATTATCCTAGAAGGATACTGGAATGTCGGTAAAATCATTGTGGACTGTACCATGTCTAACAAGGTACGATTTTTCCTTTCAGATACATTAATCAATTATTGCGTATCAGGAGGCGTCCATTATGAGAAAACCATTTGAGATGATCTAGAAACTTATTGCACAAGTATTTATTCCTTGATCTAATCAGAGAATCTTAATACTTTGCCAATTTGTTTCACTTCTGAATTCTTTTAACCTTTCAAATAATTCACACTTGTATTCATCAAATACAAACATTCAACTCTTTGAATGATCATCTCCTTTTCTTATACTAATTTGTTCAATTTGCAAAATTATTTTCACGTAAGTCAAGTATACAAAATCCATTAAGTAATATTCCAGTTCTATACAAAACATTATTATTATAAATAGAACAACAATTGTTCTTAAATATAATACCAAATATTTCATTGTCCAACAATAAAATGGAAATAATGTTTCTAACAAGTACTGGAATACAATAACGACTTATTGACTTAATAGATTTGCCCGTAGGCATTGCTAAACTATAAGTTCCTATGGCTAATCCAGCAACCTTTGCTTCATTTCCCACACATAGGATTACTTATATATGTTTAGCTTTCTACTTCTGCTTGGTCCCTTCATAAATCTATATTTATGATAACCAAAGTCGGTATCCAATACCCTAGTAGAACTTTGACTTAAAGAAAAATTTATTTTAAATCATGAACAAATTTGTATTTGTAACTGAAACTTCACTAAGCTTCTTTGTTTAGCCTCTGCAAGATGCTTCTCGCAGTTTCTTTCCAGTGTCCAGGCTTATTGCAGTGGAAGCAAACTCCTTTGCTATCCGTATCAGTTTTGTTCTTATTATCCTTTGTTTTTGCCTTTTCTATTTACCTTCTTAGAATCGTTCTTCTTTTCAGAAGATCCTTTTGCCCCTACTACTAAGACATGGTCTTTCTTGGTTGGAAAATGACTCTCAACATTTTTCAACATGTTAAGCAAATCAGCGAGGCTGATATCTAGCTTGTTCATATGAAAAATTCACAACAATTGTAAAAGGAGTCCGGGAGTGAGTGCAAGATCAAATCTTGGCTCAACTCTCCATCCATGACAAAACTCGTTGTCCTAACTGTTCAATCAAATTGATCATCATTAGGACATGTGTCATCTGCATCAGAGTGCCTTCGATCATTCTAGATCTAAGAGCTCCTTAGATATCTGATATCTATTAGTCCTACTTTCCTCACCATCAACTACTTGACGTGTAGAAATATAGTAGGAGCATCCATAGTTTCATGCTGACGCTGAAGCTCGTTACTCATGGATGCGAGCATGATGCATTGAGCCAACTGTGCATCATCTTGCTACATTCTAAAAGTAGCAATATCTTTCTCAGAGGCATTGTCTGCAACCATTGCGGGATGTAGACTTAATTAAGGACATAAGATAGCTTTTCAGTCGTGAGAACTATTCTCAATTTCCTTAACCAATCCATTTAATACGGTCCGGTTAAATAGCATCTAATATGCTTCGCAGTGAAAGTAATTTAGACATTGTAAAATTCTGTAAATGAATTTGTAATTTACAACATTTTAGCATACATTCTTTTATTAATTACCATAATAATTAAGGTCTTGTTTTAAATTGGTATCTCCCACTATTTTCATCAAACTATATTACCCTAACTTATATAGTTTGGCAAAATCTAATTAAAGATTTGCTAGTCAGAATAAGGATCCCATTTCAAATGTATATAGCCTTGTGGTGACACAACAAACTATATATAAATAAATAGGTAGACAACTCTTGTCAATTACATCAACTATGCAACTCCTTGTATTTTGCCTCTTAGATTATTTTGATCAAGTGGTGACACATCCAAATCAAAATTATCCAAGTTAAGTCCAACCTAGCACTCTATGTATTCAAAAAAGAAAAATATTGTCCTTGTGGTGACACAACAAAACAATATTGTTCAATTTTCTTTATAAGCATCAAATGTGATAAATTAACATCTTAAATACTTAATACTTGCCTTGTGGTGACACAACAAACTCATATTAAATATGTAATACTCTATTAATTTATCATGCTAGAAGGCGACGTTCGATATTCTAAATATCTTTGAACGCTTAGGACTTAATATAAAAAATTTGAGGGGTTTCTTATTAATTTGTCTCATCTTGTTTAGCGCGTATGTACATATATATATAAATACGCAATATATATTAATGAACATGCGATGCATGTTTGCATAATATATATAGTATAAGCATGCACATATAGAATACTATATTCTACCGGATTGATTATGAACTTTTATTCTAGTTTGGTTCACTAGAGCCACCAAGTGAACCAAAAGGTCAAACCCTAGGGTGCAAGAATAAAATTTAAATATAACTATTACATTTAAACCCTGCTCCATTACAAACGGGTCTTCACGCTGGCCCTTGCTCCTTGATCTCCAATTCTTCAAAATTAATTGTAACTATTCCTATTACAAAACTATTTAAAATAAATAGAAACCTTGATCGTGATCGAATAAGGGAAGTACATAGGAGGGAGATAGAATTTACATTAAGAAAAATTAGAGAAGACGAGGTACGCAGACCCCATTTAATAAAACTCATACATTCATGCATCCAACTAAAATAAAATCCAATCACATTGGTCAATAGACCATAATCAATCCCATTTATTATCATACACATCACCATATGTATCAATAAATAACATTCATCTCATGAATAATAAACATTCAATATATATATTGATATCATTTAATGGGCAAATTTAGTTAGCATAAAATCTAATTTTGAATCAAAATAAACTCCTTTATTTTAATCTAAATTTAAATCAAAATAAACTCTTTTATTTTAATTTATCCAATTTTGAATAAAATAAACTATTTTATTTTAATCAAAATCTTTAATCAAAATAAACTACTTTATTTTAATTAATTATGGAATCCAATTCCAAGTAAAAAAAAAACTTTATTAAAGGAAACACGAATTTTCTTTCCTATTCACAAATAAACACTTTTATTTTGAATAATATGAAATCTTATTTCATATCTAAATAAACTCCTTTATTTAAGGAAAATAGGATTCTCTTTCCTATTCACAAATAAACTCTTTTATTTTGAATAATATGAAATCTTATTTCATATCTAAATAAACTCTTTTATTTAAGGAAACATGGAATACAATTTCAATTCAAATTAGTTATCATGGAATCCAATTCCAACTCTAATTAGTTAGCATGAAATCCAATTTTAAAATTAAAATAAACTTTTTTTTATTTTAAAATTAAAATAAATTTTTTATTTTAATTATAAATTAATTAAGAATATATATATATATATATATATATATATATATATATATATATCATGAGAAGTTTACGAAGGATTCCTTCCTTTTTCTTTTTTTTTGATTTCCGTGCAGGACCACTAATATTGCATGGCTGATGGCCTTGTGATGTGGGCGTGACTCACCTTGTAAACAAACCTTGACTTACAGGAAAATATGAATCACGTAATATTCTCTTAACATGAATCACATGTTATTCATGTTAAATCACCCACGGATGAAAACAAAAAAAAACTTGTTTTCCGAAAAACTTTTTCTAATAATATTTTTTTTAAATAAATTTTATACAACAAAATTATGCCCAATTAAATTGTTCTAAACACATCAATATACATATCAAATTAAAACAATTAATAATTCGCATATAGGTTTGGCTCTGATGCCACTGTTAGGTTTGTAATATTCAAGAACGCAATCAAATTGCAAAAATAAGCGGAAACGTGTAAAATCAGAGTTTTAAAATTTTACAAACCATATACCCGGATCATCCTTTATGCGCAATTATTAATTAAACGAAAAGATAAAGAATAAAAACATACCCTTGAAGTTCGAGCTTCCTCAAGTACAAGTTCACCTCCAAATCTTTTCGCATCCAACTTGAATCCACCGGGTTTGGTTCCTTCCTTTGATCAACGTTAGCTACCCAAATGTTTGACCTCTAGAGGTGATCCACCAAGAAAGAATAAAGATTCAAGAAGATGGGTGTTTGGCAAAACCCTAGTTTTTCTATCTCTCATAGAAAATGAGCGTATTCTCCAACAATTGGAATTACGTCTGTTGTCAAAAAAGCCAACAACCATTCACCACCCATAATAAGACTCCTCTCATTTATAGATGTAGGCAACCCTACTTAACAATTAGGGAATTGGGTTTTATTTAATTAATTAAATTCTTTTAATTAATTAAGCTCTCTAATCTTATTAGGAATAATTAATTAAACTCCTTTAACTAATTTTCCCTCCTAATCCTATTAGGAATAAATGAGAGTACTTATATTAAATTAATTCCTAAACTCTTTTAGAAATTAAAATAATAATAATTGTAATAATATTAATAAGACTCCTCTTATTAATTTATATTTAATATTTCTAAAATATTAAATAATAAATATTAAGCTATTTAATTTATTCTATCACCATAGATTAAATTAAATATACTTAACATATTATTACGATTATGCCATTAACTTTTTAAATAATTATTCTTCCTTTTATGGTGTGACTCTTTAGGTTCTCCATATTAAACCGGTTGTGAATAAATCAATTAGAACAATTCTAATCTTATTTAAATAAATATATTAAATGATTAATTTATTTAAATAAATAATATTTATTCTACAATAGGGATAAGCCTCCCCAGCGATCAACGACTTTCTAGATAATATAGATTTCAACATTAATCATAAAAGAACATTTGAGTAAATAGTTACCGTACAATTCAATCCTTCCACCATACAATGTCTCAATTAAATATAAGACATGGAATTACTGTCAAGTCTTATTTTATTTAATTATATGTATTTCGACTCTTAAATACACAACTCTAAATAATGCAAATTAGAAACTCCTTTCTAATTTCATTCTGCCTTGGCCAAGGACTACTGAATTGTCATTTATCGAATCACATAGGACATTTCTCTTCTTTTACTAGAAGTGATAGATTCTTTATTGATCATACATTATCTCCATGCATAACTTATTATACCCAAGCATACCCTTTGATATACCCTAAGGGTCTTAAGGAATAAGTCAAAGTATAACTCATCATACACAAGATACTATGATGATCTCAAGTCAAAGGATCACTTGTACTACTATCACTACAGGAATTCCTATTGACAGGCAAGTAAAACTCCATTAGGTATTCCTTAGCGAGCCACGCTTCGAAGAACTTATTCTCTAATAAGCACCTACATACTTGCTTTAGTGTTCCACACAAATGATCATGAGATCAATCATCCTCATCCAATGAGCAAGTTAACGTATGTACCAATCTATCCGGATTTACTAATCCCCAATTTAGTAATCCAACGATTGGGAACTATTTTAGTTTTAAGCTTTCTAAGAATTTAGATCTCATTAGAATGATCATCATCATTGTTCTAAAAGCATTGCTTAAAACTATGGGTTTATCACATATTATTAAAACAGCATCATGTAGATAATTAAAAAGCCTTTAATAAATTAGTACTTTTTATTAATAAATAAATAAGATTGTTACAAAGTATATGCTTTATCATCAAACATGATTGGCTTGTGTGCATACTACTTTCAGAATTCTCTTACAACAACAGTTATCAAGCAAGTATAGGCATGGCTCCATTCGAGGCGTTATACGGACGAAAGTGTCGTTCTCTAGTATGTTGGGACGAGGTGGGAGAAGCAACGATGTTAGGACCAGAATTAGTACGTAAGACTACAGAAAATATTCAAATGATCTGGCAACGTATAAAAACCTCACAGGATCGACAAAAGAGTTATGTTGATCTTCATCGAAAGGACGTGGAGTTTAATATTGGAGATCATGTATTCTTACGTATTGTTCCATGGAAGGGAGTTACAAGATTCAGAAAGAGAGGAAAGCTCAATCCACGATTTGTTGGTCCATTTGAGATTCTTGACCGAATAGGAAATGTGGCCTATAGACTCGCATTACCTCAAATTATGTCTCGTGTTCATAATGTTTTTCACATATCTATGCTTCGTAAATATGTGAAAGACCCAAACCACATTATTAAGTTAGAACCGCATTTAGATAGCCAAAGATTTAACATACGAGGAGGTACTGTCCAAGATATTGGATAGGAAAGAGCATATCCTACGAACAAAGGTTATACCACAAGTCAAGGTTTTGTGGAGGAACCATGCTATTGAGGAAATGACTTAGGAGTTGGAATCGAAAATAAAAGCGAGGTACCCTCACATGTTCGAAACACGAGGTACGTACGTCAATTTCGAGGACGAAATTTTATGAGGAGGGGAGGTTGTAAGACCCCAACTTATTATGAATAAAATTAAATTTTCTCTATTTATTATCTTGAAATAATTGGGAGTTAATTTGATATAATACTTTGGTTAAGGGTGAAATGCGTAAATTTTACAAAATAAGCAAGTGGTTATAAAATATTCATTTTTGTCGATGAATATTCCTTTGGTCGTGGAATATTCTTGCTGTCGGGGAATATTCGTACGACGGCGCAGCCATTTGTGGACCCCATAACGGATAATGGTCGGATGAAGGAAAATGACAAAGTATGAGTTTTTATAAATAACGACGTAGTTCTTACCGTTAACACTGTTGGAATATCTGGTGGTTAAAATACAGTAATATGCGTATTGTTGTATGCAAGAATACACAGTATTATTGCATGATTTTTGAATTATTAATCCTTACGTAAGAAGGCACTACTCAATAATTGTTACAGTAGTTACTATTCAATATTTTATTTTATTGATTCAATAATTGCTGTGTTGATATTTTATATTATTATTGTTTTAATAATTGTCTCTGCACAGTATTTCCCATTATCAGATCAATAATTCATATTATTTGAATAATATTAATAGATAACATTATTGGCAATGTCTAGAAAGTTCACAAGGAGAGGTTAGGTCATCTAATTGCGCACCAATGAAGGAGAAAAATCTTTATTGGAAAGCCCCTCTCTCCCTCGGAAACTATTCGGTTGTCATAATTACGATTACGTAATATTATTTATGAATAATTAATTATTAATTTATATGATAAGAAAATATTTATTTTATATAAATTATGGATTAATTTATTTTATATGGTTATAATTGAAGGAGTTAATGTTGAGGTATTTTATCTGTATTTTTGTCGGAATGAAGGTATTAAAAATCAAATCAGTATTTTTGCGATATATTGCATGAGTTATAATTTTTAATCTAATCGTTGGATCGTTATGATTTTTGGATATGTTATACATATAAAAGTTGGGTATATGTCCACAAATTTTGAACCGTTAAAAATGAACGAATGATTTTTTATGAATTTTAAGAGGTGACTGCTTTGTAAATTAGGGTTATAAATGATTTTGGTGGAAAATTCTAGAATTGAGTGGGCCCCACTTGTGGTTGGTGAAGAAATGTGCTGAATTTTATTTCAAATGTGGTGGGTGGCAATAATAGCAGGTAAAGCCATCAGGTAGCAGGTCAAGTCTGCTTCGGCGGGCTAATATTTTCCTATAAATAGAGGGCTAAGTTTGAATTGAAAATCACACCAGAAACATAAGCTTTCTCTCTTTCTCTCTCTATATTATTGAGTGTATTTTGTGAGTATTTTGATACTTTGAGAGTTGCTGTTCAGTACATGTTTTCATTCAGCATCACTTCCGACCTTTTCTTCTGAAGTAATGTTTCTTTGAGGTAAGGGATATTATTTTCTTCTTAAATGATATTATTTTCTTCAATATCATTATCTTAGAAATATTGGTGAACTTTTTAATCAAATTTGGAACTTATTGTATCGGGGTTACTATTCACGATACTACGACTATTCACGAATCTTAAGACTATTCACCGAAAAATGAAAATTTTCCTTTTTATCCAAGATGTCTATTTTGGCTACTATCTTTGATTGTGTCCATGTTTTGAGCGTTATTTTTGAATTCTACTTCACACTTGGTTATTATGGATAAACCAAAATACGAGTCCCTAATATTTGTCCTTCTGTCTTATTGGATTCGTTCTCTAAAATGTTTTTCATCATCCTCAGTCCTTAATGGTGATACTTGATGAATATCTTTGGCCTGTAGTGCAAAGATGTATGATTACCTGATGAATATCTTTGGCCCGTAGTGCAAAGATGAACAGGTGTTGAGATGAACATGACCAACTGGTGATACAAATGAAAACTTTGACCCCTAGTGCAAAGATGAATATTTGATGTAAAGATGTATATTGATTGATGTTACAGGGATAAAATATTGATGATGGACTTTTAAATTCATTGAGGATAGTAGATTTCTTTTTCTACTTAATTCTTCTAATGAAATGTTGTTTCCGCTGCAGTTGTTGATCTAAAACTGCATGGACTTTTAGTTGCATGTCTCACAAAAATTCTTGCTTTATAGAAATTCTTGCCTAGCCAATGATGATAGTGACTTGTGAAGGATTCTAGAGTATATTGGATAACATGAACGTATTTATAATGTTTAACACGCTGAAATTCATATTACTATTTATGAGACACCCCCAAACCCAGGTACTTCATTCCCACAGAATTTGGTGTTCTCTTAATCAAACATTCATATCTAACTACCCAATTACAATAAAATCGGATAAATAAAATCTTTCCCATTAAAGGGTTACATCATAAAAATCTCTCAGGTTATCTAACCTTTAAATACAATCATTCAAATGCGGGAAAATAATTAAACTTCATTACAACCATTCATTTAAAACTGATAATAAAAATGTCAAATTACAAGTCTTCAAAACTTGTTCATCTTTCCTTTTCCCTTACTGGTGCTAGGTACATCAGCCTTCTCATCCTTAACTGTAATAGTTATATAAGCAAGAGTGAGCAAATAAAGCTCACTTGAAACAATAATGAATGGAAACCTTTACAACAAATGTCAAATAAGAGGCTCAATAAAATTAAACAATATGATTTGTCAATATTTTGAAGTATATAACTGAGAGTACTAAGACCACGAACTATGTCCATAGTTATAAGTAATGTTTCAACTTAAACTTTAACAGTCATAAGACTATAGGGACTCCTCGTACTTAGGGGGATCAACCCTTCGCACAATCTATTGTGCACAAATATTTCAACGCTAAGCGTAAGTTATCCCTAATAATAGGGTTGTTCATATCAGTATTTAGAGTACAAGTTCGCACCAAAGTGAGTTTGGTTTGGATACATTTCAGGGTAGTTTGGAATTCAACGAACATCAACTAAGGATTAGTTGAATAAAACCAATAACATTATACTATAGAATAATCGTAATTGAATCAACATGGTAAACCAAAATCATGCTTTTGGAATAATCTAATAGCATATACTTTGAATAACTATAACATGCCTTGCTTGAACAATATTAAGTCAATGTTAATTAGAATTGAGTACTAAGCATGCATAGTAGTTTGAATGATAAAATTGTTCGACATTAGTATAAATAGTTGTGCATGCTAAACAACAAGTTAAATACAAGAATAACTTGTCAACATCAAACCAAAGTTTAGAAAGCTTGCATCATTTATAAGGTAATCGAATTGAAACAATAAATAGTTCAACAAGATAAAGACTTAGAAAACTTGTCTTGCTCGTAGGCTAAACTGAATCAATTCGGATCATAATACCCTATATATACATGTATATATATATATGTCATCATGACATAGTTAGTCACTACTACTTTTCAAATTTAACTAACTACATTCATCATATAGGTTTGATTATTTAATCACATAATCAAGTTATAACACAAGTTAATCGTTAATAACATACTTGTTCATAGTATAGAAATACTAAAATTAACATTTTACAGTCCTACTATCATCACATAACAATTCCTTAAAAATTCGAGTACAAAAAGTACACTGTTAGACAATTACGCTAACTTTCATATGGTTGGGCGCCACGCTTTATATTGTGAAAGGGCATTCTTCTTGAGAATAAAGTTATAAGGTCACATTATGGCATGGCGCCATGATCAACTATGCATGTGAGATTATCTTAAGTCATACCAAGGCTACAATAAATCAGAGTTTCGATTTGACAACCGACAACAGTATAAGAAAAAGCCAATTTTGGCCTAAAAGTTCCTTTTTAACAGCCTAATTCACATGCAAATCATACAAAGACTTCATGTAAACCTAATTCAAGAATTCCTAACATGTTTATACCCATACAACAACATAAACAACAAGTTTAAAACATTCAATTTCACTGTTTTTGATAAAAATCACTTTTTGATGTTTTTGATAAAAATAAACACTGTGATCATGTTTTTCAACCAAAACAGTTAATTCAAAGCATTTTATCAAAGTATATACATACTCTAACAAGTTGAATAGCCAATTTATCAATAAAACAACTACATAACCCAAAATTTCTATTTTAAACTAAACAATATATTTTCACAAAATCTCTTTGTAAAAATACTTTTTTTCACAAATTACATACATATTATCAATTCATGGACTATTCCTAATTATAGCTTAAGAAAATAGTTTAACTCACCAGAGTATCATATAAAATCACATACATAACAAATAATTTACCCTTACACTAGGATTTTACAGAGAATTAGGGAAGAGAGAAACTAAACTTTTAAAACTAAAAGAATAGGTTAATACCTTGAAGAAGAAGAAGATGATGATGATATCATTTAATTCTCAAGCTTCTTTCTCCAATCTCCTAGCCTTTCTTCCTCTCTTCTTCTCTTCTTCTCTTCTTCTTCTTCCTCTGAGTTTTTCTCGTTTCTTCCTAACTCTAACTACGTACTAACAATCTAACGTATATAGGATATAATATATATTAATTATATAATATATCTCTAATTTAACTGACATCAGTTATTTTATTTTGAAAACCAAAAGCCATAAGGCTTATTTGGATAACCACTAACAAAATAATCAATTAATCCTTATTCCTTTTTTTGTAAAACACAATTAGATTAAAGATTTAATAGGCATTAGGCCTTGTTTGGCAAAAATTAAATTAAAACTCCATTAAGTTATTTTAATAACTCCTTTATAAAAGGTTATTTGTCACACTTTTATTAAACTAAATTAATCTTAATAACAATTTATTAAATTACTACACCAAATAACTCAATATCACAAAATTATAATTTTCTATATAATTATAACTTTATTTAATCAACTAGCACATCCTTTTTAATTACAAATTCAAATAAAAAGAATAGTAATTCAATTAATCAAAACTCTCTAACTTAATAATTAAATTAAATTAGCATAAAATAATTAATTTCCTTAATTATTTATTTAACAAATAGCTAACCAAATTGAACCAAATTTGAACAATTATTTATTTAACAATAAACACATCCATTAAATACTTAAATAATTCAATAAATATTTAATATAACAATTAAAAATTCTAGAATATTACATCATTCCCTCCTTACAAGGATTTTGTCCCCAGAATCACAATTCAAACAATTCATTCGTCACATTCTCCCCTACTTACAAAGATTTTATCCCCAGAATCGAAGATATAGATTAAACAAATAACTCAGGGTAATTCTTCATCATTTCAGCTTCGAGTTCCCATGTAGCCTCTTCGACATTGTGGTTCCTCCATATTACCTTCACAAAAGGTATAACTTTATTTTTGAGCACTTGTTCTTTCCTGTCAACTATCTGGATAGGAACCTCTTCATAGGACAAGTCTTTCTCAAACTGCAATGGTTCATACTCGATCACGTGCTTGTAATCAGATTTATATGGTCGTAACACCGAAACGTGAAAAATATTATGAATGTTTTGCAATTCTGGAGGCAGAGCTACCTCGTAAGCCACCTCTCCAACTTTTCGCAGCACTTCTAAGGGTCGAATAAACCTCGGGCTTAGTTTCCCCTTCTTACCGAATCGAATTTTTCCCTTCCAAGGTGAAAATTTTAGGAAAACGTAATTTTCTACGTCGAATGTACGATCTTGTCTGTGTTGATCAGTATATTTCTTTTGTCTGTCTTGAGCAGCTACCAATCTTATTCTGATGAGGTTGACAACCTCAGCAGTTTGTTGTACCAGTTCTGGTCCTAACAGTTGACGTTCACTGACTTCATCCCAGCACAGTGGAGTTCTACACTTCCTGCCATATAATTCTTCGTAAGGCGGCATGCCGATGCTAGCGTGATAACTGTTATTGTAGGAAAATTCCACCAATTGTTCATCACATCTTCCTTTGAAATCCATGACGCATGCTCTCAGCATATCTTTTAATGTCCGAATCGATCGTTCGCTTTGGCCATCTGTTTATAGATGATATGTCGTACTCATTCGCAACTGTGTTCCCATTGTAGACACTCGAAATTTTCTGCACTCCTATTACTAACATTGCAGGAGGGTAGATTCGTCTTTTGGAGATAACCCTGCAAGATAGCTTACAACAGTTCCGGATACTACCAGAAGTTCCACTCCAACCTGGAACACAAACCGGGAACATTGGTGCCAAACCCGGAACACACACCGGGAATGTCATTTTTTAATCTTGGAGATAACCTCGAGACGTGCAGATCAAAAGACTGGCAACAACACCGGAGAGGACAGTCCTGTCTCGGCGATAACACCGCGACGTTCAGTTCCAGCCCCAGAGACAACACTAGGAATAGCAATCCCATCCTTGGTGATAACCCCAAGAAATGACTGTCGCAGTTCCGACGATAACTCCGGAATCGCTTGTTTCAACCACATGCAATCAGCTTCAATCACAGATGACAAGAGAGGCACACAAACAAGCGAATCAATCTCACCAGTAACCACGAGCAACGCTCGCTTCGCTTAAACCGCAATAACCGGGTGAGAGTCACCAACGCTATCTCACAACGTCAACAAGGCGATATAGCGAAGATACCAACAAGTAGTCCAATCTCAGTTGTAACCCTGAGCAACGTCTACTTTCAACTCAACCCGGCAATAACTCCGACAAATAGTCAAACATCATCTTGTTCGTCCAACAAATGGCACGTCGTCTCAACATTTCAGACATACATACATCCAACAATGTCCCGAATAACCGAGGAATAACAATCCCGAGTGACTATTACGTGTGACAGTACTTTGGATAGAATTTGAAGCTTGAAGACCATGGGCATAGACCCCTCTTCCTGACTTCGTACAACCTCTAATCTATGTCATTACGTAACTCTCGACACCAGTGGTCCGAAGAAGTACAGACACGCTTCGTTTGGATGCCAGGATTGAAGTTCTGCAAGTTCGATTGGACATTACAGTACGCGAGTGCACGTACTATGAGAAGACGGGACCCACGAAGCACGGGCCCACCACGACCAGCCGCAGGTAGACCTGCGGTCATCCGTCTATAAATATAGAGGGGGGGGGGGGTCAGCCATTTGAGAGAAGGAAGAGAGAGAAAAAGGCGAGGAAGCCCTGTCCATTTAGCTCTGCATACACATCTTTTGAGTGTTTCCTTTTCTTTAAACACTAGTTAGCTCATATATAGCTACTTTTTTGTCCCATGAGCCGAAAGTGTTCATCCACTTGCAGTCCAAGAAGTCTACTTTGGCAGTCCACTGTAAGCCTTCTTGTGTTCTATAAAACTCATTTCTTCCATTATTACACACTGTTGCACACATTGAAAGTAATGTGAATGTGTTTGCCCAGACTCATGTCCGTGGTTTTCATTTCTTTCTGTATATATATACTAATATATGTATATATTTCTTACATATGGACTAACATTATCGAGTTATGCCTCGATTGAGCCTAGACTTCGGTCCGGAGCGTTTATTTATATATATATATATATATATATATATACACTTATATATATGAACTATGGTCGACTCATACGATGAACCCGGATTTTATATCCTGAGCGTTTAATTGCTTATATATATATATATATATATATATATATATATATATATATATATATATATATAACGTTGTTTGACATATCCGATGAGCTCGATTCACATCCAAATCGTTCTCGCTTTTATATATATATATATATCGTATATATATATATTTTACATTCCGTCCTTTGGAGTTCACTTCGTATGCGGATTGTTTTTTACAACTTTCTTTACATTTTGTCCCTTTGAGTTCACTTCGTATGGCGGTGATAGCATTTATCGCTTTATTTACTTTCTTGATCCCCATGGAGAATAATTATTGTGGTGGCGATCATGTCAATATATATATATTTACCGCTTTATATATATATATTTGCTTGTTGCGTGGTTCCCCATGGAGAATAATTCGTGGTGGCTATCATGTCAAGACATATATATATATATATATATATATATATATATTATCGCTTTATCGCTTTCCATATCAATTGCAGATCATGTGAGCCTATGAATCATGTGATCTTACAGATTCAAAATGATGAATCTAGATTCGATTCCCGTGATGGACGTTTTTTAGCTGTAAGCAGCTTGTACATTATTTTACAGTGTCCGAGTTTCCTTGGATGGTCATCATGCTCGCTCGTGAGGAATTCGGCAGATCACAGATATTGTTCTCTCATGATGCTTCGCATCTCGAAAATAAAAGCAAACAAGCCGAACATATAGTAATAAAATGGAAGTATCAAAGGCCTCAATTACTATTGAGCACAGGGTTTGAAAAACCTCTTTTACAAAACATCACTGTTATATCTTATTTAAAACTGAATTTTTCTACAAATTCAAACCCTATATATATAGGTGCGAACGAGGCATAGCACTACTTTCAAATAATTGCACATTGATCCACGTACACACACATTCATATAACAGTTTCTTTGAAGAGTGGCGGTCACCGTGGCAACATGGATGTCGGGGGGTGCCTAACACCTTCCCTCCACATAATCAAGCCCCCGAACCCTTAATGAATCTCGATTTCACCGACCCGTTTAATAGTGCCAAATCACTAGGTCAATGTGCAAACCTTTTCGGTTGTGTTAGTGCAACCAGTTAAAAACACAAACTGGCAACTCTTAAAGTCAAATCGTCGACATTATACATGTCGGACCTTTTTCACTTGTTTTTTCAAACAAATCTCACATTAACATGAGAACACCAAAGAACAAGTAACGAAAAGGGACATAAAAAAATCTCGACGTCGACAGGTGGCGACTCCGCTGGGGATTCCAGTAAGAGGGCTTAAGCTGCTATTACAAGCTTTTCATAATTGTTATATGCTTGTGTGTGATTGTTGCATTTACATTTCTGATAAATATGTACGAATGCATCTTACTTACTGCACTGCTAAATATCTGTCTGTGATATTAGTGCTTCGCACATATTAGTGTTTCGCACATGTCATCATTTTGCATGAACGGCGAGACACGTTGTATGTGAATGTATGTTGTGTGGTCCATCCGTTAGGAAGCTATCCTGTCGGTGTTTGATTACTGGACCCATGGGAAGAATAATTCCCCGGGGCTCAGGAAAGGCACCACCCAGATTCGCTCTAGTTGAAAGACCAGATTAACTTCCCGTTGAGTAGATTGCGATGATCTGGGAACCTTCATTACCAAAAAGCCGCGAGAGAGATCCTAGGATAGGTCAACCTCTGATAAACCAAACGCGGAGGGAAGTCTCTTCATGCTTTCCATTTTCAAATTACCTGTAAAAGCATTTACTTGTAATTTTATTCCAGGTTCATCCATATGTAATGGAAAATATGAAGATACCTGTGCATAACATGTTATCAATTGACTAAACCGGTTTTGCATGACAAAATTCCTAAAACGGATATGTTATGATAACATTTACATTTTTCATAAAGACTAAACTACGTAAGTCTTTTTTGTAGGGAAGCAATTGGGCTGGTTACCTGTTCCAAGTCTAGAAAGGCATCCAGCCTGCAGACAATCATGTCTTCCTCTGAACAGTCTAATCCTGTCTCCCGAGAAGAGTTTGACGGATTGAGCAGACAAATTACAGACTTGGGTGTCCTACTAAAAGAGTAGCACCAGTCTACTCAGGGTCCGAAAATGCCCACACATACAGAATCCTCTACACAAGGAGGAGTCCAAAATCTGGAAAAAATAATTTCAGATCATCAGCTGGATACCATCCCTAAAGACCCTGAAAGCACCCATTTCAAAACAGATCTAGACACCGGTGATATCAGGAAGAAGGTTCTTCAAATGGAGGAAAGCATTCGCACTCTTCAAGGGATTGGAACACATGGCATTGTCTCTTATACAGACCTTTGTATATTTCCTGGTGTGCATTATCCAGAGAAATTCAAAACCCCTGATTTTGAGAAATACGACGGATTAGGGGATCCTTACACGCATTTAAAGGTGTTTATTGGAGAGCTCGGATCTTATGCTGAAAATGAAAAGCTCAGAATGCAGCTGTTTTACAAAAGTCTGACTGGAGAAGCACGTTCATGGTATACCTTACTAGACAATTCTAAGATCCATAGCTGGGAAGAGTTGGCCCACGCCTTCCTCACCCAATATAGTTTTCAGTCTCAGATGGCTCCTGACCGGTACCAAATAACCAAGGTCAAGAAACAGTTTAATGAGTCATTTAGAGAGTATGCTCAGAGGTGGAGGCGCCTTGCTGCTCTAGTTATTCCTGCCATGACAGAATCAGAGATGGTTATGACCTTCATAGATATACAGGAAGCCCCTTTCTATGAAAGAGTCCTAGCTGGCATTGGCAAGCCATTTTCTGAAATGATTAAACACGGTGAGATGGCTGAAATGGGATTGAAGTCTGGTAAAATTCAAGACCTAGCCGCTCTTAAGGCTGTTGCTGAACACATCCAATCCGGATCTTATGGAAACAACCCCCGGAGGGTCCACAAGAAGAAAGAAGAGGATGTTTCCTTGATACTGCAAGGACAAAAAGGTAAGTCAAGCGCGCCTATACAGAGGAAAAACTACTCCTCTTTCACAGCACAACCTTCAAACCCTCCATTGCCCAAAAGTGGAGAAGTAAAGCGATTTCGAACGTTCACACCCTTAGGGGATTCGCTCAAAAATATTCTTGCTCTTCTGACTACTTAGAAGAAAATTACACATCTTCTTCCGCCAGCCAACCCTACTGGTAAGGGTTTCAATGCTAATCAGAAATGTGCATATCATGCTGGGGCACCCGGGCATGATACTCAAGATTGTTGGGCCTTGAAGCACAAGATTCAAGATCTAATCGACAATGGTGAGGTTGTAGTCACCAAACCAGATCAACCCCACGTCTGAAGATAACCCCTCCTCAACACAAAGAGGAATAGGTCCACATGATCAGTTGGAACACTGGACATGGCTCCAATTCTACTGGCGAATCATCCCAACCCATCAAAGACCGTGTTGACAAATGGGATTATGCAAAGTTCCAATTCACCATGGAATGAAAGATGAAGAATCTTCACAAAATAGTTGAGCAATTGACAGAACTGGTGACACACCAACATCAAGCCACACGCCAACTAATCAGGCAGGAACATGCCTATCTCCTTCCATTTGTTATGAATGCTTCCTCAACACCTTCAGAAAGTGAAGCTATGGAGGATAAGGTTGCAAAGCGAGCAAGTGCTAAAGCCCGTCGGGATTTTGCTGATAAAAGGAATTCACCTATCTGGGCCAATCTATGGAGGAAGGATCACATTCCTTCTCCCTCCAATCAATCCCCGCTCAGGGCGGTTCAATCCTGATGAAATGTGTCAATACCATTCACATTCTCGCGGACACAGCACTGAAGAATGCTGGGCACTCCGCCATCTTATTCAAAACCTTATTGATAGCGGTGTTCTGCAAGTGGTAGATGATTACACTGTACAATTTAAGGATGGGAATGCATGTCCTACTCAGTGGAAGGGATCAATAGCCGTCATACCTAAAGAAGATGACGAAACAATCAAAGCATTTCCTATACAACCAATTCAACTCAATGGAGTTTACAATCCTTTGAAAGTGGTTGCACCAAAGCCCATTCTCTTGCCTTGCAGAATACAACATCCTGTTGTCAGCTTACACAGAGTGCCATGGAACTATGGAGAAGTTGAAGGATCTACATCTCATACTACTGCTGTAATAACGAAAGAGAATCCACTATATCTTCCTCAACGGGTTATCAAGCCTACTTGCGAAGCAAAGGGGAAATTGTCAATGGAGAAGATTGAAAAATTCCTCCATACTATGGGCCACAATGAAGCCACACCAGATATCTATCCTGGACTTGGTTTTCTCTTCCGAAGATCATCGGAAGGTTTTGCTAAAGGTTTTGGAAGAAGCCTATTTACCAACATCAGTGGATGTGGAAAAATTTCAACATTTGGTTGATCACATTTTCAACAACAATGTGATATCCTTCACTGATGACGACATACCTCCCGAAGGGACTGGTCATTGCAAACCACTACACATTGTTGTGTTGTCTTCTGGGTATATGCTCGTAGGAGTATTAATAGATGGAGGCTCGTCTCTAAATATCTGTCCTTTTGCCACCCTGATGAAGATGAATATCAATCCCAATCGAATCCAAAGTAGTCATACGATCATCAGAGCTTTTGATGGATCTCGGCGAAATTCTGTTGGAAAGAATGAGTTGCCAATTGAGATTGGTCCCCATACATTCAACGTATCCTTCCACGTCCTCAAAATTGATTCAGGATACAACCTGTTATTGGGGAGACCATGGATACACATGGCGGGAGCTGTTCCCTCCACCTTACATCAACAACTCAAATACATCATCAACAACAGTCTAATCACTGTTAATGCCGTGCCAGAAGGTCTTAAACCAGGAGCTCTGCCAATTATCAGTTTCAATTCAGAAGTTGAGCCTGCTAGTTTTCACACTTTGGAAGTGAGTAATACGCAATACCATCGTATTGGAGCACCACTTCCCGTACCCAAGATTTCTGACGAGGTGATGTCTGCCACTCAAGAAATGATGTCGTTGGGTTACCAACCTAGACAAGGGCTTGGTAAGGAACAACAGGGTATCGCACACCCTATACAACTGTCCAGTCAAATCGGTACAGCCGGGCTCGACTATTCTGCCAATTCTAATCATAGGAATCCTCATAAGCATAAGCAGATTCCTCAACATGCCACCGTACAACGATCTTCACTACCTTTACCACATGAGTTAATGCAATCTCCAGTAAAGGTCCCAGCCCAGACTATGGCTATGCTGTTTCCAAGACCAGTACTAATAAAAGCTAAAGAGGTGCTGACTCCTGAAAGCTAAAGAGGTACTAATAAAAGTAGAAACGTAAACATGACATTGACTTGATGATGACAGGCATTCGCGTCATTGTTCACAATGAACATACAAACAGATACACTCCAGACGATGATTGCCCAGATGTCATGGTTATCATTCAGGAGGAGAAGGACACTGAAAATCCTTCTATCATCGCAGTCCTTCAGGACTTTGCCCTTGACAATTGGAGCAGTACTCCATGCATTGGTCAACGAGGGTAAAATGGGCAGAAAATCCCTCTGTCCTGTAGATAACTTTTAATTGCTTGCTTTCCTTTACAGCACTAGCAGTTATTTTATCACGTACATGCTAACACTTTTGTATGATCGAACAGTTGCATATATTAAGTGAAAGCATATTTTGTTTCAGGACTCTGAATTTAGATGTGCTTGTACTTGCTGATAAGGTGCCTTCTCTCCACAAGGACTGTAACTTTGATGAAAAGTTGGACTCAGACTTGATGGACATCCAAGAGGACATTGAGACACCTCAAGAGATTAAGGAATGGGTCACCGAAAAGCCTAAACCCAATCTTGATCAAATCACTCCTTTCAATCTTGGAACCTTAGACAACCCTAAGCTAATCCAAATTGGTTCAGACCTTACCGTAAATCAATGGAATGACATGCTTGCGCTATTAACCCAATTCCAGGATGTGTTTGCATGGTCTCACGAGGACATGGTGGGATTGTCCACTGACATTGTTCTTCATCTCCTTCCCATTAAAGAAGGATTCAAGCCAGTTAGGCAGAAGCTTAGGCGATTAAAACCTGAGTGGAGTTTGAAGGTTAAAAAAGAAATTGTGAAACAGTTTCAAGCTGGCATCATCATGGTGTCTACATATCCAGAGTGGATATCCAACATTTTTCCCATACCTAAACCAGGGGGAAAGGTACGAGTCTGCATGGATTACCGGGATTTGAACAGAGCTTGCCTTAAAGATAACTTTCCTGTACCATTTATTCACATCCTCATTGACAATACAGCTCAATATGGCATGTACTCCTTCGCTGATTGCTTCGCGGGGTATCATCAAATTATGGTCGCCGAGGAGGACCGTGAGAAAACTGCTTTCATCACGCCTTGGGGCACCTTTTGCTACAGACGATTGTCATTTGGCCTCATCAACGCCGGGGCAACTTACCTACGAGCTATGATGGCTCTTTTTCATGATCTAATGCATAAGGAGATAGAGATCTATGTGGATGACATCATTGTCAAATCCCGAAAGGAGGATGACCACTTAGACCATCTCAGAAAGTTGATCAACAGGTTGCATAAGTACAACTTGAAGTTGAACCCCGCCAAGTGCGCCTTTGGTGTTAAGTCAGGCAAGTTGCTAGGGTTCCTGGTCAGCCACAAAGGAATTGAAATGGATCCCCGCTAAAATCCGTGCCATCAAGGAAATGCCCATTCCTCGCATGTAAAAAGGAAATACGGGGATTTTTGGGAAGAATCAACTTCATAAGCCGATTCATTTCTCAACTCACAGCAATCTGTGAGCCAATCTTCAAATTGTTAAGGAAGAACTCCTCCATGAAATGGAATGATGAGTGCCAGAAAGCCTTCCTCACAATTAAAGAGCAGCTAATTAACGCTCCTATTTTGGTACCTCCCAGGGATGGTATTCCCCTGTTCATGTACCTGTCCATAAGTGACAATGTTATGGGCTGTATGCTGGGGTAAAAAGATAATAGAGGCCAGGAGCGAGCTATCTATTACCTCAACAAAAGATTCAGCATCAGTGAACACAAGTACACTCTGATCGAGAAAACTTGTTGTGCTTTGGCATGGACCTCCATGAGATTACAACATTATCTTCATGGCCACACAACCCATCTCATATCCCGCATGGATCCTCTTAAGTATGTGTTCAGTAAACCCATACTGAATTTTCGGCTGTCCAGATGGCAGTTAATCCTCCAGCAATTTGATATTGTATACGTGACACAAAAGTCTGTCAAAGGTTAAGGCATTGCGGATCAACTGGCCGCCGCACCTGCATGGGATTACAAACCTCTAGAAACATACTTTCCCGACGAAGGGGTAATGGCAATTCAGCTAACACATTAGTACGATACATCCCGGCTGTGGAGAATGTATTTTGATGGAGCTGTCAATTCAGAAGGCTCTGGAGCTGGAGCAGTTTTAATATCTTGCACGGGAGAAGCGGTATCCGTCAGCCACAAATTACTGATTTGTCAATACCAACAACACACACCGAGTATGAAGGTGCATTATGGGACTCAAACTTGCCTGCTCAATGGGTATCAGGCGTTTAACTGTCTTTGGGGATTCTGAACTGGTGATCAAGCAATCAACAGGAATCTATCAAACCAAAGAATTGCATTTACTGCCCTACCATCGACAAGTTATATAGATGGCTTTGGAGTTCAAAGAAATCTCCTTTCTACACATTCCTCGCAACGGGAATGATTTTGCAGATGCGTTAGCAACATTGGCTTCATTAGTTCACATACCTGACAAGGAAAACATGCCAAACATCACGATTGCTATGCACAAGACCCCAGTTTATGGGAATTACATTGGAGAAATATCAGATGAGCTACCTCCCATCCATAACCCTTGGTATCAACATATCAAGGAGTATTTGCGAGATGGATCTACACCCGTCGAGGCGAGCCTAACTGAGAAGAGGCGGATTCATCGACTAGCTATAAAATGCTACCTGAGCGGAGATGCACTCTACAAGAGAGATGTAGGACTAGGCGTCCTCAGATGTCTGGACAAAGACCAAGCCTAGAGACTCATGGATGAGATCCATGGTGGAGTGTGCGGCCCTCACATGAGTGGATCCCTCCTTGTTAAAAAGATTCTCAGAACGGGACATTATTGGCTTACACTCAAAGTTGACTGTGATGATCACGTTAAGAGGTGCTATCAATGTCAAATCCATAGGAATGTTATCCACGCCCCTCCAAGGGAACTCCACAATATGAGTTCGCCATGGCCCTTCTCAATGTGGGGAATGGACGTGATCGGGCCCATCGAGCCCAAAGCCAGTAATGGACATTGATTCATATTCACCATGATCGACTACTTCACCAAATGGGTCGAAGCAGCTTCCTTCCCCAAGGTTACTAAAGAAGTCATCATTGCATTCATCAGAAACAATGTGGTTTGTCGATACGGACAACCAGAGGTCAGTGTGTCAGACAATGCTAAGAACCTCAACAACAAAATGATGGAGGAGTTATGCAAACAATTCCACATCAAGCACCTTAACTCCGTCATCTACCGACCAAAGAAGAATGGTGCTGTTGAAGCTGCTAATAAAAATGTCAAGAAGATCATGCAGAAAATGTCAGCCAATGACAAAGGATGGCCTGACCTCTTACCCCTAACTTTATTAGCCTACAGAACTTCAATGCGTGCTTCCACTAGGGTGACCCCCTACTCACTAGTCTATGGGATGGAAGCAGTGCTCCTCATAGAGGTAGAAATGGAATCCCTCAGAGTATTGATGGATGCTTAGTTGGATGAAGACCAATGGGTACAAGACAGATATCACCAATTGTCTCTAATAGATGAAAGGCGAACCGCGGGTATCTTCCATGGTCAGTTATATCAGCAAAGGATCGCACGATCCTACAACAGAAAAGTCTGACTACGACAATTCAAACAACATGACTTTGTTTTAAAGAAGATCATTGACAACCAAGATCAGTCTAAGGGAAAATTCACTCCTAACTGGGAAGGCCCATTTGTTGTCAAGGAAGTATTGACAGGAGGTGCTCTCAGATTACAAGAAGTGGATGGTGATGAATTTCCGCAGCTCATTAATTCGGACACCGTGAAACGGTACTATGTCTGAAGTTGCATCAAACAAACATCCTAGTTTTGATCATCAAATCACCAGTCATTCCGGTTTTGAACCCTTTCTTTTACACACTCTTTTCTGCCCGGCAGGGAAACATACAATTCAGACCAGCAACCTGGCCTTCTACAGCTTCTCCTGAAAATGAGAATAAACTTTTCAATTTCTCCTGAAAATGAGAATAAAATTTTTAATTTCTCCCAAAAATGAGAATAAACTTTTCACACTTCTACAACTTCTCCTGAAAATGAGAATAAACTTTTCAACTCATCCCGAAAACGAGAATAAATTTTTCACACACCTGCAGTTTATCCTGAAGACGGGATTTAACTTTTTAAACTTTACAGTTTATCCTAAAGATAGGATCAAACTATCTTCATGCTTGCAGTTTATCCCCATCATGGGATTAAACTTTCTTCTCCCCGCAGTCTATCTTGCTTATGGGATTCATATCTATTCCCCACAGCTTAACTTGTACATGGGATCAAGATCTTCCCCGTGGATTCACCTGCACATTGGGACCCCCCACTTTTCAGTCATTCATTCTGAAGGGCGAACTACGTCGACCTGATCTCCCTGATACCCGGGGGTACGTAGGCAACCATATTTTATATGGCCCGGTCACAACAATACAGAAAAATAACAAAAACATTTCTACCCTTTATTCACAAAAACAAAAACAACAAAAATACTTCCACACCCTTTTGCCTTCAATCTTCAACGTTGAGCCTCCTACACTAGGTTCGAACTACGCAGACTTGAGCTCCTCTTCAATAGGACTACGTAGGCAGCCATTCATAGTGCAGTCTGACCCCTACCAGAACAAGCATACTTGTCACACCGTACTGGGATCAAACTTCAAATTGCCCCACTTCATCAGTTTCAGATCAAAGGGATGGAATTAGCCAACCTCTTCTCACAAATAGAAGATACATTGACCATCTAAGCTGTGATCGTGCCTCAAAGAGCAACACAAAACCATAAGAGATGGAATTAACTAGGCTTCTCCTGAATAGAAGTACTGGCGACCATCTGTGGAGCGGTTAGTCTCAGAGAGGAAGAAACTATCATCCTCTCCATTTTTCCATATAGATACCAGTCCCAAGACACCAAAGATGGTAGGGATTTTCAGAAATCAATGATTTATTCTGAGAGATTTTGTGATGTCTCAATGTCCATCTATCAAGGATAAGTTCGGAATGCATCAAGATCAAAGGCCCTGGAGAAACAGGTAAATATCAAGCAAGTATCAAGGCATAACTAAAAGGTAAGTGAATCAACATATATTTCCATGCCATACATAATATTGTTTGATATATACATCCGTGATGTACATGACAAAATGGCTAAGCTAGTCTATGTAGGAAAATATAAAGCTATCTACGGATCTGTATGTATGCGGACTATCAGACCCAACATAGCATCCCTCTCTGAAGACAGAGGTAGTGCTGCAAGCTCCTGCCCAAGGGTATCTACACGAGCTACCAGATCAGAAGCCAACTGCATGGTGGCATAATGCCCATAATTGTAAGTGCTCATATCGGCAAAAGTGATAGCCATCTCGGATTGCACTGAAGTACTATCTGCAATAGCCACATCCCTAGCAGATAAGGAAGCATCCCGCTCCTCGATCATGGCATCCCTAGCCAATCTAGCCTCATCCCTCTCTAACAGAGCGGTGTCTCTCCCATCAAGAACTGTCAACATCGCGGCCCTAGCCTGATCTCTCTCATAGGTCATCAGATGTAAGCTCTGCTCTAGATGATGTGCTAAATATTTGGTAACAGTCACACTCGGGGTGGGAGAATCTATCATAGATGCTGGCAACCCAGCAGTTAACTCAACGGTGGGAATGACAGCCTCCTCTATAGTCTCCTCATCGTCATCATCATCCTCTCTACTTGCTTTGTGGATACTGCCATGACCAATGCAGCTCTGTCTCTATCCATGCGAATACTCTGCAGAAACTACACGGATAATCGACAAAAAACTTCACCAACTTTCGGCCGATCCCAATAGGTATACAACTTTGGATCTCGCCCTCCGCCGATAACTCGGCATGTGGCCTTGAATGACTCACTGCCCCCTCATATGGATGGAAGTCCTGAAACTGGTCAAACTGACACATCACGGATGGTGGGGTATGATTAATACGGCTAACTGTCGAAAAAGACATCTGTGCAGGCCGAGTCATAAGACCATCCAGGGGTCAATGCTAAACATCTCTAGATATACATACATATGCATAAGAATAACATGCATGATACAATAGATGGTAACATGATATAGGGAATGGAAAACTGTGCATACATTACTAAGTATATCATCATCTAATACATCTCTGTACAGCTAAAATACAGGGAAATGGGGCGAAGCTACCCAACAACTAACAGTGGCCTATCAAAAGATACATCGAGAATGGGGCGAAGACACCCAGTATCTAACAGAGGCCTATCAAGAGAGATAACGAGAAATACATCAGAAAAAGTTAATAGTGTCAATGTCCACATCATCGATGCTATCCACCTGATGTAACTCCTCCTGAGTCACTGGATATCTATCTATAGGGATGTCAGGCCTATACAAGGGAGGATCTGTGCCGGTAAAACCAAATGGGTCACCTGAGGGGCCAGCTCCACTGCTGGAAGGATCAAAAGTATCTGCCTCTGAAGGATCTATACCCAAATGCCGAATGAAAAGATGTGATCGGTCCAGCTGCCGAGTCAATCTCTCGATCTGTGTCGCATGAGTCGGATCTCTGACACAGGCTAGCCAGTCCGTCATCATCACGGATCCTGGAACCATATTCCCCATGAACTGAGTGGCGCAGGTCTAAGCTCCAATGGTACGAGGGATCCACCAACGCTAGAATGTCTCCTGAGAATAGGGGCCCTCTGACAATGTGAAACCTTCAATCCCAATCAATGGGATGTCAATGACGGGTGATTGCGAAACATGCCAATAACGCCTGGCAGGAGGCAAGATCGGTATACGTATCTCTCCTGTGGTGCTCCTAATAGCACGCTCTCCTAAATAGAGCTCCCATCCTCCATCTCCAGAAGAGAAACCCATGGGTGGATATGAAGTACTCTATTCCAGTCGGGTACCCATCCACAAAACCAACTCCCAGATGCTCTCTAGAGTCGGGAATCCACGTGATGACATCAGCTGTCAATATCTCCAGCTGCAGGCGATAATGAGTGAAACCCTCAGAAACAAGGACCTCCACCAGTATGGAATGATGCCATCTCCGTCCTCGTGGATAGGTGTCTAAACCTAACACACTCTCAGGACGTAAACAAGGGAGCCTCTCATAAGCCCAAAACTGCCAACATAAAGGTAAAACATTTGATGTGAGTCAACACTTTTAACCTATACATTGGAAAAGACACGAGAAACACTCACCAGCAGAAACGGGTAAAATCCTAACCACGCCTCGGTCAAGCCCTGCGATCGCATGTGCATTCCCCAGAGGAAGTAGGCAAAGGTTTAGGAACCCCAATCATACTCTCCTACATGGTCCACGTGTCGAGTGGCGCTAATCAAAGCGAAAGACACCGTAGAAGAGTTGTCTGCTATGAAGCAACCCCTAATGATCATCAGGAACAATCACCGCAGAATGCGATCCCTGACTCTCACATCAGCGGGAATGGGCTCACTCAATAGCCCACTAATAGCATCTACGCTCAAAGGACCTCTCCTAATAGTCCTGCCCTTGAGCGCCTCCGCCGGAACTCCCAACAAGGATCTGACGGTAGTAGGGGTGATATCCGCCATGCAAGGCACCGGCTCCCCTCCAAACTCCATAACTATGATAAACCGCCAATCCCTCGGAGTCATCAAAACCTCACAGTCCAGCAAGTGAAGTGACTGAGTCTGGTGAAACCACCGCTCAGACAATGCACTGAGGTAACCCCAGGGACATCGATGGGGTAGAATGGAGAAGAATCTCTCAAATCCCCAGCCATGGACGATCGCTCTATAGTCATCATGCAAGGCCTGATATATAAAGTGGATGCTAAACCAGTTCCCTCGAGTCTGTGTAAAGCCAGGAACCTACATCAAATACAGATTAACATCAGACTCCTTGACTCCTCGCCTATAGGAAATAAGGATGATTAAAGATCTAACTTCATACCTCGCTCAATGCAAGTGCGGTACGAAAGATGCCTACTCAAGTCACCCAGAAGATCTGGGTTCGCCACTTGAATACTTAGCAATTCCCTGCGAGGAACACGTGCAGCAGGAGCGGGACCCTCGAACGGTACATCATCCTCCTCATCCTCAACATTCGGCACTTCAACTCGAATAGGACGCACCACCCGCTCGACCAAACGATGAGGCTATCTCATAGAATGGCGCTGAGGCTCTTCAACAGCTCTTCTCCGTACACCAAAAGTAGTCCTGCGGGAACTACTCGGCTGATCTGGATCCATAATATCTGGATAGCAAATCTCCAAATCACCTCAGAAAGGGTGTGGTAATTCTATACCTGGAGTCTTTTTCAAAATGCATTTTATGATTACATGCATACATGCATCGTTTTAACATACATATGATGTAGAGTTAAGAATGCATAACTGCTCAATGCCTACATTTTGGAAAATTTTGCCATAGTTTCCTTTGTAAATGTGACTATCCATATGCACATAGGCATGACTAGGTGGTCATTCAGTAGCACACCTATACCAAGTCATATACATCCTACATTCATTTCATCACATCACAGTGAAAATCCGTAAGTGTACTCTAATTACCAGGATTATTTACTACCCTACCTTTGCTCATTTGTCCTCAGATAGGATAAGAAATGACGGTAAAAGGTATCAATTTGACTGTTTCAAAAGTTAAATTTTTTCACATCATTATGTTCAGCATGGTTTAATACTAACATTTGCTATGTTGAATATTTTTTATCAAGTCATATGAGCATGTATATTCACTACTATGTGTCTAAATGCATTTCATGCGATAAGTCATTTTCCAACAGACAAAAATTGGAAAAAAATACATGCATGTGTTACCAGGACAGTGTAGAATGCTTGTACGATGACGGAATATGCAGAAAGTTGCCCAAACTCAGCAGGTCTACAGAAAAGCTCTCAGATTTCCTTTGCGGCGCAGCTTGAAAGTGACTTATGAAAGCAACCAGTTGGCTATACATAGCCACGGCTGGCCGCAGGTCAACCTGCGGCACCTGCAGGTCCACCTGCTGCCCTCCTACATGGGTCCCACACCTCCGGCTCGGTCCAATTAGAGTTGCAAAGGAGGTTTCACAAGCTGAAAAGGCCAAATCAGGAGTAAAAATGCTACGCGATTGAGCGAAACACCCTAAAATTCTGGTTTTCTGTCGGTCAGAGTTAAACTCCCGTCGCATCAGTGGTATTCACCCGGATAAAGGGCATACCATACCACAAAGCTCAGCTTTCACCAACCATGCTCGGCAATACCTCACAACGGTCCGATGCCTTCAGTTGCATGGTTATATCGTCTGAAAAATCCCGGCGGGGGTTGAATGCAAAACCACGAGTCATCCGAATATCCCCCCATGGGTTCACACCACTGTAATACAACCATTGGTACACACATCAATGAAGGTCAAGAAACCTTGACATCGTGTCAACCAATGGCAAGTAAACCCATTGAAGCAACCTTCCGCAACAAGGTCGACGACACAATGCAACCGTTGATACACACATCGGTGAAGATCGGTGACCGATATAACAACTAACTGTTGGCGAAACTCCAACAATGATGAGGGAACATGTTATACACATCCTCGGAACAAACACGGTTTATCCCCACGCATCTCTCTTGCACATTAGAGGTACTTCTATAGAGTATAAACCAGTGTCTAGGATTCAAGACTTTGGTGTTAGTCCCAACGTCAGCATCCCCGAAGACTTGGATCGCATGTCCAAGCTCCCCCTATGATTGTCATTCCAATAGGAATTCTTGACAATCATTCATACAGTCTGCATACATTTGCATCATGTTGTTGTACATTGCATCATGATGATCTTGCTTGTATTTCAAGTGTCTAGGATTCTTTATCCTATCCATGCATTGCATTGCATAAATATGATAAAGAGGGGCATCTGTAGACCCTCGAAATTTTCTGCACTCCTAATACTAACATTGCAGGAGGGTAGATTCGCCTTTTGGAGATAACACTGAAAGACAGCTTACAACAGTTTTGGATACTACCGGAAGTTCCACTCCAACCCGGAACACAAACCAGGAACATTGGTGCCAAACCCGGAACACACACTGGGAATGTCATTTTTTAATCTTGGAGATAACCCTGAGACGTGCAGATCAAAAGATCGGCAACAACACCGGAGAGGACAGTCCTGTTTCGACGATAACACCGCGACGTTCAGTTCCAGCCCCAGATACAACACTAGGAATAGCAATCCCATCCTTGGTGATAACCCCAACAGATGACTGTCGCAGTTCCGGCGATAACTCCGGAACTGCTTGTTTCAACCACATGCAATCAGCTTCAATCACAGATGACAGTGAGGCACACAAACAAGTAGTCCAATCTTAGCTGTAACCCTGAGCAACGTCTGCTTTTTGCTTAAACCGGCGATAACCTCGGTGAGGAGTCACCAACGTCATCTCACAATGTTAACAAGATGATATAGCAGCATACCAACAAGTAGTCCAATCTCAAATTTAAACCACGAAAGCAACATCTACTTTCAACTCAACCCGTGATAACTCGTGCAAAGAGTTAAACATCATCTTGTTCGTCCCAACAAATGGCACGTCGTCTCAACATTTCGGACATACATACATCCAACAATGTCCCGAATAACCGAGGAATAACAATCCGAGTGACTATTACGTGTGACATGCTTTGGATAGAATTTGAAGCTTGAAGACCATGGGCATAGACCCCTCTTCCTGACTTCATACAACCTCTAATCCATGTCATTACGTAACTCTCGATACCAGTGGTCCGAAGAAATACAGACACGCTTCGTTTGGATGCTAGGATTGAAGTTCTGTAAGTTCGATTGGACATTACAGTACGCGAGTGCACGTACTACGAGACGACGGGACCCACGAAGCCCGGGCCCACCACGACCAGCCACAGGTAGACCTGCGGCCATCCGTCTATAAATATAGAGGGGGGTCAGCCATTTGAGAGAAGGAAGAGAGAGAAAAAGGCGAGGAAGCCCTGTCCATTTAGCTCTGCATACACATCTTTTGAGTGTTTCCTTTTCTTTAAACACTAGTTAGCTCATATATAGCTACTTTTTGTCCGGCGGGAGCCGAGTGTTCATCCATTGCAGTCCAAGAAGTCTACTTTGGCAGTCCACTGTAAGCCTTCTTGTGTTCTATAAAACTCCTTTCTTCCATTATTACACACCGTTGCACACATTGAAAGTCGTGTGTGAGTGTGTTTGCCTTTACTCATGTCCGTGGTTTTCATTTCATCTGTATATATATACTAATATATGTATATATTTCTTATATATAGACTAACATTATCGAAGTTATGCCTCGATTGAGCCTGAACTTGATGCAGAGCGTTTATTTGCTTTTATATATATATATACTTATATATATGAACGTGGTCGACTCATCTGCTTTGAGCACAATTTTATATCCTGGAGCGTTTAATTACTTTTATATATATATAATATATATATATATATATATATATATATATATATAATATTTGTTATCGGACATATCTGATGACCCTGGATTCACATCCAGTGCATTTACTGCTTTTATATATATATCTATACATATATATATTTACATTCCGTCCCGCCTGGAGTTCACTTCATGGCGGTGATTGTTTTTTACAGCTTTCTTTACATTTTATCCCGCCTGGAGTTCACTTCGTGGCGGTGATAACATTTACTGCTTTATTTACTTTCCTGATCCCCCATGGAGAATAATTCGTGGTGGCGATCGTGTCAATATATATATTTACCGCTTTTATATATATATTTGCTTGCTGCGTGGTTCCCCGTGGAGAATAATTCGTGGTGGCTATCATGTCAGTATATATATATATATATATATTTTACAGCTTATATATATAACTGCTTACTGCTTTCCATATCAATTGCAGTATCATGTGAGCCTAGGAATCATGTGATCTTACAGATTCAGAATGATGAATCTAGATTCGGTTCCCCTGATGGACGTTTTTCACCGTATGCGACTTTGTTCATTATTTTACAAAGGTCCGAGTTTCCTTGGATGGTCATCATACCGTGAGGAATTCTAAGATTCTTTGTATATTGTTTTCTCGCAGATGATTCGCATCTCGAAAATAAAAGCAAACAAGCCGAACATATAGTAATAAAATGGAAGTATCAAAGTCCTCAATTACTATTGAGCACAGGGTTTGATAAATCTCTTTTACAAAACATCACTGCTATATCTTATTTAAAACTGAATTTTTCTACAAATTCAAACCCTATGTATATAGGTGTGAACGAGGCATAACACTACTTTCAAATAATTGCACATTGATCCACGCACACACACATTCATATAACAGTTTCTTTGAAGAGTGGCGGTCACCATGGAAACACGGATGTCGGGGGGTGCCTAACACCTTCCCTCCACATAATCAAGCCCCCGAACCCGTAATGAATCTCGGTTTCACCGACCCGTTTAACAGTGCCAAATCACTGGGTCAATGTGCAAACCTTTTCGGTTGCATTGGTGCAACCAGTTAAAAACACCAACTGACAACTCTTAAAGTCAAATCGTCGACATTATACATGTCGAACCTTTTTCACTTGTTTTTTCAAACAAATCTCATATTAACATGAGAACACCAAAGAACAAGTAACGAAAAGGGATATAAAAAATTCCCGACGTCGACACCCATACATTCTTGTAGTCTCTTCCAGAAGCTTGATGTTAACCTCGGATCTCTATCTGACACAATTGACACTGGAACTCCATGTCTTGCAACGATCTCTTTAACATATAACTTTGTCAGCTGATCAAGATTGAATCTAATCTTTATTGGCAAAAAGTGTTCAGATTTTGTCAATCTGTCCACTATCACCCAAATCTCATTGTATCCTTTCTGAGTCGTTGGGAGACCTACCACAAAATCCATTGTGATATGTTCCAATTTCCATTTCGATATCTCTAACGGTTGAAGTAACCCGCTTGGTCTTTGATGCTCGGCCTTGACTCTCTGACATGTCAAGCACTTTGCAACGCGATTCGCAACGCCTCTTTTCATATTTGGCCACCAAAATGTCATCGTAAATCTTGATACATCTTCGTATTCTTCCGGATGAATCGAATATCTTGAGCTATGAGCTTACATAAGATGTCCTCTTTAATGTCTCGCATCTCTGAACCCAGATTCGTCCCTCGAATCTCGAGGATTCCATCGGATCAACCTTGTATTTCACTTCTTTTCCCTCGACCAAACTTTCTCTTATTTTGTCGCATTCCTCATCCTACGGTTGAGCGTTCTTCACTTTGTCCACCAAAGTTAGGCGGCTTCCATCTGGTATAATTTTCCATCTGTTCTTTTGGAGATTTGATTTCCAACTCTAACCTCGACATTCTTTGTAATAAGCTCCTCCTTATCGCTTAACAAAGATCAACTTTTCTCTTCTTTTCCTACTCAAGGCATCTGCAACCATGTTCGCCTTGCCTGGATGATAAAAGATCTCACAATCGTAATCCTTTATCAATTTCATCCATCTCCTTTGACGCATGTTCAGGTCCTTTTGAGTGAAAATGTACTTAAGACTTTTATGGTCTTTGTAGATCTCGCATTTTTCTCCATAGAGATAGTGTCTCCATATTTTTAAAGCAAACACAACCGCCACCAACTCTAAATCATGAGTCGGATACCCTTTTTCGTAGTCCTTCAATTGCCTTGATGCATACGCGATAACTTTTTCGTTCTGTATAAGGACACATCCTAATCCCTTGTGTGAAACATCATTGTACACCACAAAATTTCTCGTATTATCTAGTAATGACAACACAGGTTCCCTACTTAACTTCTTTTTCAATTCCTGGAAACTTCCTTCACACTTCTCTGTCCAAACAAATTTTATAGATTTTCTCGTCAAATTTGTCAACGGAGTGGCAATCTTAGAGAAATCCTGGATAAACCTTCTGTAATACCCTGCCAATCCCAAGAAACTTCTTACTTCTGACAGAGTTCTTGGTTGTTCCCAATTTATCACAGCTTCGACCTTTGATGGATCCACTGAGATTCCGTCCTTGTCAATTACGTGCCCAAAAATTTGTACACGTTCTAACCAGAATTCACATTTAGAGAATTTTGCGTAAAAATTTTCTTTTCTTAGTGTCTCCAGCGTTAGACGTAAGTGTTCCATGTGTTCTTCTTGAGTTCTAGAGTACACCAGAATATCATCAATAAACACCACCACAAACTTGTCTAAAAATGGTTTAAACACCCTGTTCATCCAATCCATGAACGCTGCAGGGGCGTTTGTTAAACCAAAAGACATCACCAAAAACTCGTAATGTCCATACCGAGTTTGGAATGTCGTCTTCAGTACATCCTCCTTCCTTACTTTCAGTTGGTGATACCCACTTCTCAAATCTATTTTCGAGAAATATTTAACACCCTTCAATTGATCAAATAAGTCATCTATTCTCGGCAATGGATACTTATTCTTAATAGTGACTTTGTTTAACTCCCTATAATCAATGCAAAGACGCATTGACCCATCCTTCTTCTTTACGAATAACACTGGTGCTCCCCAGGATAACACACTCGGCTGAATGTACTTCTTGTCCAACAGCTCCTGCAGTTGTACCATCAGTTCCTTCATCTCTACTAGAGCCATTCAGTACGGGGCTTTTGATATCGGAGCGGTTCCTGGCGCTAAGTCAATCACGAACTCGATTTCTCTGTCAGGCGAAAGTCCTGGCAAATCCTCCGAAAACACGTCCAGAAATTCCCTAACTACTGGTATTTCTTCCAGTTTCACACCCTTCTTCTGAGTATCGACTATGTAAGCTAAATAACCCACACAGCCTTGACTCAATAACTTCCTAGCCTGCATAATCATCAGACATCTCATTTGTCTAGGCGATTTGCTACCATTGAAAACTACCTTTGACGGAGTCATAAGGTTTACACATTTCTTTTGGCAGTCAATTATTGCTCCATAATTGAACAACCAATCCATTCCCAAAATAACATCAAACTCTCCAAGCCTAATCGGAATTAAATCTACCATCAAAATATTTCCCTTAATGTTCACCCTATAGTTCTTGTATACGAACCTAACATGAATTACTTCCTTATTCGCAATTTCTATGTTTAAAGGAAATTCAATTCTTCCTAAGCAATCCTAATCTCATAGCAAATTCATCGATATAAATGAGCAAGTAGCACCCGAATCAAATAATACATAAGCATCAATATCATTGATTGGGATAATACGACACCACATCCTTTGATTGTACAAACATCTTGCATACCATGTGTTGAAGGTTCTGGTTGTGGGTTTGATTGATGTAGTCGGTCCAGTAATGGCCCATGTACCTCCACTGCTACCTCCCTTGTTTCCCGTTGCTTCTATAGCTTTATTCTTGGGGCACTCACGAGCTTAGTGATCCTTGGACTGAATTTTGGAAAAAATCAAAATTTTGAGAATTAAAATTTTTATTTGATTATATGGATTAAATGAAAATTTAATTGATTATTTATGGAGTAAGCTAATTGAGGGTCGTTATATGACCTAGAAATGTCAGAATGTCGTAGGATTTTGGCTACGTGGTAGAATTGAAGTGTTTGAATTTCAAAGACAAAAATAAAAGCTTTCCGAGAAATTTTCCGAAAAACACTATTAGCGCATTTCTGCTCGGGAATTATTTTTGAACTTCCGAGAAATACGTAATGATAGAATTCTAAGACGAAATAGAATATCCAATAATATTTCAGTTATGGAAAATGTAGTTTCTCGCTTGCGGACTTAAAACCTAACGATTAGGGAAAATGAATTCCGAGAAGGAATTTAAATGCGATTAAAGAATTAATGTAATGATTGTATAATACATAAGTATTGTACTAGGTAATGAATACAAGTATAATGCAAGGTATTATACGAGTATATATGAATGATGAAATGTCGTATATTAATTAAGTATACGAGTTAGAATACGAGATTAATAAGTAAATTTTACGTTATAAGGCTTTAAGTTAAATGAATTAAATTTGTAGAATTGTGTAAGAAATTGTAAGGTCCAATAAGAATTGATAAGGCCCAAGTGTGGAGATATGTAAGCCCGATGCAAGATAATCTTAAAGCCCAAAGGGATGTAAGGAACAAGCCCAATGTATAAGTTAAGATTAGTTAAGCTAAAAGCCTAAAGTAAGAACCAATGGGTTATTGGATGGTTTAAACCCATGGGACAACCCATGGATGACCCAAAGTGGTGGCCAAGTAAAGTACTTGGTGGCTAAGCAATGGATAAGTTATGTAATGACCGAGTAGACTTAAGTGTTAAGCAAAGGATAAGTTAAGTAACTTAAATGCTAAGTAAAGTGTTTATGTGTGATGAGCAAGTAAAGTGCTTATGTGTGGCAACCAAGTATACTTAATGGCTAAGTTAGTGTGATGATCAAGTAGACTTAATGGCCAAGTTTACTTAATAGCTAGGTAATGAATAGTAAGGAGGTGATTAAGGAGGTGGAGTGGCTTTATGACCATTATTCCCTAACTTAGGATTTGCCTATAAATAGAGAAGTCTCACTTCATTTGTTGGTTGATAAATTTCTCCCAACTCCTCTCAAGTTAAGCAACTTATTGGTTAGAGAGAATAAACACTTATAAGTCAAACTTCCATTATGAGATTTTCAAGAAGCAAGAAGGAGATTAAAGCTTAGTCAAGTGATATTCAAGGGTAAGAACTTAAACCATGAATCTCTTTCTCTTCCATTGGTAGGGAGATGGGTAAAGGTAGAACATGTATGCTAATGGAATGATAGGAATGAGTAATCAAAGAACTTAAGTCTTAATAAGTAGTATAAGTTATGAATAAGCTATTCAGATCATATATGTGACGCCCCCCCAAAATTAGGTATACATCACCCATCTTGGGTCGCCACTTACATGGTACATAAATCAAATACAAACTTAATTATACAACGATTAAATGTAAAATACGACAAAACATAAACTGAGAGTTTTAATAAGAATATTGTCATCTAGACAATATTCAAACACAATGGAGTCCTCATTACATTTATTATCACACTATTTCACAGAATAGTGAGGACTACTAATACGTCATCTAGGACCATCACTCTGTTCCCCGACTAGTCCCCTCGCTACGCTCATTTCTGAAGAGAACAATGAAAGCAAAGGGTGAGCTCAACTAGCCCGAAGAAGAAATATTATGACTAAGATAATGCGAATAAATTATCCTTAGCCTTCAACAAAGATAACAACCGATAGAATATAATAGACAACAAGTTTTAGATCAAAACCTGCAATGAAAATAAGCAATCCATTAAAAGAGTCAAGTAGAGAATAAAATCTACTATCTTTTAATATTTAAAAAGTTTTTCATCACTTTTATCGGCTGGGACTCAACAATAAATAATCCACATCATCGAATCACCCCACATTTTACGGCTAAGGATATTCTTTAGTATCACGACCACAAATTATCCATGCACTACGGGCCAAGGATATTCGTGTATTCATCAACTAGTCCCGATCATGCCATAAAACAATTCATCTTTGCTCCATTGGCCGAAGAGAATCCATAGCCATGATCATACCAAAAACTATCCATCAATGCATTACGGGCCAATGAGGACTTTTTTCTTTCCATATCATTTGTAACATTATGGTTATCATTATACCGAATAATCCCTGGTCATAATCACACCAAGTTCATCTATGCACTACAGGCCACATATGACTTTTACCACATCATTTATAACATTACGGTCATGATTATACCGAATAATCCTTGGTCATAATCATACCAAGTCCATCTATGCTCTACAGGCCACATATGACTTTCAACAAAATATAAACACGAGGATGATGACAATGATATAAGAATTCAATAAAACAAGTTCAAGAATTAATTTGTCCAGGAGCCAATAACGTCCAAATTGTCAACAGGATACTGTTTTGTGGTGTAAAATTCAAGAATGCTCAGACGAATATTTCCATGAGATGATACTGGATGAAGTGCAAATATCAAGGATATTCCACTAATTTCATGGAGTATAGAAATTAAAACTTTAACCAACTAAGTATAATAAAGAATGGAATAACAACAGAAATCACCATGCATGCGGTACTTCGCATAGACAGGTTATTCCAACAGAATAATAAAGAATGGAATAACAACAGAAATCACCATGCATGCGGTGCCATGAACGAGTTATTCCAACAGAATAATAAATACGAAATAATAAGTAATGGAACCAGGTCAGGTGAAATTCACACCGACAGGATATTCCGACAGAATATAAAATGCGGAATAATAAATATTGGAACCAGGTCAGGTGAAATTCACACCGATAGGATATTCCGATAGAATATTAAATGACGGAAAATATAAATATTGGAACCAGGTCAGGTGAAATTCACACCGACAAGATATTCCGACAGAATATAAATGACGGAATAATATAAGGATTTCACCAAGTAAAGGGTATGCCGCTTATACAGGTTATGTATAGGGTATGTCGCGTATACAGGTTATTCCAATAGAATAATAAAGAATGGAATAACAAAAGTTCTCTTCATGAATAAGAAAAAATAACACCCCTTACCGTAAAAGAAACTGGATAAAGGAGTAGTGAGGTAGTAAACTTCTCTTCTTCTTTAGATTTTCTCTCAACAATTTCTCCCTACAATTTCTCTCTATAATAACCGCTCTATAGCTTTAGTGAATTGGTGAGAAATGAAGAAGAATGAGCTTCTATTTATAGGAAAACATAGTTTCGATAATTGCACATTTTGGAGCTCGGAAAATTACAGTACATTACCTCCAACTTTTATTTCATTTTTAATTCAGTCATCCAAGTATTATCAAACTTACACCAACTCCCCTAGTAGTAAATCATGTGAATTAATAATAAAATCATGTGACTCATTAGTAAATCATGTGATAAAATTAATTACAGTATAGTACCTCCATCTATACCTCTATTTTTAACTTAGTCATGCAAGTATTATCAATCTTGCACCAACTCCCCTAATAGTAATAAGAAGGTGAATCAATAGTATCACATTTGAACAAATAGTTATAATCATGTGAAGTAGTAGCAATTAAGTGCTCATTTATCCGATAAATTACCCGATTTATCAATATAGCCCTCAAACATCAAATATTATCGAAATAAATGTTAATTTTCACTAACACAAACCATTCCAACATAATGAAACCATTTTTATCAAAAATATAAATTTTAAAATTTCGAAGTTTGACTTTTCCCGAAAAAGTCAACTGTTGACTTTTTGACCAAATAGTGAATTCCGAAAATTTTTGTGTTTATAGACTATTGTTACTAATTTCGACATTCTGGACTCAAATATCACGTCCGTGTATCCAAATTCAACTCCGAACACAACTTCAATTCTTAATAACATTCATCACTAATATCATAACTCATAATATTTATCAAACAGGTCGTTCCTAGGAAAGAGGGGGCCTTCCGGTAAGGATTTATCCTCACTGGCGCCCAATTACCTAACCTCTCCTTGACAGAACTTCTAGACATTGTAAATATTGCGATTTAATAATATGAATAACTTTGTCATCTCAATTATTGATTTAATAAAATAACATATTATGCAAATGATATTGTGACAATAATCGAATCAATAATATAAGAGATATGATGCGGCAATTACTGTAGCAATAATTGAGTAAAACTGAGGGACTTATCACGTAAGCATCAATAATCAATACCGTGTGCTACTATGCAACCACGCGTATTACTGTACTTTTACTACCGGGTAGTTCAACAGTTTTAACGGTAAAACCTCCGTCGTTATTTCAATAAAATATTTTTGTCGTTTTCTAACTACGACAGTGCTTCCATTGTGGGGTCCACCAATGATTATGTCATCGTACGAATATTCGCCGACCAAACGAATATTTTATAATAACTTGCATACTTTGCAAAATTTTTAAATATTACCCACAACTATAACAATATATCAAATCCACACCATAATATAAAAAAATTATTTCGAGAAAATTAAATCTTTATTCATAAAATCTGGGGTTTCACAATATAAGTTATGAAACAAGGAAGAACTTGTAGGAACTTGTTTTATGTTGAAATAATAAGGTTGTATAATAATAAGAAGCAAGGATGATGGTTAAAAGATTTAAGCTATGATAAGTCATGCAAAGTGAATTCATAAGTAGTTTATACTTTTATAAGTTAGACTAATGAAGAACAAATAATAACTTATCATGAAAATAAGTTAATGAAGTATATATGTCAAGATGTTAGTATGATGGATTGAATCCAGTTAAAACAATGAACAAATCATAAGAATTGAAGTTATGCCGGAATTTACACAATTAGACGATAATCGTCGAATTCGTGAAAATTCTCGGAATGGAAGTCGAATTTTGATATTGAGTTTGGAAACCTTAGTTTTCAATGGAGGCAAGTCATATTTGGCATTATAGAGTTGCGAACTCAAGAATGATCGAATTCTGACTTAGAACGAAGAAACGAGCGTCGAACGTTCATGAACGTTTACCGTTTTCGTTAAAAAATGGACTAATAGGTGAATTTTGAACAAACGAAGTCAAATAGATAAAATTCTTGTGTGAACGCATAGAGTATGTAATTTGTGAACCGTAGGCTTTTGAACGAGCCAATTCGGACTTATAATGAGGAAGTTATGCATCAGGGAGTTTCACCAAATTTTCAAAAGCTGTAAATTTTCAAAGGCAAAGAGTTGGTGCCGCGGCGCCAACCCAAACAAAAGATGAAATAAGCAATGCCAAGACGATGTCTCGAACCTCTTGAACTTTCATGTCGCAGCGCGACATGAAGAGCAAGGACTTCATGGCCATGTGCCGAGTCCTGTCTGTCTGTGCCATGTTATCTCATGCTGACAAAGACGCAAGACGAAGAAGGAAGGGTGAAATGCAGCAAACCAACCCTAGGGTTTGGACAGTGATGAATGTTTACAAGTATAGAAGGAAAGATAACACATTAGTAATGAACTAAGGTGTTAATATAACATTATCAAGGCATTGTTAGACACTTAATGTATGATGATTAAAGGTTGAATATAAGACAATCGAATGAGAACGTGAATGGTAAGCAATAAGAGTACGTGACCAATAATGATCAAGTCTCTGTTAGAGATGTTATAACGTTAATAAGCCATGAGGGATGATGATTAACTCAACACAATGTAAATAACGACGGTAAGCCGGAACCAATAATAACAAATCTAATATAGGATTAGATTGAGAAGAAGGGTAAGATTCATTATGAATTATGTATGTTCATTCATGACCTAATGTGGTATGTTATGTGGTTATGTGTTGTAGAGACTGTAAAGACTCAAAGGAAAAGTTATTATACTGTAGCAGACGCTGAAGGCAAGTATTCTTATCGCTTGTCTAACCTTCGTGTTAGCCAAGTTTTCTATGATTCATGTTATAAGACGTATGAATTATTTTATGAAAACGTCGATGCCAGTTTTACCTCGGCTAGACTAATTTTGAAAAGGTTGATTGATTTCTTTACAAGTCTTTCAATATAGAATTAATAACGCTATCCTACGCCAATTATTTGGTACAGATTCAAGGTAAGCCTGTTTATGAATAAACAAACATATTTTTCATCGATTATTCGATGGGCACGCGAGGTTGCCAAAACTTAAACGTACATACGTTTAATGAATGTAGTGTTGATCAACATAGAGTACTATGGGCTGATCACCTAGAAGTGCTCGTAAGCTATGCCGGACTTACGGACTTAGTGTCGGGTTGTCCTTTTCAAAGAAATTATGAAATGCTCGTGGTCTTGGACCAGAATTGACGTTTTACTGAATTTTGTCATTGCAAAACGTTTTGAAGGAAAAGAAATGCTATTTTGAATTATTGATAGTACTTCATAACTACTATCCAGTTATTGAAGATATACGATTCCTATGTTTCAAGCATGTTGTTTTAAAATAAATTGTTATACTTGCTGAGCTTGTTATGTTCACTCTTGCTTGAACTATATGAATGCAGCTTAGACCAAACGGACCGAAGGATCCGACAAGGATAAAGTGAAGGCTAAAGCGAACCGGTAGATTACCTATGTAATAGTATAGATTTGTAATGATAATAGTTGATATTATGACAAGAGCAAATGTAATGGTTATAAAGAACCTGGGGTATGGTAATATTATTTTAGAATATATATAAGATATATTCGTTCTTTTGAGGCATTTCAATTGAATGTGTGTGTGAACTGTAGCACCGTGGAGCACCATATGTCGGGTTGGAAGATACCCCGATTTGAGGGCGTCACAGGACCCGCAAGTGTAGCAAATATTCTTCTTGGGTTAATTGCAATTTGGGGCAATATGACCCTCCTGGCCACAGTTAAAGCATACCCGTTTCCCCATTAAGCATACACCCTTGTGAAACTTCTCGCATGTAGCACATGCTTCAAACTTCTTATTCTGCTGGCTACCTTGTTGATTCTCAGCACCCACATTTCCATTACACTTTCTTTTCAGGTTATTATTTCTATTTCCACTACCACCACTTCCATTCTTAACCTCCACTTCATTTTTCTTCTTTTTTTGCTCCTGATTGAATTTGGTTACAGCTTCGCCTCCACCTTCGGTGAGAATTTCCTTTTCCATCACGACTGCAAACATCTTTAACTGGAATAAGGAAACCCTACTAAACAACCAGGGCTTCAGTCCCTATTCAAACCTCTTCGCCTTGCGTTCATCTATGCTGACTTGGTATGGCGCAAACCTCGCCAACTCGTTGAAGTTCGCAGCATACTCCGACACCGTCATCGTTCCCTGCTTCAGTTCTAAAAATTATACTTCTAACTAGCTTTTCGAACTCTCTGGGAAATAGGTCTCAAAGAAAATCTCCTTAAACCTTTCCCGCGTCATAATTTCTGGTCCCTCCTAAGTTTTATTGGCCTGCCACCAATAACTAGCCTCTGGTTTCAACATGAATGTTGCAAAAGCAATCTTCTGGTTATCCTCCACCCTAGCAACATCAAAAACCTTCTCAATTTCCATGATCCAGGTCTATGCTTCAACTGGATTTATGGATCCACCGGAATCGGTGGTCCAACCGCCTTGAAGTCCTTAAATGTAACACCTTGGTTCTCGAGGTTGATTCTACGGTTGATTCTGCGATTACCGTCAAGAATGCGTCACCAAATGTTCTTTGAGCGGAGTTAGCTTCAGAATTATCGTTGTTGGTTCCTTTGGTGGTTCTCTAACGGGGTGGTTGACGTCTTGGAGGCATTTTCTGTTAAAAAAATATACTCATTAGATTATTACTCAACTCTTTCAAGTAATTTCTAATTAACTTGCCCCATAAAAGTAATCACTTCATAACACATAACACTTTGGATAAAAGAAGATAGTAACTTTTATTCATACTTAATTCTTTGAAAACATCATATCAATAGCATCATCAACTATTTACATTATTTTCTGAACTACTAAAGTTTCAGGACATAATCATCATATCCCATAAGTTGCATAACACTTGGGATTTATATAATACTTATCAAATCATAAATCATAAATCGAGTACACTTCCTACGTCCTATTAAGATCTTGTAATGCCTTACGACGCTCTTCTTCCATAATTCGAACATGGTTCTACGATCTAGTATGTATGAGGGCAGCGTCTCGAACTGAATTGGATAACCCATGACCTGGTCTTGAGCTAGATTGATCGTGATGTTGAACACGTTATCCATCTCTTCCATCTTCCTTCTCTTTGCTTGTGCGTCGCCCTCTGCTATTTCGGCTTATTGATAAGCTTCACTGTACGCCTGTTCAGCTCTTGCTCTTTTTACAGATTCTTCTCTCAACATGCTCTTCAACTCTGCATTCTCCGCTCTCATTTGGTTGTTCTCTTCCTCAGTGTGAACCAGCTTCTCTTCAACATTGTTCAGTCGTTCTTCTCAATCCTGGATCTCATCGTCCTTCTTTGCCATCGAGGTCTGTTGCTCGGCTATTATCTCTTGCAATTCCTCGACAGTATCTTCAAGTTCCACGTTGCAGTCATGCACCTCATCGTACATATGACCAGCTATCGAGTTAAGTGAAATCTTTTCCTCTTCGTCCTCTTCATCAGTCTGTGGCAGCTCCACAGGATCTTCCTCATCGTCTGTCTTTATCTCATCATCCTCATCAGGTACACTTTCCTGCTCAACTACTGTGACTAACAGAATTATTTCCCGTGGTAGTAATTGTTCCCAAACTACCTGAATATCTCGAGGTTCCTCCTCCCTAGCTTGATTGGATCCTCATATATTAGTCATCCTGTCAACCAATGTTTAAATTTTAATTACTAATCATTACTACTCGACCCTCACGAGCACATAAGTTGTAAACACATAAGCACATAAGTGTTTTATTATTTCTTCCTTAAAACTCGATAAGAGTTTATCAGCACTATCTTTTTGAAGGTTACTTCCTAAGGCTTTTTGTGAGACCCCAGATTTTATAAATAAAGATTTAAATTTCTCGAAATATTTTTTTTAAATATTATGGTGTGGATTTGATATAATGTTATAGTTGTGGGTAGTATTTGAAAATTTTGCAAAGTATGCAAGTTGTTATATAATATTCGTTTGGCCGGGGAATATTCTTTTTGACGGGGATTATTCGTACGACGGCATAATCATTGGTGGACCCCACAACGGAAGCACTGTCGTAGTTAGAAAATGACAAAAATATTTTATGGAAATAACGGCGGAGGTTTTACCGTTTGATCTTTGTTGAACTACCGGCGATGAAATGTACAATAATCGTGTGTGGTTGTATAGTAGCACACGGTATTGATTATTGATGCTTACGTGATAAGTCACTTTCGGTTATACTCAATTATTGCTACGATAATTCTTTGCATCATATCTCTCATATTATTGATTCAATTATTGTCACGATTATCATGTGCATAATATGTTATTTTATTAAATCAATAATTGAGACGACAAAGTTATTCATATTATTAAATTGCAATATTTACAATGTCTGGAAGTTCTGTCAAGGAGAGGTTTGGTCATCTAATTGCGCGTTAATAAGGAGAAATCCTTATCGAAAAGCCCCCTCTTTCCTGGGAACAACCTGGTTGTTAAATATTATGAGTTATGATATTAATGATGGATAAGTTCTTGTTGATTAAAGATTAATTTGATAGTTTCATTGTGTTTAAATTATTTGTGTTAAACATTTATTTCGATAGTAATTGATGTATGGAGGTAGTATTGTTCACTCGAGTATTTGGGACACTTTTTGTGTCGGAGTTACTATTCACGAGTTACTATTCACAGGTTACTATTCACCGAAATTACTATTCACTCTAGTATTGTTCACTCGAGTATTTGGGACACTTTTTATGTCAGAGTTACTATTCACGAGTTACTATTCATGGGTTATTATTCACCGAAATTACTATTCACTATAGTATTGTTTACTCGAGTATTTGGGACACTTTTTGTGTCGGAGTTACTATTCATGTGTTACTATTCACCAAAATTACTATTCACTCTAGTATTGTTCACTCTATTATTCCATGAGGAGATGTGCTAATTTTTCAAACTGTTGGTTGAAGTTATAATAGTGAATCAATATGGACCGCTGGTGGAAAGTTATAATATTGAATTAATATGGACCGCTAGTGAAAAAGTTAAAATAGTGAATCAATATGGATCACTGGTTTAAAAGTTAGAATAGTGAATCAGTATGGACCGTTGCTTTAAGTTTTGATAGTAAATCGATCTAGACCGTCCGTTTAAAAGTAAATCGATCTAGACTGTTCATGAATTAGTTACTATTCAATCCATTCTTCTATAAATAGAAGCTCATTCCTTCATTATTTTCTTACGAAATCATTGAAACTCTAGAGAGAGAAATTATAGAGAGAAAGAAGAAGAGTATTCTACTACTTCACTACTTCTATTTCCAGTTTCTTTTACGGTAAGGGATATTATTTGTTGTACCCGTAAGGGGTGTTATTCTTTCTTATTCATGAAGAGAACTTCTGTTATTCCATTCTTATTATTCTGTTGGAATAACCTGTATACGCGGCATACCCTATACATAACATGTATACGCGGCATACCATGTACTTGGTGAAATCCTTATGTTATTCCATTCTTTATTATTCTGTTGGAATAACCTGTATACGAGGCATACCCTATACATAACCTGTATACGCGACATACCATGTACTTGGTGAAATCCTTATGTTATTCCATTCTTTATTATTCTGTTGGAATAACCTGTATACGAGGAATACCCTATACATAACATGTATACGCGGCATACCCTGTACTTGGTGAAATCCTTATGTTATTCTATTTTTTATTATTACATTGGAATAATAACTCAGATATCGAGGCATACCCTATACATAACTTTGTGTATCTGTGACATACCATGTACTTGGTGAAATCCTTATGTTATTCCATTCTTATTTATTACATTGGAAGAACTTTTGTATCGTGGACTCCCCTATACTTGGTGAAATCCTTATATTATTCTCGCTCTTTATTATTCATTGGAATATCATGTTTGTGTGTTTTACACCGCACACAGTTCCGTGTTTATTATTTTGTCTTTATTATTACATTTGGAATATCACATGTGTTTTACACCGGACTGGTTCCGCTCTTTATTATTACATTGGAATAACTTTGTCTGTCTGCTAAGTCTTCGCATGCATGGTGATTTCTTTTGTTATTACATTCTTTATTATACTCGGTTGGTTAAAGTTTTGACTTCTATACTCCATGAAATTAGTAGAATATCCTTGATATTTGCGCTTCATCCAAAGATCTTTTCATGGAAATATTCTTCTGAGCATTCTTAAATTTTACTCTACAAAGAAGTATCATGTTGACAATTTGGACGTTATTAGTTCCTGGATAAATTAATTCGTGAACTTGTTTTATTGAATTCTTATATCATTGTCATCATCCTCATGTTTATATTTTTTGAAAGTCATATGTGGCCTGTAGTGCATAGATGGACTTGGTATGATTATGACCAGGGATTATTCGGTATAATCATGACCGTAATATTACAAATGATGTGGTAAAAGTCTTCATTGCCCGTAGTGCATTGATGGACAGTTGTTGGCATGATTATGACCATTGATGAATACACGAATGTCCTTGGCCCGTAGAGCATAAATAATTCGTGGTCGTGATACTAAAGAATATCCTTGGCCGTAGTGCAGGGGTGATTCGATGATGTGGATTATTTATTAAGCTGAGTCCTAGCGATAAAAATTGATGAAAACATTTTAAATCATAAAGGATAGTAGATTTTATTCTCTACTTAACTCTTTTAATGGATTACTTATTCCGCTGCAGTTAAACTTGATGTATATTATATTTTATCAGTTTAACATTGTTGAAGGCTAATGATAATTTATCCTGCATTATCTTAGTCATAATATTTCTTACTGGGCTAGTTGAGCTCACCCTTTCTTTCACTGTTCTCTTCAGGAAATGAGAATATAGTTGGGTCGAGTCGGGAAATGGAGTGACAGTCCAGATGATAGTATTAGTAGTCCTCACTATTCTGTTAAATAGTGTGACAATAAATGTAATGAGGACTTATTCTGAGAGTGGATATTGTCTAGAAGACAGTATTTGTATTAAAACTCACACTCTCTCTTGTTGTATATTAAAGAATGTATTTGTATTTTGTACTATGTATTTGGTGACTCAGAATAGGTGATGTATACCTATTTTGGGGGCGTCACACTTTTCCCCCACCTAAGGTTCATAACCTAAAGCTTTGATACCAACTTGTGACACCCCCAAACCCAGGTACTTCATTCCCACAGAATTTGGAGTTCACTTAATCAAACATTCATATCTAACTACCCAATCATAATAAAATCGGATAAATAAAATCTTTCACATTAAAGGGTTACATCATAAAAATCTCTCAGGTTATCTAACCTTTAAATACAATCATTCAAATGTGGAAAAATAATTAAACTTCATTACAACCATTCATTTAAAACTAATTATAAAAATGTCAGATTACAAGTCTTCAAAACTTGTTCATCTTTCCTTTTCCCTTACTGGTGCTAGGTACATCAGCCTTCTCATCCTTAACTGTAATAGTTATATAAGCAAGAGTGAGCAAACAAAGCTCACTTGAAACAATAATGAATGGAAACCTTTACAACAAATGTCAAATAAGAGGCTCAATAAAATTAAACAATATGATTTTTCAATATTTTGAAGTATATAACTGAGAGTACTAAGACCACGAACTATGTCCATAGTTATAAGTAATGTTTCAACTTAAACTTTAACAGTCATAAGACTATAGGGACTCCTCGTACTTAGGGGGATCAACCCTTCATACAATCTATTGTGCACAAATATTTCAAAGCTAAGCGTAAGTTATCCCTAATAATAGGGTTGTTCATCTCATTATTTAGAGTACAAGTTCGTACCAAAGTGAGTTTGGTTTGGATACATTTAAAGGGTAATTTGGAATTCAACGACCATCAACTAAGGATTAGTTGAATAAAACCAATAACATTATACTATAGAATAATCGTAATTGAATCAACATGGTAAACCAAAATCATGCTTTTGGAATAATCTAATAGCATATACTTTGAATAACTATAACATGCCTTGCTTGAACAATATTAAGTCAATGTTAATTAGAATTGAGTACTAAGCATGCATAGTAGTTTGAACGATAAAATTGTTCGACATTAGTATAAATAGTTGTGCATGCTAAACAACAAGTTAAATACAAGAATAACTTGTCAACATCAAACCAAAGTTTAGAAAGCTTGCATCATTTATAAGGTAATCGAATTGAAACAATAAATAGTTCAACAAGATAAAGAATTAGAAAACTTGCCTTGCTCGTAGGCTAAACTGAATCAATTCGGATCACAATACCCTATATATACATGTATATATATATGTCATCATTATATAGTTAGTCACTACTACTTTATAAATTTAACTAACTACATTCATCATATAGGTTTGATTATTTAATCACATAATCAAGTTATAACACAAGTTAATCGTTAATAACATACTTGTTCATAGTATAGAAATACTAAAATTAACATTTTACAGTCCTACTATCATCACATAACAATTCCTTAAAAATTCGAGTACAAAAAGTACACTGTTAGACAATTCTGCTAACTCGCGTTGTGGCGCCACAGTTTATCTTTGTGGTGCGTAATACTATACATGAGAATAAAGCTACTAAGGTCATGACTGCCACATGATATAGCGCCAATATTTAGTATATGAGATTAATCTTGCCAAAGCCATTGATCACTGCGCTAAACTCGTAGTTTCGATCGATGACTTTAATAACAAAGATATAAGAAAAAGCCAATTTTGGCCTAAAAGTTCCTTTTTAACAGCCTAATTCACATGAAAATCATACAAAGACTTCATGTAAACCTAATTCAAGAATTCCTAACATGTTTCTACCTATACAACAACATAAACAACAAGTTTAAAACATTCAATTTCACTGTTTTTGATAAAAATCACTTTTTGATGTTTTTGATAAAATTAAACACTGTGATCATGTTTTTCAACCAAAACAGTTAATTCAAAGCATTTTATCAAAGTATATACATACTCTAACAAATTGAATAGCCAATTTATCAATAAAACAACTACATAACCCAAAATTTCTATTTTAAACTAAACAATATATTTTCACAAAAACTCTCTGTAAAAATACTTTTTTTCACAAATTACATACATATTATCAATTCATGGACTATTCCTAATTATTGCTTAAGAAAATAGTTTAACTCACCAGAGTATCATATAAAATCACATACATAACAAATAATTTACCCTTACACAAGGATTTTACAGAGAATTAGGGAAGAGAGAAACTAAACTTTTAAAACTAAAAGAATAGGTTAATACCTTGAAGAAGAAGATGATGATGATGATATCATTTAATTCTCAAGCTTCTTTCTCCAATCTCCTAGCCTTTCTTCCTCTCTTCTTATCTTCTTCTTCTTCCTCTAAGTTTTTCTCTTTTCTTCCTAACTCTAACTACGTACTAACAATCTAACGTATATAGGATATAATATATATTAATTATATAATATATATCTAATTTAACTGACATCAGTTATTTTATTTTGAAAACCAAAAGCCATAAGGCTTGTTTGGCTAACCACTAACAAAATAATCAATTAATCCTTATTCCTTTTTTGGTAAAACACAATTAGATTAAAGACTTAATAGGCATTAGGCCTTGTTTGGCAAAAATTGAATTAAAACTCCTTTAAGTTATTTTAATAACTCCTTTATAAAAGGTTATTTGTCACACTTTTATTATACTAAATTAATCTTAATAACAATTTATTAAATTACTACACCACATAACTCAATATCACAAAATTATAATTTTCTATATAATTATAACTTTATTTAATCAACTAACACATCCTTTTTAATTACAAATTTAAATAAAAGAATAGTAATTCAATTAATCAAAACTCTCTAACTTAATAATTAAATTAAATTATCATAAACTAATTAACTTCCTTTATTATTTATTTAACAAATAGCTAACCAAATTGTACCAAATTTGAACAATTATTTATTTAACAATAAACACATCCATTAAATATTTAAATAATTCAATAAATATTTAATATAACAATTAAAAATTCTGGAATGTTACATCATTCCCTCCTTACAAGGATTCTGTCCCCAGAATCACAATTCAAACAATTCATTCATTCTGATTTAAATGCTTTGGTTTGCATTTAATGTGTTCACAATCACTTGTAGGTTTAAGAAGCATGTGTGCATTGCTTGATAGAACATGTAGTGTTAAAAAGACAAATATGTGGAAAGTGATCTTAGACCGTATATGAAACGTTGACATACAAATTTTGGGAAAACATGGGTATGCTATGTATAAAAAACTCAAATAGAAATAATGTGGCTAGTCTTATTTGGGGCCTTGGCTACTTGAGTAAGTACGCCCAAGGGAATTGTCTCTACACCTAGCGCCCTAAGGTCTTTCATGGTCTGGGAGTCGTTGGTTGAAAGCTCGCTAAGGGGTAGCAGTGTTACCTAATGGGATAAGGCATTGCACAGCCATGTGAAAAAAAAAGTAAAAAGAGAAAAGAAAAGAAAAATAGCAATAAACACAGCGGGAAAGTGCGAAAATCGCCCTCGTGAGTAGAAATAAAGTAATAAGCCCATTGTTGAACCTCAGTTTGTGTTGATATGTTGAAACAGTCTGTGTGGCATGAGTATACATGAGTCTTAATTTAGACTATAATTTTATGTTTAGAGCAATGTAGCATATGTAATCTTTGCTTAGATCAAGTTTTGGTGAGCACCTCACACACACACACAGTATTTCTATAGCATACATGAATCATGTGAGTGTATGACATTATGCCTATAGTTTGGTTTGAAAGTGTATTCTTGGATCTGGAAAATTCACTGAGGCAAATTAGAGTGGAATTCTATTATGGCTGGGACTATGTGAGACTAGGTTGCATCATAGAGTAGTTGCATAATATCGTAGGTACATATTCATTATTCATTAGCATGCATTGCTTAAGGGCAAGCAATAGTTCAAGTTTGGAGGTATTTGATAAATGGGTTTATTACCTACTTATTGGATATCAATTCACGCGAATTATGCACATCTCGAGTAAATTTTAGTCTGTTTTAGTTACATTTCATGTTATTATGTGTTGCATGTACTTAAAACTCATTTTGGCAAAAAAGTGCAGGAATTGGCTTAATTTTAGTGGTAATAGAGGGCACGAGGCTAATGGATGTGTGAAGGTGAGGCACAAGCGGGGATATGCATGGCATGAAGGTATAATGGAGCATTGAGACCAAGCATGAAAGAAATGAGCAGCAGGACAAAGCGACAGCAGCAACAACATTGCAGAACCAGAACCAGAATCCACAAACTATAAGCCGTGCGGCATACTAGGCTCGAGGCGCGCTGCATGCCATGCCGAGAGGCCTACCGACATCCCGACTTCTTTGCAAGTCTCGCTCCTGCCGAAGTATCATCTCGGAGGGTCTTGTGCCTTGTTGATGGTCGGAGTTCTTGATGTGTTTTATTTTAATTTCCATTTTTAAGAGAGTGTAATTGATTAAGACGATACCTGACGTGTGTCAGAGAGAACTTGAATAGTTTTTGATGTGTTTAGAGAGTAGTAACTAGGGTTTTTACACGAGAGAGATTCCAACGAAGAACGAAGCCATATTTTCATCTTTTTGCATTCTTCTTGGGATTCTCCGTCGTGGTGGATTTATATTATCGTTATTCTGGATTTACATGAGATCTGAACGTGGATATTGATTTACAATTTACAATTGATTTGATTGTTCCTATCTCTTTCATCTCTCAATTGCTTGGTTATGTATCATGTTTGCCTTTGATCCCATAATGGCTTTTGGTTCAGTCATGAACTAAACTCCATTATGGGATTCTAACGGATTTTAATATGTAGTTTATTTGCATGCTTGAGTGCTGGGGTTGATTTATATGTAATATGGGAATTCTATTATGATTTTTTTGAATATATGAATGCTTGATCACCATTCGTTTCAGTGTTTGCATGGGATTGACAATGAACATGTGAATATGGATTGTAGTCTTAATAGCATACATATATGGGACTATTTTTTATGGTTTACGTATTTCGTGAATGAGATAGACATATACTTATTCGCCGTATGAGTTAGAATAAGGGCTTGTGCTTAAATTCAGTATGATTGCAATTTCACATAGACATATAGTGATCTTGGTTATATTAATGATTACATAGATTCTATCTTTTGTGGATGATGTGTAAGTAGGTCATAGTGCATTGAAAAATGGCTATAACTCAATTAGTGCTCTTGGCTAGTTTCCTGTGATATGTGAACGATTCTTGCATGATAGTGGTAATTAGATGAAATATTAGATGAAGTTAGGATCTCATTACTTCCATATTTGATTTATTTGATTCTTATTATCGTTTTAGTTATTATTTTCATTTTAGATTAATTCACCATTTTAATCAATAGTTTAAGCATGTGAAAATAGTGATGTGGTTGATGCATAGTATTTTAAATTAAACAACTTTCTCTGTGGGATCGATACTTTACTTGCTCTGTATTACTTGTTGACATTTGTATGCTTGCATGAGTTAGAGCTCTTTTATCATAACTGAAAAAGAGGTAACAGAAGGTCATTTGATGAACGGAAAAGCTTCTAAAAAAATTATATAAAATTATATGATGAGAATGTGATGATGGTATCTTAATAAAAGTTATAGTTATGGGAGTTATGAAGATGTAGAAGAGAAAGATGATGGATGCGTAATAGCATAATTTATGTAAGAAAGAGATTTTTCAAGATTTTAATAATCTTTGGATGTAACTCCTAATAAGGAGATTAATTAAAATATTAAACAAAGATGTTATTATAATTATGGAATATAATTAATGGAAGATAATGTATGATGAAAAGAATATTGTTAATGAAAAACATTCAATGATGATGTAGAAGACTCATAATTGAGTACGACAGAAAGAAATATTGTATGTAATTGGCATAGATGATAAACTAGTATGATGAACACTTAGAATGAAAGGGATAAGGATTTATACAAATAACTAACTAGTATGCCAACATTATTAATTATGTAGGTCATGCAAAGGATGCAAAGTATTAGCGTAAGCCGGATAAACAAATCAGGCAAGTTTTTAGTACTTGTTACTATAAGTTAAGTGAAATCCTTGTGATGCTTTTATGTGCACTATATGTTGTAAATGTGATGTTAAACTGTTAATATTCAGTTGATGATTTATGTTAATTGTTCTATGTGAACTTTATAACATGAGAAATGTGATGTTTGTATAAAATGCGAAGTATATATAGAATGAGAAGTATTAGAAATATAAGAATGTTTAAATACGATGAGAGAGATGAAATATGTACAAGATGCACAGTATGATAAAGAGATGAAGCATGTATAAATGCACAATATGAGAATGGTGAAGCATATATAGAAATGCAAATCTTAAAAAAATGGGATGCATGTTAAAATGTGTTTTATGTGTTATGTGATAACTGTTAAACTTGTTGGGCAACGTAGTTGCTCACCCTTGCTATAAACAAATTTTTGTAGATTAACCATAGCAGACCGAAGAATTCGGTAAAGTCATAGGAAAGGAAAAGTTAGTGAATGAAGATGTTTTGTATTAATTGTAATGTTAGTTTAGAGTTAATATTGTTTTGAATATTAGACGATGTATTAGTAAAGGTCTTCGTACCTCGGAGTAAAATGTAAGACTTTGTGATAATTTTGTAAGGATAATGTATTTATTTTACGTTATGATGAGATGTCTAAAAGATGTATGGTATGGGTAGTACAGTGATGCACCGGACCCGGGCTTAAAGGCAAGACCCGAGTTTCGGGGGTGTTACATCATATCTTCACATAATGAACAAAATATATAATATGAAATATGTATATACTTTTTTTGAAATTGCATACCTCTCATTAATGTAAAATTCATGTTACCGCTTTGCTAATTTCTCCATACAGTTGTTCGCAGGCACATTAGGCATCATCGACTATAGTTACAGATTTGGTAGCCATTTATTGCAAATATAAATTAAATATATATAAAACATTAATTGTCTTAAGAATGTTAGGGATGGAGTACTTAAATATATATTTGTAATTTAAGATTAATATGAAAACTAAGTATATATATGTATATTTAAACTTATCTGATATAAATCAAAACTGTGAATGCAGAAAATTGTATGTCAAGGCTAGTACTATGTACTATGTCCTTAAGACAATTATGTCCTCCTTACGGTGCTCAAAGTTGATAGCACTTGTCTCACATGATATAATGACAACGTGTGTTATAGCAGCATTACAAATTACACACACAACAAACCAATTAAATGTTCTGAACTCTCTTTAATTGACTATGAGTATGATAAAAAAAATGATACCACATTGAATGAATGCTCAATTAAATTGAATGAATGAAAATGATTGACTTCGCCATATATTTATAGGGTGAATTATGTGACCCTTCATGATGGACACAACCCTTTGAAATGATTTGGATACCATTGAAAAGGCATGGGTAATAAGGCTGAAGAGGTGCAATCAAATCAGGTCAAGGAAAGTAACTCATCAGGCGTGCAAGCCTTGGAGTTCAGCTACGCTAGGTTGAAGCCTTGACTACGCTAACCCCTAAGCCATTTCTTCTTTGGGGTCAAGCAGCGACTTAAGCTTGACTCCCTATCCGGGTTTCCTTGCTTCCCATTGATAAATAAAATGGAAAACTAAACAAACAAAAATTTAAATAAATTGTGCCTAAAAAGAATATATACAATGACCCAAGACCCCGAGCCCAAGCCCGAGACCGGCCCCGTCGGCGGCGTGTGGTCAAACCAAGCCTTAGCTAGGTCATCTCCCCTCCACAAAAGTGGGGTGCCCCTTGGGGCCCAAATCCAATAGCAAACTAATTGTATATATACCAATTTAATGTTTAGTTCATAGTCGATGTGGGACTCTCATTACCCACAACCATTTATTTATTCTCTTTAATGAGTGATCTTTGGGAATAAATTTCTTATTCATTATCCCATTAATTTGAACTTCCTAATACTTGATTTTCATCTACTCATGGAGTAGAACACATTGAAATGTGGATTTATTTCTAATAAAAAATTAAACCCACTCAAATTTAGGCTCAAATTCTAACAAAAATGAGTCTAATTTTACTTTTTAACCTTTTATACATTAAGTTTTCCTATGAGATGTCTTAAAAACTATTTGAAAGATGTTTAAATGTGTCTCAAACATATTTTTCATTTAAGGATTGAAATATTGTATGTTTATTGTATGTACTATGTTAAAAAGGTTGGATGAACGCTACTTGTCAAGAGTGGCCATGTCAAAAAGGTTGGATCGATGCTTCTTATCAATAGTGACTTATCGGAGAAAATACTTTTGAGCATGACTGACAATTTGGTACATACTGGGATAATTCTATAATTGTCTAATTTAGAAACAAACAAGGTTCTAGTAATACTGGGAACAAAAATATTTATGGCAAAACTCTTACTTTACCCATTGTAGTATTACATTTATTCCGTTTGGGCTATTAAAAGTTAATTTTTTTCCAATTAACTCTCTTGATTAAAAAAAATATGCAATAGAGTGATTCCGTCCAAAATCATGGGCGAAATGATGCAATTGAGATATTTTTTGGGTGAGTTAATTGAAAAAATTAAAAGTATAACAACTCAAGCATAACAAATGTAATAGTATGATGGATCAAGTAAGAGTTCTGCCTAAAAATTATCTACTACATCCAAATTGAAATCACTCTACAGAAAGAAAAAAATGAGATCAAAGAGTTCCTATTACTTCAAATTGAGCTTCCCCGTCATTTGCTATTAGCAAGCAAGACATGGTCCCTTTATTTAGTTTACTCAGGGAAAGGAATCCTGTAATAAATTAATTATATGCATAGTCGCACTTGATCATTTATTTAAAGTTGAATTATAAGAAAAGATTTGTAGCAACCATATATGAATAATATGCTCTCTTTTTTCCTGACGAGCCATGAAATTATGTGCTTATGTGTCCCTTAACTTGTAAAAGTTACACTTAAACCCACTAGAGCTCTTTTGTGCCATAAGAACGTCCATTGTCTTTCCAAGTCCTTTAGGTGAAATCGATAAAGTGAGATGAGCACTTTAAGGTTTTTAAGCGAACGAACATGAGAACAATAATACACATAGCCTCAAAACGTTAGGTTTTAGACTTTTGGCAGTCATGGGATTTTAGATAAACCTTAATTTATTAAATGTGTTTTACTTTGAAAATTTGAAAAAGAAATAAAACTTGAGGGGTGTTAATGAAAAGGATATTGTTCGGGAGCATTTTACCGAACTCCAAGTGGGCTGAAGGCCTGATGCCAGAAGGAGATTTTAAGCCCATTGGGTCGAAGCCCTTAGGGGTGTTGAAGGAGTTCGGGCACTCGAGTCCTCTGGAATGGAGTCCTATTCGTGATATGGCGTTCGGGTTCAGATATCCGAGTCCTTTGTGCTGGAGCCCTAATTTTGCGTGTGGTGTTCGGGGTCGGGACTTTGAGTCCTTTGGGCCGAAGCCCAGACCAGATTGTAAGTTTGGTTGGATTGGGCTTGTATAGTGGGCTATCCTGCGTACAGTCTGGTGTCTTAACCATATTTGAATAAGGAAACTCCAAAGGTAGTGTTTGGATTGGATTTCACTTCCACCTTTTAAGGAGATTGTGTTGGACCCAAATTATGGTAACTACCATGTTTAGGTGTCCTAAACCGATTCGGAGATGGATTCTAAGGTAGTGAGAGTACTATAAATACAAGGCTTGGGTTTCAATTAACAGGTAATACATTATTGAGCACTAAACACTTAAGCCTCCATTGTTAAACCTTGCGAACGACATGTACTTATTCTCACAGCGGATCTATCCCCTGGCGGCACAAGCCATCAAGCTTCGTGTGTGATCTGTTGTTGTGCAGGATTCAGAGCGTGGACTTCGTGATTGGGCGCTACCGTGAAATTGGAGTTAACATTAGTCATGCGAACCCGATCCCCACAAAGTAGAGAAAGGATGAGATGAATTCATGAAGTGGGGCCAACGAACCCTATATTTTAGAACATATAGGGGACTACACTCCACTCGTCGTCTGTTTCGAACATTTTCTCCCCCGATTTGAGCACCCGGAGTTTGTACTCTTTCAGAATGTTGAATAGAGTTCAGATGTCGGATAGTTGGGAAGAGGTGATAGTAGATTGGGTGTTTATGTGATAAAACTCCATTTCGGAGTGATAGAAATTTCGAATCCTAGCTTCGGTGCTAATAGGAGTGAGAGGAATGGCAGAGGTAGTGGTGCCAAAGGAGGTGCTTAAATCAACCGGTACCAAGTCAAGAGTACCAATAGAAGGAGGAATGGTGGTGTCATTTGGCATTTGAAGTCCGCTTTCGGGGGTAGAATCGACCATTGAAGCGAAGTTAGCGAAAAGGAGCTTGAACTTGAGGGAAAATGAGAGAGGAGTGCTCACCGAAATCGCTTTCTGCCGAAAATTTCAAGAGAGGAATTTGAAATGAGTAAAAGCGGGAAAAGTGATGAAGATGGATGGAGGGGGGGTTTTATAAGTAGAGCTACATGAAACCCAAGGGCGGCTATTAAATATAGATGGGACCCAACCACGAGAAGACATGTAGCGCTTTGAAAATGAGGAAAAATAGCTTGGGTTCCCAAGACAACTCATCATTTGTTGTTGTGACTCTTCGAATTCATGTCTTTTCGAGTCTCTAATTATAAATATATTATAACAAGAGACTGGGGGAAATGTTCGGGAGCATTTTACTGAACTCTAAGTGGGCTGAAGGCCTGATGCCAAAAGGGGATGTTAAGCCTATTGGATCGAAGCCCTCAGGGGTGTTGAAGGAGTTCGGGCACCCGAGTCCTCTGGACCAGTGTAAGACCCCAACTTTTATGAATAAAAAATAATTTTCTCAAACTAGATTTTTGAATATTATGGTGTGGATTTGATATAATGTTATAGTTGTGAGTAATATTTATAAATTTTGCAAAGTAAACAAGTTGTTATAAAATATTCGACTAGTTAGAGAATATTCATTTTAACAGGGAATATTCGTACGACGGCACAATCATTGGTGGACCCCACAATGGAAGTATTGTCGTAGTTAGAAAACGGCAGAATTATCTGTTTATAAAAATAACGGGGAAAGTGTTACCGTTAAAACTGTTGAACTACCCGGTAGTAAAAGTACAGTAATATGCGTGGTTGCATAGTAGCACATGGTATTGATTATTGATGCTTACGTGAGAAGTCACTCAGTTATACTCAATTATTGCTACAGTAATTGTTGCATCATATCTCTCATATTATTGATTATATTATTGTCACAGTATCATCTGTATAATATATATTATTAAATCAATAATTGAGACGGCAAAGTTATTCATATTATTATTTGTAATATTGACAATGTCTAGAAGTTCTGTCAAGGAGAGGTTTGGTCACCTAATTAAGCGCCAATAAGGAGAAATCCTTATCGGAAAGCCCCCTTTTTCCTAGGAACAACCTGGTTGTTAAATATTGTGAATTATAATATTAATAAAGAATAAGTTCGTGTTGATTAAAGATGAAATTGATAGTTCCATTGTGTTGAAATTATTAGTGTTAGTGAAAATCGACATTTATTTCGATAATAATTAATGTCTGGAGGTTATATTAACAAATCGGGTAATTAACCGGATAAATAAGCAATTAGTTGTTATTAATTCACATGTTTATAACTATGTGTTCACATGCGTGTACTATTGATTCACATGATTTACTATTAGGGGAGTTGGTGCAAGATTGATAATACTTGCATGATTAAATTAGAAATAGAGGTATAGTTGAAAGTACTATACTGTAATTAGTTTTTTCACATGATTATACCATTGAGTCACGTGAATGAACTATTAATTCACATGATTTACTATTAGGGGAGGTGGTGGAAGTTTGATAATATTTACAGGACTAAATTAAAAATGAAGAAAAAGAGGAAGGTATTATACTGTAATATTTTGAGCCCCAAAACGTGCAATTATCGAAACTATATTTTCCTATAAATATAAGCTCATTCTTCCTTCATTTCTCAGCAATTCACTAAAGCTATAAAGCAATTATTATAGAGAGAAATTATAGAGAGAAAGAAGAAGAGAAGTCTGCTACCTCACTATTCCAGTATCCAGTTTTCTTCTAAGGTAAGGGGTATTATTTCTTTTGTCTTCATGAATAGAGTTATTTCTTTCAATATTCGTAAGGGTTGTTATAACCTATAATTTCCCCATCCTTCTACTCGATGGTACTTTACTGCATAACAGTCCTCTCTGTCAGCTCTTGAACAGTGTCCTGCAACTCTATGTTACGATCATAAAGTCCATCATACATCTCAGCATCAATGGAGTTCGGTGGGAACTCCTCTTCCTCATCAGAATCCTCCTCTAGATCAGTCTCAGGCTCATGCTCCCGACCAACAACAGTGATCAACGAAGATGGCTCTCTCTGTACTAACTGTTCCCTGACAACATGAATGTCTCGGGGCTCCTCCTCCGTAGGTACTCGAGGTTCCTCCTCCCCAGCTCTACTAGCTCCTCCAACATCCGTCATCCTAACAACAAAATTTTAAGTTTTAGTTACTAATCCGTGCTAGCGAACACATAACTTAACACATAAGCTCATAAAGTCTTTTATTATCTTCAATGAATTAAGAAATTCATTTCTTAAAACTCGATAAGAATTTATCACCACTATGTTCTCGATCTCCTACAAGGCTACTACCTAAGGTCTATCGCATGCCTGGTGAAATCTTCTGTTATTCTATTCTTTATTATTCTGTTGGAATAACCTGTCTGTGGGGTTTATCGCATGCCTGGTAAATTCTTCTGTTATTCCATTCTTTATTATTCTGTTGGAACAACCCGTCTGTGCGGTCTATCGCATGCCTGGTGAATTCTTCTATTATTCCATTCTTTATTATTCTGTTGGAATAACCTGTCTGTGCGGTCTATCGCATGCATGGTGAATTCTTCTGTTATTCCATTCTTTATTATTCTGTTGGAATCACCTGTGTATGTGGATTACCGCATGCATGGTGAATGATCCTTCATATTCATTCCTTATTAAATTGTGGAAATGATCTGTCTACGTGGATTACTATATGGCGGGCGAAAATCCATTTGCAGTTTCATATATTCTATTATACTCAGTTGGTTAAAGTTTTGGCTTCTATACTCCATGAAATTAGTAGAATATCCTGGATATTTGTGCTTCATCCAGTATCTTTACATGGAAATATTCTTCTGAGCATTCTTTAATTTTACTCCACAAAGCAGTATCATGTTGACAATTTGGTCGTTATTGATTTCTGGATAAATTAAATTATAAATCTTTAAAATTTATCCTTGAACTTATTTTATTGAATTATTATGTCATTGTCATCATCCTCATGTTTATATTGTGATGAAAGTCATCTTTGGCTTATGTGCATAAATGGACTTGGTATGATTATGACCAGGGATTATTCGGTATAATCATCACCGTAATGTGATGAATGATGTGGTGAAAGTCCTCATAGGCCTGTAGTTCATTGGCGGACAGTTGTTGGTATGATTATGACCAAGGATTATTCGGTATAATCATGACCATTGATGATTACATGAATATCCTTGGTCGTGATGCAGGGATGATTCGATCTTATTTATTAAGCTGAGTCTCAGCGATAAAGTTGATGAAAAACTTTTTAAATCATAGAAGATAGTAGATTTTATGCTCTACTTGACTCTTATAATGGATTGCTTATTCTGCTGCAGTTGTTGATCTAAAACTTGTTGTCTATTATATTTTATCAGTTGTTATACTGTTGAGGGCTAAGGATAATTTATTCTGCATTATCTTAGTCATATTATTTCTTACTGGACTAGTTGAGCTCACCCTTTTGCTTTCATTATTTTCTTCAAGAAATGAGAACGTAGTCGGGACTAATCGAGGAATGGAGTGATGGTCCAAGATGGTGTTATAGTAGTCCTCACTATTCTATAAAATAGTGTGACAATAAATATAATGAGGACTCTATTTGAGAGTGGATATTGTCTTGAAGGCAATATTCATGTTTAAACTCTCAGTTATGTTTTGTCGTATATTACACGATAGTTGTATAATTAAGTTTATATTTGTGACACCCCCAAATTTGGTACTTCCATTTCCACAGGATTTGGTGTTCACTGTACAAATATCATCTATCTATCTACCCATAAATAAATGCAAACCATGCAATAGATAGAATAATAAATAAATCTCCCCTTAAGGGGTTACAACAACTGCATAATAAATCAAATCCCAGGTTACTCTAACCTTAAAACATCTGTGCAAAAATATAAATAAATAAGTCTTATATAACATCATTTCTAATTAACATTACACAACCACATTAACAACAGTCTTCATTACTTGCTAATCTTTCCCTTGCCCTTACTAGTGGAAGGTTCGTCTGTTCTTTCGTTCTTAACTGCAATATTATTATTACCCAAGAGTGAGCACAATTGCCCACAAGTATAACAATATGACAATGAATAATAACATGCGAATGAATTAACAACTTCTGATATAAAAGCTCAACTTTTGAATCAAGAATGAATAACAAGAATCAAAAGAAATTCGAAGGGTCATAAGACCTTGAACTATGTCCTAGGTTGTCAAGTGTTTATTCTTGAAACCTTTAACAGTCATAAGACTATGGACTCTTCTTCTCGTACTTAGGGGATCACCCTTTATTACCATCTTGTGCACAAATATCTTAACGCTAACGCATAAGTAATCCCCTTTACAGGGTTGTTCATCTCAGTTTGACATTCGAGTCCGCACCAAAGGACGTTTGGTTTGGATAATTCATCAAGGGTTCTGAAATTTAGAACGCTCCTCAACTATGGACTATTCGAATCATGAAGGGTTCGCTAGTCTAACAAGGTTTAACAATATTTGATAATTTAACTTGAATAAAAATCTCAAGAGGTATACAATAGAATAAGTATTGTATAACAGCATCATGCTTGAAAGATTAATAAGCTTTAAAATACAAGACTGACTTGATCAATAATAATGATATCTTGCTCAATATAGAAAGGTCAATTAATTAACTTATATAACGATAACAAGTAGGGTTAGGAAACTTGCCTCGTGCGTAGATTACACGTTAATAAAACTCGTTCTTTGATTTAAATCCTACATACATTTACATTCACAATACCATTCAATTATCATGTAATAAATATCACAAGTTTATTCTTTGTCTCACTCGAGTTCGTGACTATACTTAGTCATATTACCATACTTGTTTCCACATAATATTACACTATACGAACAACAAGCTAAGTATATAATCAACAATTCAATCAACATGTAATTGTCTTCTTGACTTGGTAAAAATGAATTTTAATATCTCAATATATGTCTAACAAGTTTCTATGTTCATTAGACTAAGTTGCTATAACATTTCTATACTTGAACACTTAAAAAAAATTATTTTCGGACATTACGCTAAGTGGCGTTATGGCACCACTTTTATCTTGGTCTTGGCATCATGGCTTGGCGCCATGGTGTCATGACACGATATTAGCGTTAACGTATGGGACATCGATCTTTGAGTCGGTATTGCATAATTACGACACTCGATTTTTTGATTCCCATTTCATGAAGAACGCAGAGTTCAAATGAATTAGACACTACATAATCATTAATTTCACAAATTAAACATACCCATGTGTTAGAACTCACATATAAACAATACCCGAAGATTTATGGAGTGATTCTAACCCATTAAAACACATTATTACAGAATAAAAGCATGAAATTATACTGTTCTTGATGTTCTTGAACAAAAACATAGAATTTAATACAACGGATTCGTTATAAGACCAAATCCAACCAACCAAATTGTGTTTTGTTCGTTATATCATGCATAATCATATACAAGTGGAAATTTTGCAAAACCATTTATGTTTGACATATTAAAATCACGTATAAGGCCATATATCCCTATAACGTACTCTGTAAAATCTTTTGCTGTATATTTTCATGAAATTGATGATATGGAAACCTATATAATATATATTAAAACATGTTATGCTAAGCATATCATCACATATATCCACATAACCCTTACAAATTCCAACTACAGAGGTTTTACAGAATTTTGAAAACCATTTTCATAAAACTTAATGACGTAAAAATTTAGAATTTGGGTTGGAGAGAATTACCCAAATACAAAAAGCTCACATAATGACATACTTCAAATAATAAAAATTCTCCACATTAATTTAATAAATATAACATATATAATTAAATTAATTTATCACAACTTCATTAATTAATTATTTAATCTAATAATTCATTCAACGAAAGATATTTATTCAATTCAATAAATATTAAAATTAAATTACAAAATCTCGGTTGTCACAACTTTCCCCTCTTAAAAGGATTCTGTCCCCAGAATCACAACTCAATAATTCATCCCGTTACATTCCCCCCCCCCCCCTCTTACAAAGATTGTGTCCCTAGAATCGCTTTTAACACTCTAAGTAAATAAATGAGGATAATTTTTCATCATATTCTCTTCGAGTTCCCACATAACTTCTTCAGCGTTGTGGTTCCTCCAAATTACCTTAATAGAAGGTATTACTTTATTTCTCAGAACTTGTTCTTTTCGGTCGACAATTTTAATAGGAATTTCTTCGTAAGCTAAGTTTTGTCGAAATGTAGGGGTTCATATTCAATCACGTGCTTGTAATCTGGTTTGTAGGGTCATAGGACTGAGACATGAAAGACGTTGTGGACATTCTCTAGAGCTGGAGGTAAGGCTACCTCATAAGCAACTTCTCCGACCCTTCGTAGAACTTCAAAGGGTCCAATGAATCTTGGGCTTAATTTCCCTTACTTTCCAAATCGATCTTTCCTTTCTAGGAGAGACCTTTAAAAAACATAACTACCCTACTCGAACTCAACATTCTTACGGTATGGATCGGCGTATTTCTTCTATCTATCTTGAGCTGCTGTTAATCTTGTTCGGATCACTTTGACTATTTTTGTTATTTGTTGTACCAATTTCGAGCCTAGTAATTGTCTTTCGCCAACTTCATCCCAGTATAGCGGAGTTCAGCACTTTCTACCGTATAACGCTTCATATGGTGACATGCCAATACTAGCGTGGTAACTGTTGTTGTAGCCGAACTCTACGAGCGGTAGATGATCATCCCAATTTCCTTTAAAGTCCATTATACAAGCTTTTAACATATCTTCCAATGTCTGAATTATTCTTTCACTCTGTCCATCTGTCTGAGGATGATATGCCGTACTCATTCATAACTGTGTACCCATGCATTCCTATAGACGTTTCCAAAAGTTTGACGTAAAACGCGTATCTCTATCAGAAACAATTGACACCAGAACTCCGTGCCTTGAAACAATTTCTTTCACATATAATCTTGCCAACTGATCTAGGTTGAATCTGATTTTGATCGGAAGGAAGTGTGCGGATTTCGTCAATCGGTCAACAATAACCCATATTGCGTCGTAGCCTTTTTGAGTTGTCAGTAGGCCAACCACGAAATCAATTGTAATATGTTCCCATTTCCATTCTGGGATCTCTAAAGGTTGTAATAACCCACTCAGCCTCTGATGTTCTGCTTTAACTTTCTGACATGTCAGGCATTTGGCATCACATTCAGCAACCTCTCGTTTCAAATTTGGCCACCAAAAATGTTGTCGAAGATCTTGGTACATCTTGGTACTACCAGGGTGAATCGAATATCTCGAATTCTGAGTCTCGTTCAAAATTTCTTCCTTAATCTCTGGTACTGGCGGTACCAAAATTCTGCTCTCAAATCTTAGTAGTCCCTCACCATCTATTTTGAATCTCGGTTCAGTCCCTTCAGATATCTTCTTTCTCACTTTCTCACATTCTTCGTCCTGAAGTTGAACCTCCTTAACTTTATCTAATAGGGTTGTACCAGATTGCATCTGGAACAGCTTCTCGTCAATCTCTATAGGATACTTCACTTCCAATTCCAACTTCTCCATTGCTAAAATTAACTCCTGTTCGGTCAAAATCATCAATTTCTCCTGACCCTTTCTACTTAAGGCATCGGCAACCACATTTGCCTTACCCGGATGGTATAAGATCTCACAATCGTAGTCCTTAATCAACTCCAACCACCTTCTTTCAAGCGATATTTAAGTCTTTCTGTGTAAAAATATATTTCAGACTCTTGTGGTCTGTATATATTTCACACTTCTTCCCGTAAAGATAGTGCCTCAAAAACCACTGTAGCTAACTCCAAATCATGGGTCGGATACCCCTTCTCATTATCTTTCAGTTGTCGTGACGCATACGCAATGACTCTGCCATTTTGGATAAGCACACAGCCTAGTCCTTTGTGCGACGCATCACTATATACCACAAAATTTCATGTGTCATCTGGAAGAGATAACACATGTGCTGTACTCAACCTCTTCTTTAATTCTTGAAATCTTTCCTCACACTTCTCTGTCCAAACGAATTTCACCGATTTTCTAGTCAAATTCATCAGCGGAGTTGCGATCTTGGAAAAATCCTGAATGAATCTTCTGTAATAACCTGCCAATCCAAGAAAACTTCTTACTTTCGATGGTGTCTTCGGCTGGTCCCAATTAATCACAGCTTCGACTTTGGAGGGATCCACCAAAATTCCGTTTCTATCAATCACATGTCTTAGAAATTGTACTCTTTCAATCCAAAATTCACATTTCAAAAACTTGGCATACAACTTCTCTCTTCTCAATATCTCTAATGTCATCCTCAAATGTTCTTCATGTTCTTCCTTGGTTTTCGAATATACCAAATGTCATCTATGAATACCACTACGAATTTGTCCAAAAATGGCTTGAACACTCCATTCATTAAGCCCATAAATGCTGCATGAGCATTTGTCATACCAAATGACATTACCAAAAATTTGTAGTGCCCATATCGTGTTCTGAACGCTGTCTTCGGTACATCCTCTGGCCTCACCTTCAATTGATGATAACCAATCCTCAAATCTATCTTTGAAAAGTATCTTGCTCCCTTTAACTGATCGAACAAGTCGTCAATTTGCGGTAATGGATATCTATTCTTAATCGTGACCTTATTCAGCTCTCTGTAGTCTATATAGAGTCGCATTGTTCCATCCTTCTTCTTCACAAATAAAATCGGCGCTCCCCACGGTGATACGCTTGGTTGAATATACTTCTTGTCCAGTAATTCTTGTAGTTGGACAATTAATTCCTTCATCTCTACCGGTGCCATACGGTACGGTGCTTTCGATATTGGAGTCGTTCCTGGAGCAAATCGATCACGAAGTCAACTGCTCTATTCGGAGGAAGTCCTGGCAAATCATCCGGAAATACGTCTGCGAACTCTCTCACCATTGGTATCTCATCTATTTTCGGATTCTCTTTACGACTATCGACTATGTAAGCTAGATATCCTACACAGCCTTGCCTTAACAATCTCCTGGCCTGCATCATCGTTAGACAACTCGCTTGTCTAGGTGACTTGCTACCATAAAACACAACCTTTGACGGAGTTATAAGGTTAATACGCTTCTTCTGGCAGTCAATTACCGCCCCACAGTTGGATAATCAAACCATACCCAAAATAACATCGAATTCTTCGAGTCGAATAGGGGTAAGATCTACATTCATGATATTACCCTTAATATCCACTCTACAGTTCTTGTGCACATACTTAACAGGGATTATTTCTCTATTCGCAATTTCTATGTTCATGGGGTATTCTAACTCATCCTTAAGCAATTCTAAGTTCTTAGCAAAGTCATCGGATATAAATGAGCAAGTAGCACCCGAATTAAATAATATATAAGCATTAACTTTATTGATCAGAATGATACCTGACACCACATCGCGAGACTGCACCGCGTCCTACACTGTCATGTTGAATGTTCTGGATGTTAGTCTATTAGTTGCGGTTGGTCCTGCGATAGTCAGTGTGCTTCCACCGGTATTTCCTCTATTTCCTCCTGAACTCGTCCCTCCAGATCCCTTCTTAGGGCAATCCCTTGCAAGATGGTCCTTTGAGCTACATATGAAGCAGGCACCCTTCTTTAGGTTTGGACAGTTTGGTGCTATGTGGCCTTCCTGACCACAATTGTAGCACACACGCTTCCCTTTCATCCAAACTCCCAAATGAGTTTTTCTGCAGGTTGGGCACGGTTCAATCTTCTTCTTACGCCTTCCTCGTTAACTTCCGATATCGAATTATCGGACCACTTCCTCTTCTGATTGTGATTACCCCCAGTGCTACTACCACCAGTTTTGTTGTTACCTTCATTCTCACTTTTCTTCTTCTTCTGATCCTGATTGTACTTAGTTACCGCATCGCTTCCACCTTCAGCGAGTATGGCCTTCTCTAACACCCCAGCAAAAGTGTTCAATAGGAACATTGACACTTTTCTATACAACCAGGGCTTCAGTCCCTGCTCAAATCATCTGGCCTTCCTCTCATTAGTGTACACTTGGTATGTGGCGAACCTAGCCAACTCGTTAAACCTTATCATGTAATCAGCTATTGACGTACTTCCATGCTTCAACTCTAGAAACTGAACTTCCATCTGATTTTGTGAACTTGTCGGAAAGTATATCTCAAAGAACATCTCTTTGAACCTTTCCTAGGATATTACACCTTCACCTCTTCTCACCTTGTTTGCCTGCCACCAATAGCTGGCTTCGGACTTCAGCATAAACGTTGCATAAGCGGTCTTCTGATCTTCCTTTACTCGAGTGACGTCAAACACCTTCTCCATATCCATCACCCAAGCTTGAGCTTCAATTGGGTTTATGGAACCCTTGAACTCTGGCGGTCCCACCGCCTTGAAGTCCTTAAATGAAGTGTTTAGTGGAGCTTGTGGTTGATTGTTAATCGCCCCAGCCAATTGGTTCACCAACTGCTGAACAGGGTTAGCATTGGCGTCAGTGTTGTTCATTGGTTCTTCTTGTGCTTGCTGACGGTTTTGTCTTCTTCTAGGCGGCATATTTCTGTTAAGAATATACGCTTATTAGGTCTTTATTCAATCTCTAAAACATTTAAGACTTAACTAAAACATTTAATCATAACTCACTTAACACATCAATTCAACTAAACTCTGACATTTTCATTAAATTCAAAAGTTTTAACATCCAAAAGATAGCATCACTGCTATTTAAATCCACTATCCTGAGATAAAGAATCTATAGGATTTAAACATCAAAATATTCCTTTGATTATAAACACATCGAAATTTACATCATTAACTAACAAATAGTTTTCACATAACTAAACTAATACTATCACTGCCTATTAAGGCGCTGGATAGCCTTGCCACATTCTTCTTCTATGATACGAGACATCGTCCTACGATCAAGCATGTATGATGGTAGACCTTCAAACTGGATTGGGTACTTCATGACTCGATCCTGGGCCGTATCCATTGCATTATGAAGTGTAAAGTACGTCTCCCCAAGCTTAGCCTTCTTTTCCCGGCAATCATCTTCTACGAGATCAGCACGACGCGACTCTCTTACCCAGCCCTCCTCTACTAATTCTAGCCTCTCTGAGCTTTCTTTCAGATCTTTCTTTAACTTCTTTATTTCTTCAGTCTTCTCCTCAGTTTGACCCTTCTCATGCACCAAATCCCACCCCACGTTTCCCAAATGTGTGTGAAGAGTCACAATTTCCCCATCCTTCGCTTTCGATGGTACTTTCTCACGCATAATGGTCCCTCTATGTCGGCTCCCAAGCAGGTCCTCTGCAACTCTATGTTACGATCATAAAGTGCATCATACATCTCAAAGATCAATGGAGTTCTATGGGAACTCCTCTTCCTCCTCTTCCTCATCAGAATCCTCCTCCGGATCGGTCTCGAGCTCATGCTCCCGACCAACAACAAGGATCAACGAAGATGGCTCTCTCTCAGACTAACTGTTCCCTAACAACATGAATGTCTCGGGGCTCCTCCTCCGTAGGTACTCGAGGTTCCTCCTCCCCAACTCTACTAGCTCCTCCAACATCCGTCATCTTAACAACAAAATTTTAAGTTTTAGTTACTAATCCGTATAGCGAACACACAAACTTAACACATAAGCTCATAAAGTCTTTTATTATCTTCAATGAATTAAGAAATTCATTTCTTAAAACTCGATAAGAGTTTATCACTACTATGTTCTCGATCTCCTACAAGGCTACTACCTAAGGTATATCGCATGCCTGGTGAAATCTTATGTTATTCTATTCTTTGTTATTCTGTTGGAATAACTCATTCTGCATCTTGTTTATCGCATGCACGTGAATTCATCTCATATTCCATTCTTTATTATTCGCATTGGAATAACTTTATGCGTAGGGTCTATCGCATGCCCGGTGAATTCTTCTATTATTCCATTCTTTATTATTCTCGTTAGAATAACCCGTCTGCATCTTGATCTATCGTATGCTGGTGAATTCTTACATTATTCCATTCTTTATTATTACATTGGAATAACCTATCTCATCTTGATCTATCGTATGCATGATGAATTCTTCTCATTATTCCATTCTTTATTATTCGTTGGAATCACCTGCCTATGTGGATTACCGCATGCATGGTGAATGATCCTTCATATTCATTCCTTATTAAATTGTGGAAATGATGCATCTCGTGGATTACCGCATGGTGGGCGAAAATCCATTTGCGATTTCATATATTCTATTATACTCGGTTGGTTAAAGTTTTGGCTTCTATACTCCATGAAATTAGTAGAATATCCTGGATATTTGTGCTTCATCCAGTATCTTTACATGGAAATATTCTTCTGAGCATTCTTTAATTTTACTCCACAAAGCAGTATCATGTTGACAATTTGGTCGTTATTGATTTCTGGATAAATTAAATTATAAATCTTTAAAATTTATCCTTGAACTTATTTTATTGAATTATTATGTCATTGTCATCATCCTCATGTTTATATTGTGATGAAAGTCATCTTTGGCTTATGTGCATAAATGGACTTGGTATGATTATGACCAGGGATTATTCGGTATAATCATCACCGTAATGTGACGAATGATGTGGTGAAAGTCCTCATAGGCCTGTAGTTCATTGGCGGACAGTTGTTGGTATGATTATGACCAAGGATTATTCGGTATAATCGTGACCATTGATGATTACATGAATATCCTTGGTCGTGATGCAGGGATGATTCGATCTTATTTATTAAGCTGAGTCTCAGCGATAAAGTTGATGAAAAACTTTTTAAATCATAGAAGATAGTAGATTTTATGCTCTACTTGACTCTTATAATGGATTGCTTATTCTGCTGCAGTTGTTGATCTAAAACTTGTTGTCTATTATATTTTATCAGTTGTTATACTGTTGAGGGCTAAGGATAATTTATTCTGCATTATCTTAGTCATATTATTTCTTACTGGACTAGTTGAGCTCACCCTTTTGCTTTCATTATTTTCTTGAGAAATGAGAACGTGAGTCGGGACTAATCGAGGAATGGAGTGATGGTCCAAGATGGTGTTATAGTAGTCCTCACTATTCTATAAAATAGTGTGACAATAAATATAATGAGGACTCTATTTGAGAGTGGATATTGTCTTGAAGGCAATATTCTGCTTAAACTCTCGATTATGTTTTGTCGTATATTACGATAGTTGTATAATTAAGTTTATATTTGTGACACCCCAAATTTGGTACTTCCATTTCCACGAGATTTGGTGTTCATCAGACAAATATCATCTATCTATCTACCCATAAATAAATGCAAACCATGCAATAGATAGAATAATAAATAAATCTCCCTTAAGGGGTTACAACAATCGCATAATAAATCAAATCCTGAGTTACTCTAACCTTAAAACATCTGTATGAAAAATATAAATAAATAAGTCTTATATAACATCATTTCTAATTAACATTACACAACCACATTAACAACAGTCTTCATTACTTGCTAATCTTTCCCTTGCCCTTACTAGTGGAAGGTTCGTCTGCTTTTTTGTTCTTAACTGCAATATTATTATTACCCAAGAGTGAGCACAATTGCCCACAAGTATAACAATATGACAATGAATAATAACATGCGAATGAATTAACAACTTCTGATATAAAAGCTCAACTTTTGAATCAAGAATGAATAACAAGAATCAAAAGAAATTCGAAGGGTCATAAGACCTTGAACTATGTCCTAGGTTGTCAAGTGTTTATTCTTGAAACCTTTAATACCATAAGACTATGGACTCTTCTTCTCGTGCTTAGGGGATCAGCCCTTTAGTACCATATCGCGGCACAATATCTTAACGCTTAACGCATAAGTAATCCCCTTTACTGAGGGTTGTTCATCTCGCTTTGACATTCGAGTCCGCACTAAAGGACGTTTGGTTTGGATAATTCATCAAGGGTTACAAATTTAGAACGCTCTCAACTATGGACTAGTCGAATCATGAAGGGTTCGCTAGTCTAACAAGGTTTAACAATATTTGATAATTTAACTTGAATAAAAATCTCAAGAGGTATACAATAGAATAAGTATTGTATAACAGCATCATGCTTGAAAGATTAATAAGCTTTAAAATACAAGACTGACTTGATCAATAATAATGATATCTTGCTCAATATAGAAAGGTCAATTAATTAACTTATATAACGATAACAAGTAGGGTTAGGAAACTTGCCTCGTGCGTAGATTACACGTTAATAAAACTCGTTCTTTGATTTAAATCCTACATACATTTACATTCACAATACCATTCAATTATCATGTAATAAACATCACAAGTTTATTCTTTGTCTCACTCGAGTTCGTGACTATACTTAGTCATATTACCATACTTGTTTCCACATAATATTACACTATACGAACAACAAGCTAAGTATATAATCAACAATTCAATCAACATGTAATTGTCTTCTTGACTTGGTAAAAATGAATTTTAATATCTCAATATATGTCTAACAAGTTTCTATGTTCATTAGACTAAGTTGCTATAACATTTCTATACTTGAACACTTAAAAAAAATTATTTTCTGGACATTCTGCTAAGTGGCGTTGCGGCACCACTTTTATCTTTGGTCTTGGTCCATGGCTGCTTTTTTGGTAGTCTTCTTGACACGATACTTGGCGTTGCAAATAGGACATCGATCAGAGGTCGGCCAATACAATATGACACTCAGATTTTGATTCCTATTTCGCGAAGAACGCAGAGTTCAGCGAATTAGACACTACATAATCATTAATTTCACAAATTAAATATACCCATGTGTTAGAACTCACATATAAACAATACCCAGCATTTATGTAGTGATTCTAACCCATTAAAACACATTATTACAGAATAAAAGCATGAAATTATACTATTCTTGATGTTCTTGAACAAATACATAGAATTTAATACAACGGATTCGTTATAAGACCAAATCCAACCAACCAAAATTCGTTTTGTTCGTTATATCATTCATAATCACATACAAGTGGAAATTTTGCAAAACCATTTATGTTTGACATATTAAAATCACGTATAAGGTCATATGGTCATATAACGTACTCTGTAAAATCTTTTACTATATAATTTCATGAAATTGATGATATAGAAACCTATATAATATATATTAAAACATGTTATGCTAATCATATCATAACATATATCCACATAACCCTTACAAATTCCAACTACACAGGTTTTACAGAATTTTGAAAACCATTTTCATAAAACTTAATGACTAAAAATTTAGAATTTGGGTTGGAGAGAATTACCCAAAGCGTAGATTAGAAGAATTTAAGCCCTTCTCAATAAATTCTTAGTCACCCAACACTCTCCCTCAACAATTTTCTCAACTCTTTCTCTCTGTAATATTTTCTATACTTAAAAAATAATGACAGACAAAGAAGGAAGACGTATAATATAGGAATTGAACTGACGCGTTGGTGGTCAGTTACCCAGTCATGGGTAACTGCCCTCAACTCCCCTTAGGGCCTCGTTTGTCTGACAATAAAAGGTTTCAAAACCATTTAATTTAATAAAACTTATTATATAGTTTAAATAATGTCACACCCGTTTATAAAATAAATCTAATATCTTATTTAATTTACTTTAAATAAAATATAATAATTTCTTATTAATAATAATATCAAATTATTAAATCTCTAATTAATAAATTAATTAAAATACTATCATGCTTATTAAATATTTATTTAAATACAATAAGCTCACATAATGACATACTTCGAATAATAAAAATTCTCCACATTAATTTAATAAATATAACACATATAATTAAATTAATCTACCACAACTTCATCAATTAATTATTTAATCTAATAATTAATCCAACGAAAGATATTTTTTCAATTCAATAAATATTAAAATTAAATTACAAAATCTCGGTTGTCACGGTATTTATTATGTACCATGTATTTGGCGACTCAAGATGGGTGATGTATACCTATTTTGGGGGCGTCACATTTGGTATCAAAGCTTATGGATATGATCCTTGGTTGAGATGTGAGACAAGAACTAGGAGGGGAAAGACGGGGAATTCCTTCGCTAGTATGACCTACCTAAGTTTATTTGGTTTTTAATTGGTCGGTCAGATTATAGGGATAATATGTGATATGTTAATTAACCCTTGTTTTGTGGCAGCATTTGAAAATGGCATCCGAAAATGTTGAGATAAGCAATGAAGCACATGAGACAGTTGAGTCACCACAGATTAATACCCAGGATAATGTGCAACAGGAAGAAAATAATCATTAGGTAAATAACAACAATCAAATGATGAACGATGGGATGTTCAGAAATTTTATGCAATTCATGCAACATCAGGCGAGGGCGGCTCCTGTCCAAAATACAGGTGGAAACACTGACAACTCTCAGACGGTCACCGCTAAGAAGTTTAAGGAGCTTGGACCACCAGAGTTTTTTGGAGAGCCAAAACCACTTAAGGCAGAGACGTGGATAAAGTAGATCAACAAGATATTTGATGTCTTGGGATGCTCCAAGGAGCAAAAGGTTCCCTTTTCCACCTTCATGTTGCGAACAGAGGCAGATTACTGGTGGGAATCTGTAAAGTGTACTCAACCTACCGCACTAAAGATATCTTGGGAGAAGTTCCAAGAACTGTTCAATGATAAGTATTTTCCTGAAAGTATTCATCACATGAAGGAGGTAGAGTTCATCAAGCTTGAGCAAAACAATATGACCGTGGCGCAGTACGAAGCTAAGTTTGCCGAGTTATCTCGATTTGCATCCCACTTGGTTGATAATGAGGAGAGAATGACGCGGATGTTTCTAAGAGGTTTGAAACCCAAGATACGTCAATACCTAATTTCTCACAAACTGTGTTTGTATTCGGATGTTGTGAATAGGGCTCAGTTATTGGAGCGCGATAGTGAGTCAACCCAACCAAGAGGGAGCAGCCGACAAGTCGATAATACCAGTGGCAGCAGTCATCAAAGCGGTGACAACAAGCGTGGAGGGAATCAATATGTCATAAATGGTAATCACTTCGGTGGTAATCATGGCCATGACAATAAGAGTGGACATTTCAAGAAGAGGAGATTTAACAGTGATAGAAAGACGTCAGCACCAGCACCTGTTGTTAAGGAAGGAGAACGACCGTCGGTCGTATATTACAAATGTGGAGGGGAAGGACACATCAGTCCAAACTGCGCGATGCAATCCATAGCGTGTTACAATTGTGGAAAAGAAGGTCACCTAGCCCGATTTTATCGTGCACCAAAGTCAAGTCCAACTAGGATGGAGACATCAAAGGGTGTCCCAGACAAGACAAAACCGGTAGTTCAAGGGAGAGCGTTTGTCGTAACCTCACAAAAAGCGAGGAATCCAAACAAGGTGATCACGGGTAAGCTAATCATAAACTCTAGCGAAGTTTATACTTTATTCGATACCGGTTCTACCCATTCTTTTATTTCTCCTACTTGCGCTCAACGTTTAAATTTAACTCCGGAGAAATTAGACTTTGATTTATCGGTTAAAACTCCATTAGGAGAAACCTTCATCACATCCACTATTTATAAGTCTTATTTGATTCAAATCGGTAACCGCAGTTACCTGTCAATCTTATCTCTTTGAAAATACTTGCATTTGATGTGATTTTAGGGATTGATTGGTTAACTACTCATCATGCTAAAATCGATTATTTTCGTAAGGTTGTTAGCTTTCATATTCCTAACTAGCCTATTATACGAATTCAAGCAACCAAACCACTAAAGTCAATCACTGTCATATCAAGCCATAAAGCTATTCGTTTATTGAAAAACGGATGTCAAGCTTTCTTAGCCCATGTCACGGATTTAAATAAAAATACGTCAGATTTGAATGATATTTCTATTGTTAATAAATTTCCTGACGTATTCCCTGAGGAACTTCCTGGCCTAACCCTAGAGCGTGAAATTGAATTTTGTATCGACCTTGAATCCTAAGACAAAATCCATTTCCAAAGCCCCATATCAAATGGCTCTATTGAACTTCGAGTTAAAACCCAACTACGAGGAATTGTTAGACATCGGTTTCATTCGGTCCTAAGTACGTCTCCTTGGGGTGCTCCTGTTCTATTCATGAAGAAGAAAGATGGAAGTATGTGACTTTGTATTGATTATCGGAGGTTGAATCATGTCACCATCAAAATTAGGTACCCGTTACCTCGCATTGATGACCTGTTTAACCAGTTACAAGGCACCAAATTCTTTTCAAAGATCGATCTTCGTTCTGGATATCGTCAGTTGAAGATTAAAACAGATGACATTCCAAAGACTACTTTCAGAACTCGGTACAAGCATTATGAATTCCTAGTCATGTCCTTTGGATTGACTAATGCTCATGCTGCCTTCATAGACATGATGAACCAAGTATTCAAGGAATATTTAGATCACTTTGTGGTCGTCTTTATTGATGACATCCTCATATATTCCAAAACCCATGAAGACCATGAGCAACACTTGAGGCTGATACTCCAAAAGCTTCGTGAAAACAAGCTATATGCCAAGTTAAAGAAATATGAATTCTGACTTGAGGAAGTTGCATTCCTTGGGCACGTGATATCAAATCATGAAATATATGTTGACCCAGCGAAGATTGAAGTAATTGAAAGCTGGGAGAAACCAAAGTCAGTGACCAAAGTACGTAGCTTTCTCGGCTTAGCTGGTTATTATCAGAGATTCGTGGAAAGATTTTATTGAATCGCTACTCCATTAACTCAGCTGACTCGAAAAGATACAAAGTTTGGTTGGAGCGAGGAATGTGAGAAGAGTTTTCAAGAATTCAAGAGAAGACTCATTTCAGAACCTGTTCTGATAATACCTTCTAGCTGGAGGGATTTTTCATCTATAGTGATGCTTCAGGCAAAGGGTTAGGATGTGTTCTCATGCAACATGGGAAAGTCATAGCATATGCCTCACGACAACTCAAAGAATATTAGAGGAAATATCCTACTCATGATCTAGAGTTGGTAGCAGTTATTTTTGCGCTTAAGATTTGGAGGCTTTACCTGTATGGAGAGAAGGTGGAGATTTATATGAATCATAAAAACCTCAAATATTTCTTCACTCAAAAGGAACTCAACATGCGGCAATGATGATGGCTTGAGTTGTTGAAAGATTATTATCATACCATCCAATACCATCTTGGAAAAGCGAACGTAGTAGCCGACGCATTGAGTAGAAGATCATATACAGGTACGAGTGCGCTATTGTCAACGCAAAGGCCCATTTGTAAGACTTACAAAGGATGGAGATAGAGTTAAAGACTATAGGGACCCATATAATGATGGCGAATATACGAGTAGAACCGACTTTAATTGATAAAGTTAAAGCTGCTCAAGCTACAGACCTGGAGCTGATGCGTATGAGGAAGAAAGTACAAGAAGGCGCTAGTCCGGAAGCAAGAATCGATGAAGAAGGAATACTTTGAGTCAACTCCAGACTTTGTGTTCCTAACGATTCTAACTTGAAGTATAAAATCATGATGGAGGCGTACAACACATTGTTTGTAATCTATCCTGGAAGTACTAAAATGTATCGTGATCTTCGATATACATTTTGGTGGAGAATTATGAAGAGAGAGATAGCGTAGTTTATCTCAAGGTGTCTAACTTGTCAACGAGTCAAGTGAGCATCAGTGTAAAATCCCAAATTTTACTTAATAAAAATTTAAATTTCTCAAATATTTTTTTGAATATTATGGTGTGGATTTAATATAATGTTATAGTTGTAGGTAATATTTATAAATTTTTCAAAGTATGCAAGTTGTTATATTATATTCGATTGGTCGGGGAATATTCGTACGACGACACAATCATTGGTGGACCCATGAATCATTATTATCATTTGATTGAGAAAACGACAAAAATATTTTTATGAAAATAACGACGTAAGTTTTATCATTAATCTTGTTGAACTACTCGGTAGTAAAAATACGATGTCTGGCGTGGTTGCATAGTAGCACTTTACAGTATTAATTATTGATGCTTTACGTGAGAAGTCACTTTCGCTTTTGTTCAATTATTGCTTGTTGCATAGTATCTCACGTTATTTGATTCAATTATTGTCAATATTTTATATATTATTAAATCAATAATTGAGATGACAAAGTTGTTAATATTATTATTTGCATTATTAACGATGTCTAGAAGTTCATCGAATGAGAGGTTTGGTCACCTAATTGCGCACTTGATAGGGAGAAATCCTTATTGAAAAGCCCCTCTTTCACAGGAACGACACAGTCGATTAATAGTGTGAATTATGATAATGATGATGAAGTTTTGTTTTATTAGTATTATTAATGTAATAAAAGCAGAAAAGCTTTTATATAAAATGTAATACTTTTATAAAGTTATTCGCTTTTATTAGGCTAATAGTAAAATCTTTTTATATAAAATAGAATACTTTTATAAAGTTATCTGCTTTTTATTTGACAATAATTAGAATATATTATATTTTATTATGCATAATGTTTATATAGTGCCTGCATAGTGTTTTCATAGTAAAATCTTTTTATATAAAATAAAATACTTTTATAAAGTTATTTGTTTTATTAGATTATAAATAGAATATATTATATTTTATTGTAAACCAATCTGGACCATCCGTTTAAAAGTAAATCAATTTGGACCGTTCATGGATTGGTTACTATTCAGTCCATTCTTCTATAAATAGAAGCTAATTCCTTCATTATTTCTTACGAATTCACTGAAACTCTAGAGAGAATTCTTCTTCTATAATCTTGAGCGTATTTCTTTAGAGTTAAGAAAGCTTTGAGTGTAGTGCAAGTTTTTTTCAAGTATATCCCCGCCCTACCAGTCGGAATACTCTTCTTTCTAAGGTAAGAGATATTATTTGTTGTACTCGTAAGGGATATTTTTTGTTGTACTCGTAAGGGGTATTATTTTTTTCATATTCATGAAGAGAACTTACATTATTCCATTCTTTATTATTACATTGGAATAACTTTAGATACGCTGCAGTCTACCCTATACTTGGTGATTTCTATTGTTATTCCATTCTTTATTATTACGTCGGAATATCCTCGTCATGCGTGCGTTTTGAACTCGGACCAATTCCATCATTTATTATTCATTGGAATAACTTTTGTCTATCTGAAGCACCGCATACATGGTGATTTTGTTGTTATTCCATTCTTTATTATTACATTAAAACATCCCGCTTGTGCAAATTTCACCTAACCTAGTTCCGTTACTTATTATTACTGTTGGAATAACTTTTATGTCACAATCACCGCATGCATGGTGATTTCTGTTGTTATTCTATTCTTTATTATTCATTTGGAATATCCCATTTGTCGTATTACACGACGACTCGGTTCCGTTATTTATTATTCTCGTTGGAATAACTTTGTCTATCTGATACCGCATGCATGGTGATTTCTTTTGTTATTCCATTCTTTATTATACTTAGTTGGTTAAAGTTTTGACTTCTATACTCCATAAAATTAGTGGAATATCATTAATATTTGCGCTTCATCTGGTATCTTTTCATGGAAATATTCTTCTGAGCATTCTTAAATTTTACTCTACAAAGAAGTATCATGTTGACAATTTGGACGTTATTAGTTCCTGGATAAATTAATTCTTGAACTTGTTTTATTGAATTCTTATATCATTGTCATCATCCTCATGTTTATATTTTGTTGAAAGTCATATGTGGCCTGTTGTGCATAGATGGACTTGGTATGATTGTGACTAGGGATTATTCCGTGTAATCATGACCGTAATATTACAAATGATGTGGTAAAAGTCCTCATTGGCCCGTAGTGCATTGATGGACAGTTGTTGGCATGATCATGACCATTGATGAATACACGAATATCTTTTGCCCGTAGTGCATGGATAATTTGTGGTTGTGATACTAATGAATATCCTTGGTCGTAGTACAGGGATAATGTGGATTATTTATTAAGCTGAGTCTCAGCGATAAAAGTGATGAAAAACCTTTTAAATCATAAAAGATAGTAGATTTTATTTTCTACTTGACTCTTTTAATGGATTGCTTGTTCCCTGCAGGTTAAACTTGATGTCTATTGTATTTTATCAGTTTAACATTGTTGAAGACTAAAGATAATTTATTCTGTATTATCTTAGTCATAATATTTCTTATTGGGCTAGTTGAGCTCACCCTTTCTTCCACTGTTCTCTTCAGGAAATGAGAACGTAGCCGGGACTAGTCAGGGAACGGAGTGACGGTCCAGATGATAGTATTAGTAGTCCTCACTATTCTGTTAAATAGTTTGACAATAAATGTAATGAGGACTTATTTTGAGAGTGGATATTGTCTAGAAGACAATATTTGTATTAAAACTCACAGCTCTCTTGTTGTATATTAAGGATTGTATTTGTATTATGTACCATGTATTTGGCGACTCAAGATGGGTGATGTATACGTTTTTTGGGGGTGTCAAAGTTGGTATCAAAGCTTGGGATATGATCCCTGGCTGAGATGTGAGACAAGAACTAGGAGGGGAGAGACGGGGAATTCCTTCGCTAGTATGACCTACCTAAGTTTATTTGGTATTTAATTGGTCGGTCAGAGTATATGGATAATATATGATATGTTAATTAACCCTTGTTTTGTCGCATGACAATTGACCTTTGTTTTGAAGATGTATTCTAGAATGATATCTGAAATACAGGAGATGAGAAATGGGAAAATCATGATAGAGAGGAAATAACCTGGAAGGTATAATCCGAAAAGAAAGCAAGGTATGTTTTAGTTGTGGAAAAGAAGGTCACCTCGCCCGATTTTGTCGTGCACCAAAGTCAAGTCCAGCTAGGACGGTGGCACCAAAGGCGGATACAGACAAAATAAAGTCAGTGGTTTCAGGAAGAGCGTTTTTTGTGACTTCTCAAAAAGCAAGTAACTTGAACGAAGTTAGCACGAGTTAGTTAATTATAAATTCTTGTGAAGTATATACCTTATTAGATACCGGTTCTACCCATTCTTTTATCTCTCTTGCTTACGTTTATTGTTTAAATTTGACTCCGGAGAGATTAGACTTTGACTTATCGGTTGAAACTCGGTTAGTACAAGCCTTTGTTACCTCCACTGTTTATAAATCTTGTTGATTTAAATCGACACTTTCACGTTACCTATCGATCTTATCTCTTTGAAAATACTTGCATTTGATGTGATTTTAGGAACCAATTGGTTAACTAATCATCATGCTTTTCATAAGGTTATTAGCTTTTATATTCCTAACTAACCTGTTATGCGAATTCAAGCAACCAAACCACTAAAGTCAATCATTGTCATATCAAGCCATAAGTAAAGAGCCCTGAGCCTTTCGTTGTTGACTTCCTTATGTGGAATGCACCGAAGCTAGACTTTTCGTAGGGGACATCGTGAATAACGGTGGCAAGTTGATAGGTATCAATGCGACGTGCTATCCAAGTCTTGGATGAGGGTCACAGTTTTGGATGATATGTTTATCGTTAATAAATTTCCTTACATGTTCCTGAAGACTTCTTGGCCTACCCCAGAGCGTGAAATCGAATTTTGTACTAACCCCAGTACAAAACCCCATTTCTAAAACCCTTAAATATTTCTTCAACTAAAATGAATGTAACATGCGCCAAAGACGTTGGCTCGACCTATTGAAGATTACGATCGTATCATTCAATACTATCGTGGAAAAGCGAACATGGCAGCTGACGCATTGAGTAGAAGATCGTATGCATTTACGAGTATGAATATACGAACCTATGTGAAGATAACGAATATATGATTAGAACCGACTTTAGTCGATAAAGTAAAAGCCGCTCAAGCTACAGACCCGGAACTGATGAATACGAAGAAGAAGGTTCAAGAGGACGTTATTTTAAAAAGCAAGAGTTGCTGAAGAGAGGAAATCTCAACCCTCGATTTTAATTGGCCCATTTGAAATCCTCAATCGAGTAGGAACTATGGCTTATAGACTCATTTTACCGCCAAGTATGTCGCGTGTTCATAACATTTTTCACGTATCAATGTTACGTAAATATGTGGAAGACCCAAACCACATTATTGATTTAGAACCGAACGAGATAGCGGATAATTTAACGTATGAAGATGTACCTGTTAAAATCCTGGAATGTATTCAACACTCAAAGGTTATACCTCAAGAGTTAGAATCGGACGAAGTGTCCTCATCTGTTCGGCATACCAGGTACGTACATAAATTTCAAGGGCGAAATTTCATAAGGAGGGGAGATTGTAAAATCCCAAATTTTATGAATAAAGATTTAAATTTCTTGAAATATTTTTTTGAATATTACGGTGTGGATTTAATACAATGTTATAGTTGTGGGTAATATTTATAAATTTTGCAAAGTATGCAAGTTGTTATATTATATTCGATTGGTCGGGGAATATTCTTTGTGTGTTTGGGGAATATTAAATGACGACGGAACAATCATTAGTGAACCTGATTAATGAAATTATTGTCGGATTGAGAAAGCGACAAAAATATTTTTATGAAAAAAAAAGCGGTGGAAGTTTTACCGTTATCTTTGTTGAACTACTCGGTAGTAAAGTACAGAGATGTCTGGCGTGGTTGAATAGTAGCACACGGTATTGATTATTAATGCTTACGTGAGAAGTCACTCAGTTTTGTTCAATTATTGCTTAATGCATAGTATCTCGCGTTATTTGATTCAATTATTGTCAATATTTTATATATTATTAAATCAATAATTGAGATGACAAAGTTGTTAATATTATTATTTGCATTATTAACGATGTCTAGAAGTTCTGCCAATGAGAGGTTTGGTCACCTAATTGGGAGAAATCGTTATTGGAAAGCCCTCTCTTTCCTGAGAACGACCTGGTCGATTAATAGTGTGAATTATGATAATTATGATGAAATTTTATTTTATTAGTATTATTAATGTAATAAAACAGAAAAGCTTTTTATATAAAACAGAATACTTTTATAAAGTTATTCATTTTATTAGGCTAATAGTAAAATCTTTTTATATAAAACATAATATTTTTATAAAGTTATCTATTTTATTAGAAAATAATTAGAATATATTTTATTTTATTATCAGAGATTCGTGGAAAGATTTTATTGAATCGCTACTCCATTAACTCAGCTGACTCGAAAAGATACAAAGTTTGGTTGGAGCGAGGAATGTGAGAAGAGTTTTCAAGAATTCAAGAGAAGACTCATTTCAGAACCTGTTCTGATAATACCTTCTAGCTGGAGGGATTTTTCATCTATAGTGATGCTTCAGGCAAAGGGTTAGGATGTGTTCTCATGCAACATGGGAAAGTCATAGCATATGCCTCACGACAACTCAAAGAATATTAGAGGAAATATCCTACTCATGATCTAGAGTTGGTAGCAGTCATTTTTGCGCTTAAGATTTGGAGGCTTTACCTGTATGGAGAGAAGGTGGAGATTTATATGAATCATAAAAACCTCAAATATTTCTTCACTCAAAAGGAACTCAACATGCGGCAATGATGATGGCTTTAGTTGTTGAAAGATTATTATCATACCATCCAATACCATCTTGGAAAAGCGAACGTAGTAGTGAAAGCGCGTTGAGTAGAAAGATCATATGCAGTACGAAGTCTTATTATTGTCAACGCAAAGGCCCATTTGTAAGACTTACAAAGGATGGAGATAGAGTTAAAGACTCTAGGGACCCATATAATGATGGCGAATATACGAGTAGAACCGACTTTAATTGATAAAGTTAAAGCTGCTCAAGCTACAGACCTGGAGCTGATGCGTATGAGGAAGAAAGTACAAGAAGGCGCTAGTCCGGAAGCAAGAATCGATGAAGAAGGAATACTTCGAGTCAACTCCAGACTTTGTGTTCCTAACGATTCTTACTTGAAGTATAAAATCATGATGGAGGCGTACAACACATTGTTTGTAATCTATCCTGGAAGTACTAAAATGTATCGTGATCTTCGATATACATTTTGGTGGAGAATTATGAAGAGAGAGATAGCGGGGTTTATCTCAAGGTGTCTAACTTGTCAACGAGTCAAGGCGGAGCATCAAGTGTAAAATCCCAAATTTTACGAATAAAAATTTAAATTTCTCGAAATATTTTTTTGAATATTATGGTGTGGATTTAATATAATGTTATAGTTGTAGGTAATATTTATAAATTTTTCAAAGTATGCAAGTTGTTATATTATATTCGATTGGTCAGGGAATATTCTTTGTGTCGGGGAATATTCGTACGACGACACAATCATTGGTGGACCCCGCAACGACATTATTATCGGATTGAGAAAACGACAAAAATATTTTTATGAAAATAACGACAGAAGTTTTACCATTAATACTGTTGAACTACTCGGTAGTAAAAGTACAGTAATACGCGTGGTTGCATAGTAGCACACGGTATTAATTATTGATGCTTACGTGAGAAGTCACTCAGTTTTGTTCAATTATTGCTTGTTGCATAGTATCTCACGTTATTTGATTCAATTATTGTCAATATTTTATATATTATTAAATCAATAATTGAGATGACAAAGTTGTTAATATTATTATTTGCATTATTAACGATGTCTAGAAGTTCTGTCAATGAGAGGTTTGGTCACCTAATTGCGCACCAATAGGGAGAAATCCTTATTGAAAAGCCCCTCTTTCTCGAGGAGCGACACAGTCGATTAATAGTGTGAATTATGATAATGATGATGAAGTTTTGTTTTATTAGTATTATTAATGTAATAAAAGCGGAAAAGCTTTTATATAAAGCAGAATACTTTTATAAAGTTATTCGTTTTATCGAGCTAATAGTAAAATCTTTTTATATAAAATAGAATACTTTTATAAAGTTATACATTTTTATTTGACAATAATTAGAATATATTATATTTTATTATGCATAATGTCTATATAGTGCCTGCATAGTGTTTGCATAGTAAAATATTTTTATATAAAATAAAATACTTTTATAAAGTTATTTGTTTTATTAGATTATAAATAGAATATATTATATTTTATTGTAAACCAATCTGGACCATCCGTTTAAAAGTAAATCAATTTGGACCGTTCATGGATTGGTTACTATTCAGTCCATTCTTCTATAAATAGAACCTCATTCCTTCATTATTTCTTACGAATTCACTGAAACTCTAGAGAGAATTCTTCTTCTATAATCTTGAGCATATTTCTTTAGAGTTAAGAAAGCTTTGAGTGTAGTGCAAGGTTTTTTCAAGTATATCCCCGCCCTACCAGTCGAAATACTCTTCTTTCTAAGGTAAGAGATATTATTTGTTGTACTCGTAAGGGATATTTTTTGTTGTACTCGTAAGGGGTATTATTTTTTCATATTCATGAAGAGAACTTCATTATTCCATTCTTTATTATTACATTTGGAATAACTTTGTATCTGTGATCTACCCTATACTTGGTGATTTCTATTGTTATTCCATTCTTTATTATTACAGCCGGAATATCACATGCATGCGTTCTGGGACTGGTTCCATCATTTATTATTATTGGAATAACTTTGTCATCTTGAAGTACCGCATACATGGTGATTTTGTTGTTATTCCATTCTTTATTATTACATTAGAACATCCTGCTTCTTGCAAATTTCACCTAACCTAGTTCCGTTACTTATTATTACATTGGAATAACTTTTATCTATCTGAATCGCATGCATGGTGATTTACATTGTTATTCCATTCTTTATTATTACATTGGAATATCACATCCGGTCAAGTATTACGCTTTGACTGGTTCCGTTATTTATTATTACATTGGAATAACTTTTATACATGTAAAGTACCGCATGCATGGTGATTTCTTTTGTTATTTCATTCTTTATTATACTCAGTTGGTTAAAGTTTTGACTTCTATACTCCATGAAATTAGTGGAATATCCTTGATATTTGCGCTTCATCCGGTATCTTTTCATGAAAATATTCTTCTGAGAATTCTTAAATTTTACTCTATAGAGAAGTATCATGTTGAAAATTTGGACGTTATTAGTTCCTGGATAAATTAATTCTTGAACTTGTTTTATTGAATTCTTATATCATTGTCATCATCCTCATGTTTATATTTTTGTTGAAAGTCATCTGTGGCCTGTTGTGCATAGATGGACTTGGTATGATTATGACCAGGGACTATTCAGTGTAATCATGACCGTAATGTTACAAATGATATGATAAAAGTCCTCATTGGCCCGTAGTGCATTGATGGACAGTTGTTGGCATGATCATGACCATTGATTAATACGCGAATATCCTTTGCCCGTAGTGCATGGATAATATGTGGTTGTGATACTAATGAATATCCTTGGTCATAGTGGAAGGATGATGTGGATTATTTATTAAGCTGAGTCACTGCGATAAAAGTGATGAAAAACCTTTTAAATCATAAAAGATAGTAGATTCTATTTTCTACTTGACTCTTTTAATGAATTGCTTGTTCCGCTGCAGTTAAACTTGGTGTCTATTGTATTTTATCAGTTTAACATTGTTGAAGACTATAGATAATTTATTCTGTATTATCTTAGTCATAATGTTTCTTACTGGACTAGTTGAGCTCACCCTTTCTTTCACTGTTCTCTTCAGGAAATGAGAACGTAGCCGGGACTAGTCGGGGAACGGAGTGACCGTCCAGATGATAGTATTAGTAGTCCTCACTATTCTGTTAAATAGTGTGACAATAAATGTAATGAGAACTTATTCTGAGAGTGGATATTGTCTAGAAGATAATATTTGTATTAAAACTCACAGCTCTCTTGTTGTATATTAAAGATTATATTTATATTATGTACCATGTATTTGGCTACTCAGAATAGATGATGTATACCTATTTTGGGGGCATCACATCAAGTGCCAAAAGGTCCATTGCAACCACTTGAAATTCTAGAATGGAAGTGGGAGCACATTACCATGGATTTCATTACTGGTCTTCTTAAGGTTTCTCAAGGCATAGATGCGATTTAGGTCATTGTTGATAGATTGACCAAGTCTGCTCATTTCAAACCGATACGAGAAACTTTTACACTTGAACGTCTTGCTAGTATGTACATAAATGAGATTGTAAGATTGCATGGTATGCCAGTATCCATAGTTTCTGATCGAGACCTAAGATTCACTTCAAGATTTTGGGTTAGTTTGCAAAAAGCTATGGCCACGGATTTACGATTTATTTTGGCATATCATCCTCAAACGGATGGGCAGTTGGAAAGGACTGTTCAAACTCTTGAAGATTTATTAAGACTTTGTGTCCTTGACTTCAAGGGAAGTTGGGACAAGTTCTTACCATTGGTAGAGTTTTCCTACAACAATAGTTATCAAACAAGTATTGGCATGGCTCCATTTGAGGCGTTGTATGGAAGAAAGTGTCATTCTCTAGTATGCTGGGATGAGGTGGGTGAAGCAACGTTGTTAGGACTGGAGTTGGTACGTATGACTACGGAAAAGATTCAAACGATCTGACAACGTATAAAAACCTCACAAGATTGACAAAAGAGTTATGTTGATCTTCATCGAAAGGACGTAGAATTCAATATTGGAGATCATGTGTTGTTATGTGTTGCTCCATGGAAAGGAGTTACGAGATTTGGAAAGAGAGGAAAGCTCAATCCTCGATTCATTGGCCCATTTATAATCCTCGATCGAGTAGGAACTATGGCCTATAGACTCGCCTTATCGCCAAGTATGTCTCGTGTTCATAACATTTTTCACATATCTATGTTACGTAAATATGTGAAAGACCCGAACCACATTATTGAATTAGAACCAGACGAGATAGAGGAAGATTTAACATATGAAGAGTTACCTATTAAAATCTTGGATAAGAAGGATCATATTCTACGCTCCAAGGTTATACCTCCAGTCAAAGTTTTGTGGAGAAACAACGATGTGGAAGAAATGACCTGGGAGTTAGAATCTAAGATGAAGTCAAGATATCCTCACCTCTTCGATATACCAGATACGTACCCAAATTTCGAGGACGAAATTTCATAAGAAGGGGAGGTTGTAAGACCCCAACTTTTATATAAAGAATAATTTTCTTGAAATATATTTTTGAATATTATGGTGTGGATTTGATATAATGTTATAGTTGTGGGTAATATTTATAAATTTTGCAAAGTATGCAAGTTGTTATAAAATATTTGATTGGTCGGGGAATATTCGTTTTAACGGGGAATATTCGTACGACGGCACAATCATTGGTGGACCCCACAACGGAAGTATTATCGTAGTTAGAAAACGACAGAATTATCTTTTTATAAAAATAATGGCGAAAGTGTTACCATTAAAATTATTGAACTACCCGGTAGTAAAAGTACAGTAATACGCGTGATTGTATAGTAGCACACGGTATTGATTATTGATGCTTACGTGAGAAGTCACTCAGTTATACTCAATTATTGCTACAGTAATTGCTATATCATATCCCTCATATTATTGATTCAATTATTGTCACAGTATCATCTGCATAATATATATTATTAAATCAATAATTGAGATGGCAAAGTTATTCATATTATTATTTGCAATATTGACAATATCTAGAAGTTCTGTCAATGAGAGGTTTGGTCACCTAATTGCGCGCCAATAAGGAGAAATTCTTATCGGAAAACCCCCTCTTTCCTGGGAACGACCTGGTTGTTAAATATTGTGAATTACAATATTAATGATGAATAAGTTCGTGTTGATTAAAGATAAAATTGATAGCTCCATTGTGTTGGAATTATTAGTGTTAGTGAAAATCGATATTTATTTCGATAATAATTGATGTCTGGAGGTTATATTGACCAATTGGGTAATTAACCGGATAAATGAGCAATTAATTGCTATTAATTCACATGCTTATAACTATGTGTTCACATGTGTGTACTATTGATTCACATGATTTACTATTAGGGGAGTTGGTGCAAGATTCATAATACTTGCATAACTAAATTTGAAATGGAGGTATAGTTGAAAGTATTATACTATAATTAGTTTTTTCACATGATTATACTATTGAGTCACATGAATGAACTATTAATTCACATGATTTACTATTAGGGGAGGTGGTGAAAATTTGATAATACTTGCAGGACTAAATTAAAAATGAAGAAAAAGAGGAAGGTATTATATTGTAATATTTCGAGCCCCAAAATGTGCAATTATCGAAACTATATTTTCCTATAAATAGAAGCTCATTCTTCCTTCATTTCTCACCAATTCACTAAAGCTATAGAGCAATTATTATAGAGAGAAAGAAGAAGAGAAGTTTGCTACCTCACTATTCCAGTATTCAGATTTCTTCTAAGGTAAGGGGGATTATTTCTTTCATATTCATGAATAGAGTTATTTTTTTCAATATTCATAAGGGTTGTTATACCATTCTTTATTATTCTGTTGGAATAACCTGTATGTGCGGTCTATCGCATACCTGGTGAAATCTTCTGTTATTCCATTCTTTATTATTCGGTTTGAATAACCTGTTTGTACGGTCTATCACATGCCTGGTGAATTCTTTTGTTATTCCATGCTTTATTATTCTGTTGGAATAACCTGTCTGTGCGGTCTATCGCATGCATGGTGAATTTTTCTGTTATTCCACTCTTTATTATCCTGTTGGAATGACCTGTCTGTATGGATTACCGCATGCATGGTGAATGATCCTTCATATTCATTCCCTATTAAATTGTGGAAATAATCTGTCTACGTGGAATACCGCATGGCGGGCAAAAATCTATTTGCAGTTTCATATATTCTATTATACTCAGTTGGTTAAAGTTTTGGCTTCTATACTCCATGAAATTAGTAGAATATCCTGGATATTTACGCTTCATCCAGTATCTTTTCATGGAAATATTCTTCTGAGCATTCTTGAATTTTACTCCACAAAGCTGTATCATGTTGACAATTTGGACGTTATTAATTTATGGATAAATTAAATTATAAATCTTTAAAATTTATCCTTGAACTTATTTTATTGAATTATTATGTCATTGTCATCATCCTCATGCTTATATTGTGATGAAAGTCATCTTTGGCTTACGTGCATAGATGGACTTGTTATGATTATGACTAGGGATTATTCGGTATAATCATGACCGTAATGTGACGAATGATGTGGTGAAAGTCCTCATTGGCCTGTAGTTCATTGGTGGATAGTTGTTGTAAAACCCCAAATTTTACGAATAAAGATTTAAATTTCTCGAAATATTTTTTTTGTGAATTTTATATAATGTTATAGTTGTGGGTAATATTTATAAATTTTGCAAAGCATGCAAGTTGTTATATAATATTCGATTGGTCGGGGAATAGTCATTTTAACAGGGAATATTCGTACGACGACACAATCATTGGTGGACCCCACAATGGAATTATTGTCGGATTGAGAAAATGACAAAAATATTTTATTGAAAATAACGGTGGAAGTTTTACCGTAATCTTTGTTAAACTACTTTCAGGTAGTAAAAGTACGATAATATGCGTGGTTGCATAGTAGTGCACGGTATTGATTATTGATGCTTACGTGAGAAGTCACTCAGTTTTGTTCAATTATTGCTACAGTAATTGTTGCATAGTATCTCACGTTATTTGATTCAATTATTGTCTATATTTTATATATTATTAAATCAATATTTGAGATACAGAGTTATTAATATTATTATTTACAATATTAACGATGTCTAGAAGTTCTGCCAATGAGAGGTTTGGTCAACTAATTACGCGCCAATAGGGAGAAATCCTTATTGGAAATCCCTATCTTTCCTAGGAACGACCTGGTCGATTAATAGTGTGAATTATAATGATGATGAAGTTTTATATTATTAGTATTATTAATGTAATAAAATATAAAAGATTTTTATATAAAACAGAATACTTTTATAAATTTATTCGTTTTATTAGACTATAAATAGAATATATTATATTCTATTATGCATAGTGTTTTTCATAGTAAAATCTTTTTATATAAAACAGAATACTTTTATAAAGTTATCTGTTTTATTAGACAATAATTAGAATGTATTATATTTTATTATATATAGTGTTTGCATAGTGCCTGCATAGTATTTGCATAGTAAAATCTTTTTATATAAAATAGAATACTTTTATAAAGTTATTCGTTTTATTAGATTATAAATAGAATATATTATATTTTATTGTAAACCAATTTGGACCATCAGTTTAAAAGTAAATCAATCTAGACCGTTCATGAATTAGTTACTATTCATTCCATTCTTCTATAAATAGAAGCTCATTCCTTCATTATTTCTTACGAATTCACTGAAACTCTAGAGAGAGAAACTGTAGAGAGAATTCTTCTTCTATAATCTTGAGCGTATTTCTTTAGAGTTTAAGAAAGCTTTGGCGTAGTGCAAGTTTTTCAAGTATATCCTCGCCCTACCTCTTAGTGAGAGTACTTTTCTTTATAAGGTAAGGGATATTATTTGTTGTACCGTAAGGGGTATTATTTCTTTCAGTATTCATGAAGAGAACTTCATTATTCCATTCTTTAATATTTTGTTGGAATAACTTTTATATCTGAGGACTACCCTATACTTGGTAAAATTCTTACATTATTCCATTCCTTATTATTACATTGGAATAACCTATTTATCTGCAAGTACTGCATACATGGTAAAATTCTTCATTATTCCATTCTTTATTATTAAGTTGAATAACTTTGTTTATGCTTAATCACCGCATACATGGTGAAATTCTTCTATTATTCCGTTTTTTATAATTCTATCGAAATATCCAATTACATGCATTTACTGTGGGACCTAGTTCTATTATTTATTATTCACGCCGAGAATATCACGTCTGCGTGCGTTTACAGGACTGGTTCCATTATTTAATATTACATTGGGAATAACATATACATCTGCGATCTATCGCATGCGACGATGGTGAATTCTTCATTATTCCATTCTTTATTATTACTGTTGGAATAACTTTGTCTATGTGGATTACCACATGCATGGTGAATGATTTTTTGTATTCATTCCTTATTAAATTGTCGAAATCATCTGTATACGTGGATTACCGCATGGCGAGTGAAAATCCATTTGCAGTTTCATATATTCTTTATTATACTCAGTTGGTTAAAGTTTTGACTTCTATACTCCATGAAATCTGTGGAATATCCTTGATATTTGCGCTTTATCCAGTATTTTTTCATGGAAATATTCTTCTCAGCATTCTTGAATTTTACTCTACAAAGAAGTATCATGTTGACAATTTAGACATTATTGAGTTCAGGATAAATGAACTTATAAATCTTTAAAATTTATTCTTGAACTTGTTTTATTGAATTATTATGTCATTGTCATGATGAGTTATGTTAGTTATTATGTGAAAACATGAAAGTTTCTTAGAAATCATAAAAGGTTGAAAATCAGATTTTGGTGAAAATGGAACATGAAATTCAATTGACCATATCTCCTATTATATTTTGAATTTTTGAGTGTGGTCAAGTTCTAGAGTTAGATCTATGAGTTTTATAACTTATCCAAGTGGAATCACTGGAAAAGGTGTTGTAGATTTTCGTGTGGACTGATTTTAGCAAAGAAGTCAAAAACTAAAAATACCAAAAATGCTACTGCCACAATTTTCTAAGGGTTGTTTCGGCCACTTAGTTTGTGAGAAAAATTTCGGCCTTTTGGGACATGAAACTATATGGTATAAAGTACCTCCTGTCCAAAAATGAGCTCATTCCGACTTAAAATGAGCAAGTTATGACCATTTCAATATTTAGGTTTTTTGGTCGAAAAACGCTATAACCGGAGTTCTATAACTCCGATGACCATGAAATTTAAACTGGAAGTTCACGTTAACATGTGTAAGATCTGCTAAGATTTGGGAATTTCTGGACTTAAACTTGAGGTAGCTAATTTCTTAAGGAATTAATTAGAAATTGATTTTTGAAAAATAGTAAATGAATTTTAAAAATTCTGAGAAAAATATATGTTCAATATGGGACTATATATTCTGCTATATCCCAGAAAAGAAATATTTTTGGGACAGATTTGGTATTTTTTTCATGAAAATGATCTAGTTATGAGTAAATGAGTTAAATATGTTATGTGAAGTAACAAAATTGGAAAATAAGATTTTATGGCTTGGGAATCCTATTTAGGGTATATGCAGATTTTTGATAAGGGATTTGATCATTGGTGATGAAATTTTATGAGTATGGCATTTTTGAATGATTAAATACGTTATTTGGTAAAGTGTAAACAATTGAAATAAATTATTTATAAGTTTAAGAAGTGATTAAAATATTGTTATGATATTAATAATATTAGATTATGAGTGGTTGATAATATTTAGATAAATTTAAAGTCTTTAATATTTATCCTTGTTTTCATTTGATTAATGCTTATATCATTATCATCATTCTCATGTTTATATTGTGATAAAAGTCATCTTTGCCTTACGTGCATAAATGGACTTGGTGTGATTATGACCAGGATTATTCTAGTATAGTCATGACCGTAATGTGACGAAATGATGTGGTAAAATTCTCGATGGCACATAATGCATTGATGGGCGCTTTTGGTATGATTATGACCGGAGATTATTCGGTATAGTTATGACCATTGATGATTTAATGAATATCTCGGCCGTCAGTGCGAGGGGATGATTCGATGATGTAATTTATTTATTAAGCTGAGTCTCAGTGATAAAAATTGATGAAAACATTTTAAATCATAGAAGATAGTAGATTTTATTCTCTAATTGACTCTTTTAATGGATTGCTTGTTCCACTGCAGTTAAACTTGATGTCTATTGTATTTTATCAGTTTAACATTATTGAAGGCTAATGATAATTTATTCTGCATTATCTTAGTCATAATATTTTTTACTGGGCTAGTTGAGCTCACCCTTTCCTTCACTGTTCTCGTCAGGAAATGAGAATATAGCTGGGACGAGTCGGGGAACGGATTGACACTCTAGATAATAGCATTAGTAGTCCTCACTATTCTGTTAAATATTGTGATAATAAATGTCATGAGGGCTCAATTGACTGCAGATATTGTCTAGATGACAATATTTGTATTAAAACTCACAACATATGTTGTGTCGTATTTTACACGACTGTTGTATAATTAAGTTGTATTTGAATTTTGTACTATGTATTTGGCGACTCAAGATGGGTGATGTATACCTATTTTGGGGGGCATCACAGTTGGTATCAAAGCTTAGGGATATGATTCCTGGCTGAGATGTGAGACAAGAACTAGGAGGGGAGTGACGGGGAATTCCTTCGCTAATATAACCTACCTAAGTTTACTTGGTATTTAATTGGTCGGTCAGAGTATATGGATAATATGTGATATGTCAATTAACCCTTGTTTTGTGACAGTGTTTGAAAATGGCATCTGAAAATGTTGAGATAAGCAATGGAGCAAAATAATATGACTGTATCACAGTACGAGGCTAAGTTTGCGGAGGTATTCCGGTTTGCATCCCATTTGGTCGATAATGAAGAGCGAATGACACGAATATTTCTAAGAGGTTTGAAACCCGATATACGTCAATACCTCATTCCTCATAAACTTTGTTTATATCCACATGTTGTAAATAGGGCTCAGTTATTGGAGCGCGATAATGAGTTAGCACAACCAAAAGGTAACGACCGACAACACGATAATAATTGTACCGGTGGCAACGACCATCGGAACAATGATGACCATCGTGGGGGAAATTATCATGCTAAGAATGGTAACCACTTCGGTGGTAATCATGGCCAAGATAATAGAAGTGGAAATTTCAAGAAGAGAAAGTAATTTAGCTCGATTTTGTCGTATAGTGAAGTCAAGTCCAGCTGGGACGGTGGCACCAAAGGCGGATACGGACAAATCAAAGTTGGTGGTTTCAGGAAGAGCGTTTTTCGTGACTTCTCAAAAAGTGAGTAACCCGAACGAAGTTAGTACGGGTTAGTTAATTATAAATTCTTACGAAGTCTATACCTTATTAGATATCGGTTCTACCCATTCTTTTATCTCTCTTGCTTGCGCTCAACTTTTAAATTTGACTACGGAGAAATTAGACTTTGACTTTTCTGTTGAAAATCCATTAGGAGAAAGCTTCATTACATGTGCTATCCAAGTCTTGGATAAGAGTCACAGTTTTGAATGATAGTTCTATCGTTAATAAATTTTATGACGTATTCCTGAAGACTTTCTTGACTTACCCCAGAGCGTGAAAGCGAATTTTGTATTGAACCCAGTACAAAACCCATTTCTAAAACTCTCAAGTATTTCTTCAACCAAAATGAACGTATCATGCGCCAAAGACGTTGGCTCGAGCTGTTGAAGATTACGACTATACCATTCAATATTATCGTGGAAGAGCGAATGTGGTAGTTGACGCGTTGAGTAGAAGATCGTATGCGTTTACGAGTGCGATATTGTTGACATAAAAACCCATTTCGTATAACTTACAAATGATGAAGATAGAGTTAAAGATTCTAAGGACCCACGTGGTGATATCAAATATATGAGTAGAATCGACTTTAATCGATAAAGTTAAAGCCGTGCAAGCTACATACTCAGAGCTGATGAATGTGAAGAAGAAAGTTTAAGAGAGCGTTATTCTAGAAGCAAGAATCGATGAAGATAGGAAATCTCAACCCTTGATTTTATTGGCCCATTTGAAATCTACGATGGAGTAGGAACTGTGGCCTATAGACTCGTTTTACCGCCAATTATGTTGCGTGTTCATAACGTTTATTATGTAACGATGTTACGTAAATATGTGGACGACCCAAACCACATTATTGATTTAGAACCGGACGAGATAGCGGATGATTTAACGTACGAAGATGTACTTGTTAAAATCCTGGAATGTATTCAACACTCAAAGGTTATACCTCAAGAGTTAGAATCAGACGAAGTGTCCTCATCTGTTCGGCATACCAGGTACGTACGTAAATTTCGAGGGCAAAATTTCATATGGAGGGGAGATTGTAAAACCCCAAATTTTACGAATAAAAATTTAAATTTCTCAAAATATTTTTTTTGTGAATTTGATATAATGTTATAGTTGTGGGTAATATTTATAAATTTTACAAAGTACGGAAGTTGTTATATAATATTCGATTGGTCGGGGAATATTCGTTTTAACAGGAAATATTCGTACGACGGCGCAATCATTGGTGGACCCCACAACGGAATTATTGTCGGATTGAGAAAATGATAAAAATATTTTATTGAAAATAACGACGGAAGTTTTACCGTTAATCTTTGTTAAACTACTTTCGGTAGTAAAAGTCTGATGTCTGGCGTGGTTGCATAGTAGCGCACGATATTGATTATTGATGCTTACGTGAGAAGTCACTTAGTTTTGTTCAATTATTGCTACAGTAATTGTTGTATAGTATCTCACGTTATTTGATTCAATTATTGTCAATATTTTATATATTATTAAATCAATAATTGAGATGACAGAGTTATTAATATTATTATTTTCAATATTAACGATGTCTAGAAGTTCTGCCAATGAGAGGTTTGGTCACCTAATTGCGCGCCAATAGGGAGATATCTTTATTGGAAAGCCCCCTCTTTCCTAAGAACGACTTGGTCGATTAATAGTGTGAATTATAATGATGATGAAGTTTTGTTTTATTATTATTATTAATGTAATAAAAACAGAAAAAGCTTTTATATAAAGCAGAATACTTTTATAAAGTTATTCATTTTATTAGACTATAAATAGAATATATTACATTCTATTATGTATAGTGTTTTGCATAGTAAAATCTTTTTATATAAAACAGAATACTTTTATAAAGTTATCTGTTTTAGTAGACAATAATTAGAATATATTATATTTTATTATGCATAGTGTTTGCATAGTGTTTGCATAGTATTTGCATAGTAAAATCTTTTTATATAAAACAGAATACTTTTATAAAGTTATTCATTTTATTATATTATAAATAGAATATATTATATTTTATTGTAAACCAATCTGGACCGTCCGTTTAAAAGTAAATCAATCTGGACCGTTCATGAATTAGTTACTATTCAATCCATTCTTCTATAAATAGAAGCTCATTCCTTCATTATTTCTTACGAATTCACTGAAACTCTAGAGAGAGAAACTATAGAGAGAATTCTTCTTCTATAATCTTTAGCGTATTTCTTTAAACTTTAAGAAAGCTTTGAGCGTAGTGCAAGTTTTCTTCAAGTATATCCTCGCCCTACTATCGGAGTACTCTTCTTTATAAGGTAAGGGATATTATTTGTTGTACCGTAAGGGATATGAAATTCAATTGACCATATCTCCTATTATATTTTGAATTTTTGAGTGTGGTCAAGTTCTAGAGTTAGATCTATGAGTTTTATACCTTATCCAAGTGGAATCACTGGAAAAGGTGTTGTAGATTTTGTGGGACCCATTTTAGAAAAGAAGTCAAAACTAAAAATACCAAAAATGCCACTGCCACAATTTTGTAAGGGCTGTTTCGTTCGGCCACTTAGTTTGTGAGAAAAATTCCGGCCTTTTGGGACATGAAAGTATATGGTATAAAGTACCTCCTGTCCAAAAATGACCTCATTCCGACTTAAAATGAGCAAGTTATGACCATTTCAATATCTAGGTTTTTCCGACAAAAAATGCTATAACTGGAGTTCTATAACTCCGATGACCATAAAATTTAAACTGGAAGTTCACGTTAACATGTGTAAGATCCTACTAAGATTTGGGAATTTCTGGAGTTAAACTTGAGGTAGCTAATTTCTTAATGAATTAATTACAAATTGATTTTTGAAAAATAGTAAATGAATTTTAAAAATTCCGAGAAAAATATATGTTCAATATGGGATTATATTCTGCTAAATCCCAGAAAAGAAATATTTTTGGGACTGATTTAGTATTTTTTTTTCATGAAAATGATCTAGTTATGAGTAAATGAGTTAAATATATTATGTGAAGTAACAAAATTGAAAAATAAGATTTTATGGCTTGGGAATCTTATATAGGGTATATGCAGATTTTTGATAAAGGATTTGATCGTTGGTGATGAAATCTTATGAGTATGGCATTTTTGAATGATTAAATGCGTTATTTGGTAAAGTGTAAACAATTGAAATAAATTATTTATAAGTTTAAGAAGTGATTAAAATATTGTTATGATATTAATAATATTAGATTATGAGTGGTTGATAATATTTGGATAAATTTAAAGTCTTTAATATTTATCCTTATTTTTGTTTGATTAATGCTTATATCATTATCATCATTCTCATGTTTATATTGTGATAAAAGTCATTTTTGGCTTACGTGCATAAATGGACTTGGTGTGATTATGACCAGGGATTATTCGGTATAGTCATGACCGTAATGTGACGAATGATGTGGTAAAAATTCTCAGTGGCCTGTAGTGCATTGATGGACAGTTTTTGGTATGATTATGACAAGGGATTATTCGGTATGGTCATGACCATTGATGATTTAATGAATATCTTTGGCCCATAGTGCAGGGATGATTCGATGATGTGATTTATTTATTTAGCTGAGTCTCAGTGATAAAAATTGATGAAAATATTTTAAATCATAAAAGATAGTAGATTTTATTCTCTACTTGACTCTTTTAATGGATTGTTTGTTCCGCTGCTGTTAAACTTGATGTCTATTGTATTTTTTCAGTTTAACATTGTTGAAGGCTAATGATAATTTATTCTGCATTATCTTAGTCATAATATTTCTTACTGGGCTAGTTGAGCTCACCCTTTCCTTCACTGTTCTCTTCAGGAAATGAGAATATAGCTGGGACGAGTCAGTGAACGAATTGACAGTCCAGATAATAGCATTAGTAGTCCTCACTATTATATTAAATAGTGTAATAATAAATGTAATGATGACTCAATTGAGTGTGGATATTGTCTAGATGATAATATTTGTATTAAAACTCACAACATATGTTGTGTCGTATTTTACACGACTGTTGTATAATTAAGTTGTATTTGAATTTTGTACCATGTATTTGGCGACTAAAGATGGGTGTTGTATACCTATTTTTGGGGGCGTCATAGTTGTTGGTATGATTATGACCAGGGATTATTCGGTATAATCATGCCCATTGATGATTACATGAATATCCTTGGTCGTGATGCAGGGATGATTCAATTTTATTTATTAAGTTGAGTCTCAGCGATAAAGTTGATGAAAAACTTTTTAAATCATAGAAGATAGTAGATTTTATGCTCTACTTGACTCTTCTAATGGATTATTTATTCCGCTGCAGTTGTTGATCTAAAACTTGTTGTCTATTATATTCTATCAGTTGTTATATTGTTGAGGGCTAAGGATAATTTATTCTGCATTATCTTAGTCATAATATTTCTTACTGGGCTAGTTGAGCTCACCCTTTTGCTTTCATTGTTCTCTTCAGAAAATGAGAACGTAGCCGGGACTAGTCGGGGAACGGAGTGATCGTTCGAGATGGTGTTATAGTAGTCCTCACTAGTCTATAAAATAGCGTGACAATAAATATAATGAGGACTCTATTTGAGAGTGGATATTGTCTAGAAGGCAATATTCATGTTTAAACTATCAGCTATGTTTTGTTGTATATTACACGACAGTTGTATAATTAAGTTTGTATTTATTCTGTACTACGTATTTGGCGTCTCAAGATGGGTGATGTATATCTATTTTGGAGGCGTCACAACCGGAGTCCTATTCATGATATGACGTTGGGGTTTGGATATCCGAGTCCTTTGGGTTGGAGCCCTAATTTGGCGTGTGTTGTTCGGGGTCGGGCCTTCGAGTCCTTTGGGCCAAAGCCCAGACCAGATTGTAAATTTAGTTGTGAAATTCAGATAAGGCACACTTAGAAGGGGGGTTGAATAAGTGTGGATACAAACTATGACCAATTAAAAAACTTTAAATCAAATTATTGAATGTAGTCAATTATATTTATGAATACAGCTTGCTGAATGAATATGGTCTACCGAATTGAATTTTTGTTTAAGAAGATATCTTGGTGTTTTTGTAATTTAAATAAAATATTTAGTTGATAACAAAAATTCTTGCGATCAAATTTTGTTTTACTTAGCAAAGAAATTAACTTGAGTGAAATTAAGTAAAAATAATTAATAAAAATAACACCAAGATTTTTACGTGGTTCGGCTATTACCCTCTATAATAATAGCCTACTCCACGTCCAATACCAACTAGTATTGGAGACTCACTTTTATTTCTTTAAAAGACTCTTGTTACAATACAGATTCTATAAAATTGAATAACAAAAATTCACTTGAGCACTTTTGCTCCTTGTGCAGAAATGCACTCCTTAAACACCTATGCTTCCTTGAGCCTATTTGTAAACAGACCTTAATCCACCTGGATTAAATTCCCTTAGACAACACTTAGTCTAAAAAATATATAAGATTACAAATATAGAGGTCTAATGATCAAAGCAAATAAACAATTTAACAATGCAAGGCTCAACTAGTAAATGCAATGATCAAAGAGAAATAGTAAAAGATATTACCAATATAATGCCCACAAAAATTAACTGAATATATCAATAAATTAGCAGCTCAAAATTTGCACCAAGAATAGAGTAGCTTTCAGAATGTATGAGTGCAAAATATTAATTCAAGTGTTGCAAGTGTTAACATTGATCTCTGTTCTTTTTATAGCCCAGACACATATTACGGTTGCTAAAAGAAAAGTTTACGTTGAAAAATCAAAAGGCAACGTTCCAATGATTTTCTGTTGAAACCAAACATAACAAACAATCTTCGGATAAATGTTGGACTTTCTCAAAAATAATCTAGATAGAGACCAAGTCAAATAGTACTCGATTATTCTACACCTGTAGCTAAAATATTGCCGCCATAAGTGATTGATAGAAATCATACTTCTTTCCAATTGAGTGTTAAAAAATATAACATCACACAACTCTCTAGGATAATCATTATCTTATATTCCCAAGACATTATCATTTAATTTTCAACCAACAAATAAAGACTTCAACTTTTATCGCCACATGCTTTTGTGCTACCAACAAATTACATGCATGTTATACAATTTCTATATAATCAAAACTCTCTTATAACACATGTAATATAATTCAATTAAACCGGATAATAGTTATCATATTAATTTTACGCATGCATAATAAATCATATAAAAACAGTTAGCATAAAATTAAGCATGCACGAAACATTAATTTTTTAATGAAATGTCCTAGAGCCTTGAATTGAAAAATCAAATATTTGCAATGACCTTAAATATTTTTCCTACGCCCCAAAGCATCTTCATTCTTCTTGAATAATCCAACAATCATTTCTTGAAATAGTTTCCTCAAATCCATAATACACAATTTAGTACCGACAAGTAAATCATCATCAAAACATTAGGCTAGAACGTGAATTAATCAACATTCTGCCCCTTTTTGATGATGACAACATATATAAATGAAACTCCCCTTAAATTCATGCATATTTCAGGAAAAATTTGTAAAACCTGCATATGTTAGTATCATACGAAACCAAATTTATTTCATAGATCAAAGTAAAATCAAAACCATCAAGTCTTAATATGCATGCATCAAAATCAGTCTTAAACATGCAGCACAAAAATTATCAACAGTCTTAACATCCAGGCAACCATGCCTATCAAAAACCAAATCAAGTGAAACCCATAGTCTTTAAAACAAATTTAAAACAGAATCTGAAATTCTCAGAAATTCTCCCCCTTTGGCATCATGCAAAAAGAGAAGACCTCAATCAATCAATATCTTCGAGATTGGCCCTCCGTTCTGCACGAGAGGTAAAGTATGGACGATGACGAAGGCGATGAAGACGCTCTTCCAAAGTGTAATCGTTGGCAAGTCGAGGTGGTCAAGGAGTAAAAGTTACAGGAGGAAGCTCCATATCCAAAAAGTCACCCTTGTACTCAGCCATCCAATTGTTCATTGGCCATTCAGGAATAGGAGAATACATTATTGGAACATGAAACCTTTGGCCAATATCATTGAACCTGGTGGCCATAAAATCTGCAAGCTCCCTGAGTTGATAACTGATAAATTTCACCTCCTGACTTAACTGACAAGTGTTCCAAATAAATTTTCGTTGGAGTGCTTCAACCATAGCCAGTGTCTGAATCTCAAAACCCGCCTGAAGATCAATAAATTCATCTTCAACCCGATGATATAATTTATTAATCTCTGGAGCATCCATAGGTAACTTCCCTTTCTCAAGACACACAAGACGATTTTTGATTTCAACCAACTCATCTTTCAAAGAAGTTTGATTTTGTAAATTCTCAGTCAAAACATTCATAACATCAGATCCATTGGAATTTGGCAAAGAAGAAGAAGATGAATCAGGGGGGTGAGAAATAGGAGGAGGAGTAATAGGAGGATCAGGGAGAAGACGTACGAATTCACCAACATAAAAAGTGATGTGAGATTTTGTCAAATTGGCAGTGTCAATAAGCTCATGATTTGTGACAGAAATTTCATCATCAAAAGAAATCTTAAAATGTTGACAAAGTTTTGTTAAAAATTTAGTGTAAGGAAGACTTCTTACTTTGATGAATGCAACTTTGCATATGAGATAACATCATTTGAGATAAATTAAAAACCTTTCCTTTGAGAATCATAGCTACGACAACCAAATCCTGATAAGTAAAATCAGCTCCCCCACCGAGGCGTGGAAACAGATTATACCGAACCAACTTATGTAATACACATGCATTAGGACATACACTGACAGTTTTTGGAAGAGACGGAGAGGAAATAGAATAGTCATTCATAACTATATGAAGTTGTTCTAAAGGATGAAAAGGAATGTTAGCAGCTCCTTTGAGAGTGAAAGGACATGGTTCAGTTGAAGAAATACCGAGAACACTTCCAAAATCAATACTGGTAAAAAATAAAGACTTACCCTTGACAAATGTGGTAAAATAGTCTCTATTACATTCAAGATTGGTGTAAAACTATTGGACCAACCAAGGATAGGCGATTGTAGGAGGAAGCAACATAGAAAAAAATATTGCACTTTGTGAAAAGTTTTTCTAAAACAGAGTGTTTTAGATAAAATAGATCCAAAGATTTTTCATACACAAATTATTTTGTAGCAATGGAGTTTTTAAAACGTGTTTCGAAACTAGGGCCTCTAAAGAAATTCTCTTGCAAATCAAAAGAGGATAAGAATGGATTTACCAGATTTGAGGGGGATTCAGGCTGTGAGAAAAATTGCTCTTCATCTGCTGGCTGATTCAATTTTCCCTGGGGAGACAGTTCGACTTCGGAGGTTTTTAAGAAAGAAAATCTAGAGTCTGAGTCGTCGGACAAAGTTGTAGCATCAGACAACACCTTCACAGGGGATTTCTTCTGTACGCGCTTGGATTTCATCTTTGTTCTTGTAATGTTCTGCAACGAAGGACCTTCGTCGGTTGATTTTCCAGCAGATCGCTTGCTAGCTCTGGCTTTCATGGTGTAATGGATGTTGTGAGAGTGAAACAGAAGGTTGTGGATGAAAACGTAAGATCTGAGTATGAATGAAAGCTGAAGATATAAGATAAAAGTCACTCAAAATCCATCACCGAAAAGCATGCGTCTTTTTAATTTTTGAAATAAACTATTCGGCTGTTGTTCCGTGTTCCAAGGTAGAAGTCTTTACGTCTCCAAATATCCGGCGATAAATATGATCGTGTGTCATTTAAACAGATAAGGAAAGACGAAATTAATTAGAACTCTGTCGCCGAAAGACGTGTGTCTTTTCATCTTTCAAAAATTCTGTTCGGCTACTGCCTCGTTTCTCAAGACGTAAACCTTTTCTTTTCCCAATAATATCCGGCAATAAATAAAAACATGTATCTAGAATATAATTTGAGCAAAGAAGGTATAGCAAACAGATATATTATCAGATATCATGTAGAAAATAAATGATATGAAAATATAACTTGCATGACATAAACTTTTAAGCACGTAAATCATAATTATACCATGCACATTCCAAGTTCTCTCCTTAGCATACAAAATCTTTCCTCACTCAAGGGTTTAGTAAAAATATCAGCTAATTATTTTTCGGTAGGAATAAAAACCAATTTAACTAACCCTTTTGAAACATTATCCCTTAAAAATGATGTCTTACCTCTATATGTTTTGTACGTGAATGCAAAACAGGATTCTTTGATATGTCAATAGCACTAGAATTATCACAAAATATAGGCACATTATTGCAGATTATGTCAAAATCACATAAAGTTTGTTTCATCCATAATATTTGAGAGCAACAACTCCCTGTAGCTAAATATTCACCCTCAGTAGTTGATAAAGCAACTGATGTTTGCTTTTTACTATGCTACGAAACAAGACTATGTCCCAAAAATGTACAAGCACCACTTGTGCTTTTTCAATCAATTTGAAATCCTGCATAGTCAGCATCTGAATAACCCATTAGATCAAAATGATTACATATAGGATAAAATAATCCTAAATTTATAGTACCTCTTAAATATTAAAAAAAAAATTTAACTGCTTGCAAGTGGGATTCTTTGGGTTTAGATTGAAATCGAGCACAAAAACATACACTGTACATTATATCAGGTCTAGACGCAGTTAGATATAATAAAGAACCAATCATACCTCGATATTTAGTTACCTCTACATCTATACCTTTATCATCTGATGTCAGCTTTATTGATGTACTCATTGGTGTAGTCTTTGGGTTGGTTCCTTCAAAACCAAATCTTTTAAGTAGCTCTTTAGTGTACTTCGTTTGATGAATAAAGATCCCTTCCTTCGTTTGTTTGATTTGTAGTTCCAAAAAGTAATTTAGCTCTCCCATAAAGCTCATATCAAATTCCTTATGAATACACTTTGAAAACCACTCACAAAGAAAATCATTAGTAGCACCAAATATTATATCATCTACATATATTTGAACAATGATCATTTCTTATTTTTCATGTTTAATAAATAATGTAGAATCTATTTTTCCTCTAGTAAAACCACTTGAAATAAGATACTTACTCAACCTTTCGTACCAAGCCCTTGGAGCTTGTTTGAGACCATAGAAAGCTTTCTTCAGCTTAAAAACATGATTGGGATATTTCTCATGTTCGAATCCAGGAGGCTGTTTGACATAAACTTCTTCATTGATGTATCCATTAAGAAACGCACTCTTTACATCCATTTGATAGAGCTTGAATTTCTTGTAACAAGCAAATGCTAACAAAATTCGGATAGATTCTAGTCTTGCGACTGGAGCATAAGTTTCTTCGTAGTCGATCCCTTCTTGTTGATTGTATCCTTGAGCTACTAACCTTGCTTTGTTGCGAGTGATTATCCCATGCTCATCAAGCTTATTTTTAAACACCCATTTTGTTCCAATGACAGAACTATCTTTAGGAGGAGGCATTAATTCCCAAACTTTACATCGTTCAAATTGTTGAAGTTCCTCTTGCATTGCCATAAGCCAATTTTCATCAAGTATAGCTTCTTTAGCATTCTTTGGCTCAACTTGTGATAGAAATGCAGAGAACGCGCATTGATTTTGTAGATTTCTTCGTGTAGTAACTCCTTTGTTTATATCTCCAATGATATTTTCCGGCGGATGATCCTTGAGATATTTTGATGTCTTTGGCATTTGAACATCATGTATTACCTCTTCCTGTTGAGGAAATTTTTCTTCAAGATCTTGTGTTATTTCTTGCTCATTTTCATGTGAACTGTTCAATCCAGCCTGTTGAGTTTGTCCATTCGGTTTGCTGAATGGTTCTCTTCGGTTTACTGAATTTGTGAAAATCTCCAAATTTCCTGCATCCTCTTCTCTTTCTTTTGGAAGATCATTGTTAGTCTCATTGAAAGTTATATGAATTGATTCTTCAACACATAATTTGTAAATATTAAAAACACGATATGCTTTGCTGTTTTGAGAATAACCAATGAAAATACCTTCATAGGATTTGGCATCAAATTTCCCAAGTTATCACTAGTATTTAGTATATAACATTTAGACCCGAATACTTTGAAATAACTTATACTAGGAATTTTGTTATTCAACAGCTCATAAGGAGTTTTCAAAATAATAGGACACATAAGAACACAATTTAACACATAACATGAAGTATTAATAGCTTCGGCCCAAAATTTCTTTGGAAGTTTGTTTTCTTGTAAAAGTGTTCTAGCTGTTTCTTGAAGTGTTCTATTATTTCTTTCTACTACTCCATTTTGCTGAGGAGTTCTAGGAGCTGAAAATTCATGACTTATACCTTTTTGATCACAAAATATAACAAAGTCCTTTTGAAATTTGGTACCATGATCTCTTCGAATTTTTATGAGCTTGAAACCATATTTAGTCACCAAATTTCTTATCAATTTTTCAAACTCTTTAAATGCTTCATCTTTGGTTCTTAAGAATAATACCCATGTAAATCTAGAAAAATCATCAACTATCACAAATGCATAAAATTTACCATTAATAGTAACATGTCTTTCTGGACCAATTAAGTCAAGATGAAGTAATTGTAAAGGAGAGGAGGTTGATACCATATTCTTTGCACTGAATGATGTTCTAACTTGTTTTCCAAGTTGACAAGGAACACATACTCCTTTCTTTTTGAATTTTATTTTTGGTAATCCTTTGACCAGGTTTTTAGAGGACAATTTCTTGATTAAATCCATGTGAACGTGTCCCATCCTTTTATGCCATAGATTAGCCTCATCTTGCACCGAGGCAAGACATAATTCTTCATCTTGTTCCTCAAAGTCAATAGTATATATATTTCCTTCTCTTTGTGCAACTAGAGAAACATTGTTAGTACCATGAGAAATAATGCATTTTTCTTTATCAAAACTAACTTGGTGACCATTGTCCTTTAATTGACTTATACAAATAAGATTAAATTTGAGACCGTTAACTAGATGAACACTGTCGATGTTAAACTTACCATTACCAATTTTACCTTTGCCAATAATCTCACAAGTTCGATTATCTCCGAATGTGATCGTTACATTTTTCTTCTTGATTTTTAGTTCAACGAACTTTGATTTGTCACCGGTCATGTGACGAGAGCAACCACTATCAAGAATCCACTTTTGAGATGGAACTCTTGCCTTGAAACATACCTATCAAGAAAAGATAATTTATCCTTTTGGTACCCACATCTTTTTGGGTCCTTTAATGTTAGTAGCAAGTAAATCATTATTTTTAATCCATACCTTTTTAATCTTATTTTTCTTAAAACAATTTATGTCCAAGTGACCTTTAATACCACAATTTTTGCATGTTGTGAAAGGAGAACAATAATTCAATTTGAAACGCGACTTGGATCTAAGTATATTCACATTACCAGTTTTGTGAGTGGGATTATAACCTATTCCTTGTCTATCAAAACTAGGTTTTTGCTTTCCTAACATTACAGTTAAATTTTCTTCTCCTTGAACAAATCTAGCAAGAGATATTTTTAACGAATCTACTTCCTTTTGAAGTTCATTAATATGAATAGGTTTGGATTGGGATTCATTACCAAAAGCATCAATACATACATCTCGCATTTTCAGTTCATTTGTCAATTTTTCAACTTCATTATTCAAATAATTTACTTCATTAAAAAGAATTTTGTTATAATTCTCAAGAAAATCATTTTTAGCAATCAAAACTTTTTCTTCTTTACATATAGATTCCTTTTCAATATTTTTCTTTTCATTTATCAAAGATTCTACTTCACCCAATAATGTGTTAACTAAGTCTTTCAAATATGCATTCTTTTCTTGTAATTTCTCATTTTCTTGTTTCAAAGAAATAATTTCAAACGTAGATACCTCATTTGATTCACCTTCTATTCCCATGAAGCATACTTGTGCTATCTCATCCTTGGCGTCAATCTCAACTTCAGTTTCTTCTTCATCACTCCAAGTGACCAGAGCCTTGTTTTTCTTATGATCCTTGAAGCCCATTTTTCCTTTATTCTTTAGTTGAAAACAATCCTTCTTGAAGTGCCCTGGTCGTCCACATTCAAAACACGTCTCTTCAGTTTGCTTCCCTTTGCCTTTATTTGAGTTGAAGATATTTTTTCGTTTATTCTTCCTTTGTAGACGTCCTTTGAGTCTCCTTGACATCATAGCTATCTCTTCATCGGAATCATCATCAAGTTCATCTTCATTTTTTGCTTTAAGAGCTAGAACCTTTCTATGAGGAGTTTCCTCTTCATCATCATACCTCTTTAACTGATGTTCATATTCCTCAAGTTCACCAAAAAGAGTTAGTGTATCCATAGTAGATATAGTAGAGGAATCTTGAAGAAGAGTAGTAATCTTAGATGCAAACCTCTTGGGCATAGCCCAAGTAACTTACTGATTAATCTCACTTTGTGGAATAGTTTTGTCCAGTAGCTTTAAGGAGTTCAGAAGAACAAGGAACCTTGCTTGAGCCATTTTATGGTTTCATCTTTCTCAAGTTTAAACATCTCATAATCATGCATAAGCATGCTTAGTTTAACTTCTCAAACTTTTGATGTTCCTTCATAACTCACCACAAGAGTATCCCAGATTTCCTTAGCTGTGTTGCATGAAGATACTTTGTCAATCTCGGACTGCACCATGCCACTTAGTAGAGTATTCATCGCCCTTGAGTCATAGGATACCATGAAAGTTTCAGTTGAATCCATTTCTAGCAAGGTCTTTGGAGTACCATCGCCTTTCCTTGGAATAACTGGTCTATTTTCCATAACCCACCATTCCCAAGGATCTCTTTTAAGGTAGATCCTCATTCAAAATTTCCAGAAGTTGTAGTTTTCTGTTCCATGTAACAGTGGAGGTCTATTGGTTGATTGACCTTCTTGATTGTAGTTTTCAAACTGTGCCATGTCAGAATCTTTCCCTACAAGTCACCTTTAAGACCAAGTAAGTAGAGCCAAGCTCTAATACCAAATGAAATTCAAATAAGGCACACTTAGAAGGGGGGTTGAATAAGTGTGGATACCAACTATGACCAATTAAAAAACTTTAAATCAAATTATTGAATGTAGTCAACTATATTTATGAATACATCTTGCTGAATTAATATGGTCTACCGAATTGAATTTTTGTTTAAGAAGATATCTTGTTGTTTTTGTAATTTAAATAAAATATTTAGTTGATAACAAAAATTCTTGCGATCAAATTTTGTTTTACTTAGCAAAGCAATTAACTTGAATGAAATTAAGTAAAAATAATTAATAAAAATAACACCAAGATTTTTACGTGGTTCGGCTATTACCCTCTATAATAATAGCCTACTCCACGTCCAATACCAACTAGTATTGGAGACTCACTTTTATTTCTTTAAAAGACTCTTGTTACAATACAGATTCTATAAAATTGAATAACAAAAATTCACTTGAGCACTTTTGCTCCTTGTGCACCAATGCACTCCTTAAGCACCTATGCTTCCTTGAGCCTGTTTGTAAACAGACCTTAATCCACCTGGATTAAATTCCCTTAGACAACACTTAGTCTAAAAAATATATAAGATTACAAATATAGAGGTCTAATGATCAAAGCAAATAAACAATTTAACAATGCAAGGCTCAACTAGTAAATGCAATGATCAAAGAGAAATAGTAAAAGATATCACCAATATAATGCCCACGAAAATTGACTGAATATATCAATAAATTTGCAGCTCAAAATTTGCACCAAGAATAGAGTAGCTTTCAGAATGTATGAGTGCAAAATATTAATTCAAGTGTTGCAAGTGTTAACATTGATCTCTGTTCTTTTTTATAGCCCGACACATATTACGGTTGCTAAAAGAAAAGTTTACGTTGAAAAATCAAAAGGCAACGTTCCAATGATTTTCTCGTTGAAACCAAACATAACAAATAATCTTCTTGATAAATGTTGGACTTTCTCAAAAATAATCTAGATAGAGACCAAGTCAAATAGTACTCGATTATTCTACACACAGCAGCTAAAATATTACCGCCATAAATGATTGATAGAAATCATACTTCTTTCCAATTGAGTGTTAAAAATATAACATCACACAACTCTCTAGGATAATCATTATCTTATATTCCCAAGACATTGTCATTTAATTTTCACCAACGGATAAAGACTTCAACTTTTATATACCACATGCTTCATATACCAACAAATTACATGCATGTTATACAGTTTATATATAATCAAAACTCTCTTATAACACATGTAATATAATTCAATTAAACCGGATAATAGTTATCATATTAATTTTACGCATGCATAATAAATCATGTAAAAACAGTTAGCATAAAATTAAGCATGCACGAAACATTAATTTTTTAATGAAATGTCCTAGAGCCTTGAATTGAAAAATCAAATATTTGCAATGACCTTACATATTTTTCCTAAGCCCCAAAGCATCTTCATTCTTCTTGAATAATCCAACAATCATTTCTTGAAATAGTTTCCTGAAATCCATAATACACAATTTAGTACCGACAAGTAAATCATCATCAAAACATTAGGCTAGAACGTGAATTAATCAACAAGTTGGATTGGGCTTGTACAGTGGGCTATCCTGCGTACAGAATCTGGTGTCTTAACTATATTTGAATAAGGTAACTCCAAAGGTAGTGTTTGGATTGGATTCCACTTCCACCTTTTAAGGAGATTGTGTTGGAGCCAAATTATGGTAACTACCATGTTTATGAGTCCTAAACCGATTCGGAGATGGATTCTAAGGTAGTGAGAGTACTATAAATACAAGGCTTTCATGTTTATGAGTCCTAAACCGATTCGGAGATGGATTCTAAGGTAGTGAGAGTACTATAAATACAAGGCTTTCAATTAACAGGTAATACATTATTGAGCACTAAACACTTAAGCCTTCATTGTTAAACCTTATGAACGACATGTACTTATTCTCACACTGGAACTATCTTCCGATGGCACAAGCTGTCAAGCTTATGTGTGATTTGTGCCGTCAAGCTTATGTGTGATCTGTTATTGTGAAGGATTTAGAGCGTGAATTTCGTGATTGGACGCGCCGCCGAAAACTTGGCATTAACATATAATAATCACATTGGGAAACTAATTACTCGGATAGATATAAATAGAGACTCCCTAAAAATGGATCGGAAAAAGCCCTAAAAGTTCACTTTTCCTTCACATTTACGAGAGAGAGAGGCTTGTGTAGGTGATGATGGCGGATTTAAGAAATGGAAGCCTTGCGATTTCATGAACCCCGGTGGTAACGCTATGTTTCTCGTGGAAGGCGTTGGCACGGAAAATATTGTTTCTTCCATGATACATGTGAATAGGTAGAGCGCGTACTCTCCTTCTCCTTGATAACCCGCAGGGCTGTCGTCGAGGCGAGGCGACCTTTGGACAAGAAGACGAGGAGAGGGAGATTCAGAGAGGATGGAGAAATATAAAATTGCAAGCGGCGGAGGAGGAGGAAAAATGGAAGAGGATGAGGAAGAGGAAGAAGAAGTCGATAAGCGAGAAGAAAGCGAAAGGAAGAGGAGGAGGAGACTAAGAGGTTGATCGAGATTAGGGTGAGGAGGCGTTGTCGGATGGTAGATGAGTTCTATGCTGACCTCGAGGCGGCGTTGGACCATCGGGGAGGGTTTGAGTTGTGATCCCCTAGGTCTCCTCTCATCCCCTTGGAAAGAGAGACTACCTCATCGATTCAAGGGGAGAGGGGAGGAGGAGGAGAAGGTAGTTTTATTTGATTAATTGATTGGTACCAATTCATGAGTTTTATTTTTTGATTAATTAAAAATATACTGAATGGAGCTCAATTGGATTGATTGGTACCAATTGATGATTCATCTTTGACTAACATTATTAAACTACTATTATTATTATTACTAGTACTAGTTGTTTGCTTAATTAATCCACTTTTATATGCTTGCCAATTGCCATGGATGTTAGGAGGAATGTGGAAATGTATGTTGTAGACCTTAGTATTACTTACGAATGTTTATTTAAGTATTTGCGATTGCCCCGGCCATGTTGCTCTTTCTATAATATCCATGTTTTACCCATGGATCATCTTATTTGCTCGGTTTCATAACCAAACTTACTTTTGTAGTTCATTGCTAGTCAAGTATCTCGCATCCATGTACACACCATCACACAAGCCTACCTTGTCCTTCCAGCCACAAAACTCACTAACATGCACTCACCTTTCCATGCTACCCCACTTACTTCTCTACCTAGCTTATTTAAATTTTCTTATCTCACTATTTTTTCCCCCTTTTTTTAAGGTTAAAATTAATCAACTCAAGGACACATATATTCTTTTCTACTTTTGGTGGTTGTCCAAAGATGGGCTTAAGCCTCATCAAACCAATTCAATTCTTAATGCGGACTTGGAAGAAATATACAAATCTCCGATTATCCAGGAGACTTTGAGGTTGTTTTCGTTGCATTAGGTAATGCAAAAAAGGATGCTTTCAGATTCATTTTCTCGCATGCCTAGGCTTGCCATCCCATATGATGATCAAGAAGCGAGGATTTCATTAAAAGAAAGTTTTCTATTCCGTACTCGCCATTTGTAAAACTGTTCTTTTTGGCCTAGACGACACGATCTTGCTTGAAAATCTTTGAATTTGCCTTCCGCCTTTGGAGTCAAGGCTTTCCCTACCCAAATGGAAAAGATGATGGATATTCACAATCATCAACGACATAAAGTCGATGCATTCCAAAGATCTCTCGCTATATAAAGTACAAAACTCCCTCGATCGATCTTTTGGGTGACTATATAATTGACACTAAAGGGGATCGGTGCAAGTCAATATTATTAGCTAAATTTGTCAAGTAATTTGTTTTTCATACAACGCATTTGTGCTTAAATTCTAAGTCATTCCAATATCTCGATGTAGTTATCCTCATTTGTAATTGTTTCTTGTATACTTCTTTTGTTTGCAGAGAAATACCTCCATACTTGAAGGTAAGCATGTGGGCTGTTCTTTTCAATTTAACCAATTCGGACTATCAACGGGCTAGGAAACTTTTGAAATTGTGGAATTCATTAGAAGGTGGCGCGTAATGCCTTTGAGATTGTGTTTATCAACGAAGGATCTATAAATCTTTCAACGCCAAGGCTGAATTTGAAAAGGAGTTTGGATGTACTATGCCTTGGTACTCACTACCCTTTGATGGTAGAAGGTTGTGCCGACTTTTCAACCTTGTTGGGTTTGGACGGTTTCATGATCGGGACTATCCGAATCAGGTTATTTTATTATTCTTGACCACGATAAGTATCAATCATTAGTTACTTTGCTTTTAACATCTTGGAGGAGTTCGAAAATGTCGTATATCCTTTTACCCTAGAAAAAGCCGTCCACGATAGTAAAGAGCGGATAACGAAAGAACTTATGTTGGGCAAACTTTTATCACCTTCTCGCTCCTTTTACGTAGAGGAGGATCTACCTCCACCAAGGTATGTTTGTTTATGATGAGGCCTAGTTTTGTGATATTGATTTTGTGTCATTTTGTGTCAACTTTGTTTTGAAAAATTTCAATCTCTCTTGTAGGATGTTACTACTGCCTCTAAGCTCTCGGGAAGCTCGTCCTTTTATTGTTTGCAACACATGCTTGCTATGGTTCTCGGATCTCTTTTGCCCGAATTGAGGAGAATGTATCTTGAAAAGAAGGGGGAGACATATGACGACTTCGAGATTATTTACATCTCATTGGACTACGATGAATCCACGACTTCCTTCCCTAGTAGCATCCGAGAAATGTCGTGGTTGGTCCACTCTTTTGCCCGCATTTTGCCGTTTCCTTGTCGAGAAAAAGGTGTTTGAATTTCCTCCTGTCCTCCCCGCTATTGCGACCTTGGACGAGATGGCCATCTTGTAACAAAAGAAAGCAATTTAGCCTTTAAGAAAGGGTGGAACTCAAGTATCCGCTTATTCAAGTTTGAAATGGATGACGAGGTTCGTTGGGAGCTAGTCGACATGCACAAATTGGGACTTGGAAAGACTCTTCTTCCCCAATATCTTCTCCCTGAATCTCGTGGAGTAAAATATGGTCATAAAATGGTTGCATCCAAAAGAACCAAAATTGTCATGATTTCAAGATTTTGGGTTTCCTCAAGTTCAAAACACTTTAAGGTTGAAGCAAGTAGTAAAAAGGAGGCTATGGCTATATATATTTTTGTTGGATATGTTATATGGACATAGAAGCTTATGGGATTCTTCAATTTTGAAGAATTGTTTGAGCTTATTGGTTTATGTTTTTCTTTACGCTTTTCTAGCTAGTTTTAAAACAGTGTTTCACACCTTTTTTGCCAAGAGAGATTTGTTTATTGATATACATTGTTATTTTGTCACATTAATTTTCACAATTTATTTTTCTTATTATTTTATTTTATATTTGGTTTTTTATGGAGGATATGACTTTATACATACGGATATGCTCAATTCATATTTCTGTCTCTTTTCACCGAGCTAATTAAGGGATGTGGCTAAATAGATATATTTGTTAAAAACAAATAATAAAATAAAAGAAGAAGAAACACTGAAATGAGCTTTTCAAATTTGGTAGTACTAAGAAAAGTATTTCTTTTGCCATTTAGTTAGTCCACTTGGAATTTTCCAAGAAAAAAGCATTGGAATGTGAAAGCCCCCCCTCCCTTTTTTTTATGTTCTTGTTCATTTGGTTGGAAGAAACAAACTACCACCTTCTAGGGTTTCTTTTTGTCTAGTTATGCCATTATAATTCCTTAAATTGCATCTTGTCCCAAACCACAAAAAGTAGAGAAATCTCTTCATTTCATTATTATACTAGCTAGTAGCTACCACCTCTCCCTCCCTCCCTCTCTCCCTCTCTTTCTTTCACCATTAGCAGAACATAAGGTTTATATATATATGCAAATGCAATAGATAGTGATGCAGCCAAATTAGGACAAACCATTCAGCTGGAAAGTTGGTCAAATTTTTTCAATTAAATCGAGAGAAACCAAGTCCTTGTACATAATTACTTCAATGTCAAATCTTTTGATACATATTCAATAGACTAACCTAAGTAATTATGCCTTGAATGGAAGTATTCAGAGTAATGTAGTATTAAGAATAAAATAATCACATTTTATCATGTAAAATACTTCTTTTTTATTAAGAGGAATTGAAATAGAAATAAGGCTAGCGTGAATGTATAGAAAGAATAAAAGATATGACATGAAGTACATTATGAAACGCTATTTTCTGAGGGTAGGTAGGTAATTGCTCCATAACCGTAAACAAATATAAAAGATACATTGGCATTACATAGATCATACTACTTGTACTAATACATATCCATCATGCTCTAATTTATAGTCTTACTTAGTGATTACTCGTTGACTCAATTAAATTTCAAGTATATGCATATATGTATATAGGTGAGGGTTGAGCTTTGTGTACAATTAACTAAGGGTTCATTTGCTCAATCGACACGCTTTATGCTCTTGAGCACTGTTCCACAAAAGTCTGAAAGCCCATTAAACAAAATCGAGAAATTTGCAATTTCGGAAGGATATTTAATTTTAGAATCATGTGAGCCATGGACTATCAAACTAATCATATTAGCGCTAAATGACCACAACATATCTCCTTTATATCCAATCTGGGATGGAAAAAAAACTCTCTCGAGAAATGATTTATATGTCAACAAATTTATGACGAAGTTGAATTGCAACTAACGTGGAAGTCTAAATGATAAGATAGAATAAAATAGGGTGGGACCGTTTCTCAATTCCTTCATCATATATATAGCAAGACTCAACTCTATTATAACTCCACATAAACTATGGCGGTGTCTTTGTGATAGACTACGAGAAATCTCTTATGATTACCTCATTTGGAATATCATGTGAGAGCCACTTAAGTGAGAATTCCAAAACATACTAAAGCGTGAATCGGCTTTAAGATTAGTAGTGTGGTCACCAAAGAAAATTACCTTGTGAGCATATATCAATGTAATTGGATTAAATAAATGACATGAGCAAGTCGCGAATAAAATATCAAACCGGGCTTCATTTTGACCTCCTATGACTATCATTCGTTTTTTAAGTAAAATGATTTCTAGTATCAAACAGAATAACTATATCTAATTAAGATGATAATGTCCATCTCAACTACAAAAGAATTACATGGCAATGCGCCATATTAAGAAAGAAAGAAAAAAATTTGGGATAAGCAAACCGCATAGCATACTTATTAAAAAAATCACCTAATTAAGCATATATTGCCACAAAAAAAAAAATGGAGTTGATTAAACTATGCTAAACTCGTAATACTAGTATGTGGCTTCCAATTATCCAAACACATCAAAACTCCGGAGAAATTTCAAAATTTGAAGGTCAATGTGCTTGAGATAAACTATTGACAAGTACGTCCTTGTCACAAATTAAATACCCTATTCATGTCAAACACACACTAGTCATGACCAGATCATCACTCAAAGTCTTGTCATTCCTCAACCACCGATGAACACTTGAACATTTAAGCATTCATTAGCTTCACACTGCCTAACTCTAGTAACTATTGGAAAACGTGCATGGTCCGGACCGAATGGAAAGTGTCCACCAAATATATAGTCCACCAAGTCTCTTTTACATGATTATCGCTTTTTACCAAAACGACATCTTTATCGTATTATTGATGGAGCATAATATCTATTGGGACAAAATCAAATAAGATCACGCCAAACTAGATGCAAGTTGCAACACATTATGCAATTGGTCACTTGATTAAAAAACCCAGATGCCGATGCAATTAGGCATTGAAGCATAGCCAAGAACTAGGAAGCGAAAGCCCAGATGCCAATTGATAAAGTTAGTTGGTGCGCACAAATCTTGGTAAATACCACATCAAAACATAGGGAGACAAAGACACCTAAGAGGTGAAGTGATCTGGTCACTTGATTAAAGTATTACACAGTGACTTGTGAGGATAGACACTATCGCTTTAAGAAGCCAAGGTACACAAGTACGACATAATATTGACAAAATGGCCAACAAAGTAATCAAAATAACCAACATAGAAAAGAAAATTAGAAGTAAACAGAGCATAAAATCGGAAGAGGCGAAAATGTGCACTTTAATCAAATAAACTTTTTTCTTTTAAAAGATAAGTACTATGGTTAGTGTCTAGTATGCACCAAATTGCGAAATTGTGCTCTACTGCGTGCAAAGGCAACCTTCATTAGTGATATAAAAGATCCGGAATTATTAATCTTGCAACTTTAACAAAAAATTAATTGCCCAGTCTAAACTCAACATTTATACTTTCATCATGAAACAAAAGGAAAATTGTCATTCTGAGTGTTGTAATGATAGTTCAACTCTTAACACTAAGAATTTTTACACTTTGAGACATGGGCTATGGCATATCGTGCAAAACGAATGAATGAAAGTCACTCATTGATTTTGGACACATGCCAAAAGCTTTGTAGAGTATCTGCAATGATAGATTGTTCTAAAAATCATATCAAGACACTTTGTGAGCATATATATAAAGAAGGGTGTGTAAAGTGCAAAAAAAATAGGGGCGCTTGTTCATGGAATAGACCCTAATTACCCGAAGGATTTGATCCGAATGCATGAAAGGATCCAAATGGAGCAACCGGGGTCGACCAGCCTTCCTACCATATATGGTCATGTAGATGGCATGTGACCTCCATGGTTCCTCTGACTAAAAGTACATTCTCGTTACCCTCTCACAATCATTTGGGGTTCCAATATCAGTTCATTCATTCTCCCAAGATCGACAGAGTTCGGCTCTCACAATCCTTGGAAGTTCGCCCAAGTTTCTCCCCCCTCCTAATCATGAAATTGCAAGTCCCCATTGATTCTCACCTCTCCAAATACAAACCATAAACTTAATCATGGCGAGTTATGTTTTCCTTGCTTACACAATCATACCAACGGCATTGTAGAACGATATGAGTTTTTTGAGTTTGCAAATATGAGGAATGTTTATCTAGAAATTGAGTACATATAATTTCGACATCATAAAATCATAATATAAATGTTTGGGCACTTATAGCATAAACGGATATTAATATGAAAATACTTAGTTTGCACATAGGAATTTCGTAATATGAATTTTGCATTTCACTCTTCAATCACAGTTCTCTAGGGATTTCTTTACTTACGATTTTGTCATGGACATCATTCCTTGAAGAACACCAGAGGTGCCGCCAGAATCGAAAGCAAAGCAAATAATAAACCAACAAAGAAACCACATCGAGCAAAAGATGGCTCAGAATCGTGAGCATAAAGTTTTGTGAAAGTAAAGCAATAGAAACAACTTCAAAATTAATATATATACTATACTATTGTTTGAATATTGGAGACACGTATATCCACAAAATAGTGATAAGTATAAACAAGATACTTACCTGCGAAATAAGAGTACCAACAAAGACCTACCAATACTATTTCTCTCCATCAAGAACCGCAAAACACAGGCATCAAAAAACATTTAGATGCTTCACATCATTTATAAAGAGAAAGAAGCTTTAGATTTACGGAAGACGCGTTCGCTTTATCGAATAGGATACTCAACAAACGCTTTTTCACCACTTGGGGAGTGCTTAATGAAGCCAATAAGCAGGATTTTTTGGTAATAATAAATAAGTATAATCATAATTATTAAACCTTAAAGTAGAATCTTTCATCTTACTCTAAACCAAACTCCACAACAAAAATGACATGAACTCTCTCTCTCTCACCTCTTTTCTCATTTTGTCTTTGAGAAATTAGATATATAGAGGGCAAAACATAAATAAATCGAGACAGTAATCTCCTGATGCATAACAATACATCCGATTCAAATGAACATATCGTCAATATGGATGATATATCGTTGATATATGTTTAATTTGTTCTAAAACATGTATAATATATGATTTTATCGTATAGGTGTCGAAAGCAATCACCGAGAACTATATGTGTTGAAACTTTGAACCGTGCTAGACTTTTGTTTCTAGTGAATTTTTTCTAACTCATTAATTCCGACCTTTCAACTTTCGATTACGCTTTCGTTTATTATTCTATCGAAAAAGACCATCAAAATCTTCTAGTTTGTCTTCATTCGAATTTCTTCTATAGCTCTTGCTAGCCTTAAACGCTTCTCATCACACCCTTGTTTCATTTTTTCAAATTGACTTCTAATAAATTTAGCTTCTTCATGAAGCCTTTGCCTGACGATTCACCGGTAGCTTTCCTCATATTTATGCATGAGTTCGGATTATATCCATGCCCCCAATCAAGGTGTATTTTCCTCTCCTTACACCCCCACAACATAACAAAGGAAGAAGATGGTCAGGGCAAAATAGGGCAAGGACTTGAGAAACTCCTGTAACTCCCGGGATCACTCTTCCCAATTTGTAGACAAAAAGAAATCATCTATTCTTGAACGAGACCGCCTTGCAACCACATGAACCTACTCCACATGAACTCCTGCATAGCCGCTTAGGAAAACTCAGATCATATTTGCTCATGTGAAATCTGAGCAGCTTACCCATGGCTCAACATGAATATCATCAATATTCAAATTTTTTTAAGGCGACCTACCACCAGAAATGACTAAAATGAATCAAACTTCCTTTAGGTTGTTCCATTACTTACTTGACAAATTTTTATGGGTCTCGAATATTATAAACTTGTGGAACTCACTTTTCCTCTCTCTCAGTAACCACTGCATAACACTTTGAGTTTCACAATAGGTTCGTCTTGATTTTATTATTTTGACAAGTCACGTCGGGGTTAGAAACTACTCATTTCCATTCGTTACATAACAAAGATCAAGGGTGTGTATCATAGTTGTCACGCAGCCATGACGAGTCATCATTGATGGCCATTGCTGGGCACGCCTAAGCGGCATCAAGAATGGCGTCCGTAAAGCGACAAGTCGTTTACAATGTGCAATTTATATATTATTTATTTTACTTAACAAGTATATTGGCAATAAAATTTTATATACATTAAAACTCAAAACATAACACTATGGAATAACATTAAAGGCATAATTATGTAAATACTTATCAATAACAATCCAAAAACAACACACTTGATATTAAAAATTAGTAAAAGAAATGAAGAATTCAACAAACACCACATAGAAAATAAAGTTGCAACCAACCATCACAAATATGTAGTCTAATAACTAATAAAACACCACCATAGCAAGCCAAAATAATGTTTAGACTCTCTACACTAGTCTAGACTCTAGAAACATCATTCAATCAAAATCATCATAGAAAAGGTCATCTCCATCTCTTCCACGAGAACTACTCTCATTCAAAGGCGTAAGTGGCGGTCTTTCTCCAAAATCATCCTCCACATCTACATCATCATTTGGAATTCTCTCTTCTTCATCAAATTCATTATCGGAGTCGGAATCTATCAACCTTGATTCCCTTGAAGTTGAACCACCACCACGTCGAGAGTATGACATTAGATTATTACTAGTATTAGCACGAGTACTCCTTGAAAGATTGAGACCCTCAAGTGTGTTGGATGCACCGGTTGCTCGATCCACATCATTCCATGTAAGATCCCCCCTGGGATGAACAACATCAGCATCATTATCGATCCATTCATTACCCCATTCAAAGTCGTCAATGACTAATGGATCAAAATTATTGTCAAGTTCACGCCTCTTTCGGAACCTTAAGTCGATCTTTCGATTGTATTAGACATACACCAAGTCACTCAATCGTTTGTGTTCCAATCTATTCCAATTCTTCGTATGAATCTAAAATAAATAGAACAAAAAATAATAATATTAATGATAAAATTTTAATAATAGTGAATGATTTATTACTTTTGAAATTTGAACTAACAATAGAAAGTAATTACAAACTCAAATGTACTCCAATTGCGCCATGACGGTAAGAAGAACAACGAGAGGCCTAGAATTCTTTTTTGCAAATGAGGATAGCTCAATAGCTCGCGCTCCAAAAGCATTCCACCAATCAACTAGCAAACATTTAAAAGAAATATAAATATTTTTTAAAGGGAGGAAACGAAGAATGTATATAAATTATAATCATATTATCTTTATATATATTTTAATATACGTACGAGGATTCTTTATTTTTCGTTGCCTAATCACCATTTCTCTTGCAAAAGTATCGCGAGAAGTATCATAGTTGTCGGCTAGATTGCTTATCTTGTCTAGCAAATCTAACTCGGGCACCATCTTTGCAAGAACGTCATTGAAGTCATCTCGTAAAGCATTAGCAAACAACCGACGTTCCTCTTTGATATCAAAGCACTTGCCCGGATTGAGAAACAATGCAGCCCCATATAATTTTTGCTCCATTTGATTTTCCCATCGCCGCTCAACAATTTCAATCACCTTCTTATACAGTCTTTGTTTATTATCAAATGCATCGTTGATTCTTTTCTTCGCGCATTCCATCGCAGCAATAACTTCAGGCATAGCAGGCTTCTCATCACTAATGCAATCCTCAACAGTATGCCAAAATGTTGTTGAAATAACAGTATCACATACTTTCTTCCCCGCTTCAGTAGCCGACAACTTTGATTTTGACCAATCCTCGTTGATGAACAAATGCCTCAATGCATCTTTATTCTTGTACAAACTCTGTAAGGTGAGGAAAGTTGTAGTAAATCTAGTAACTGCGGGTCTCACAAGATCCCTCCCATTCGTTTTCTCCCTCATCGCACTAAGAAGACGACTATGTCTATAAATGAATGTTGTAATTCTCCTTGCATTTGTGTTAGTGGGCTGAAATTGCTTCAACTTGCTTATGTCCTCTAACATAAGGTCAAGGCAGTGAACGGCACAAGGTGTCCAAAATAGTGTAGGTCTCCTCTCCATTTATATGCCCATTGCCTTGTAATTAGAGGCATTATGCATGACCACACGAACAACATACTCGGGGCCAATTTCCTCGATCTTGTTATCAAGTAGATTTGCCAACATTGTGGCATCTTGTGAAATAAGTCCCCTCCGGACTATTAACAAGGAAATTCAATAAGTGTCTTCCCCTCTTATCTGTCCAACCATCCGACATGAGTGAGCAGCCGTATTCCTTCCAAGCAACTTCATGTTTCTTCTTTAAGTCATCGGTTTTCTTCGCCTTTTCAAGTAAAGGAACCCTCAACTCATGATACATTGGAGGCTTGAAATCCAGCCCATATTGCCCTATGGACTCGACCATCACTTCAAATCTCCTTGAATTTGCAGCATTGAATGGTATGTCACATTCGTAAAAAAAGTTGGCAACGTGCATTTGGACTCTCTCCTTTTCCTCCGGTGTCCTCAAACGACTTTCAATACTCGTTTGGCTCAAACGCTTGCCATGCCTCTCCTCTACAACTTCTTTAGGAGTCTTCTTTAGAAGTGCTTCAACCGTATTAGCTTTTGGTTGTGGATTTTGGAATTGAAATACAACATTCTTCCCATTTAGAAGCACTTTTGATGTAGTTTGAGCCTTTTGATGCCCGAATGACATTTCTTCCCACAAAGTATACATTGCACGACATCCTTATTACTTAAATCCGGCCAATATCCATATTTCCAACCCGGATCGTTCAATTTAGCTTTTCTTTTAGGGTCCTTCGTCATATCATAATTATCGGCCCCCGAACTTTCCACCATTTTACTGTCTACACAATACAATCAAAAGCAAAATATAAGACAAACATATAATATAATAACTAATAGTCATGCATTATAATTAATAGTAGTACTAATTTACATATTATTAAAAAATTTACAATCATTATTTTTCATGTTTGATAAATTTCTTTCTTTCAGTGAAATATTTAATTGCAAAAAAAAAATGATATACCAAGTTAAGAACCAGTCTATACATTTCTCGGCCGGATATATATATATATATATATATATATATATATATATATATATATATATATATATATATATATATAAAGTTATAAACCCAAGTACCCAATGAGAAAGAAATATGCTCACCTTGACCTTGATAGTTAACCAAAAAAAAAAGCGAAACAAAGGATCAAAGTCACCGAGCTCTCAATATAAGAAAAAATAAAGAACGACCAAGAGTAGCCAAGCTCGAAGCAGAAAAGAAAAGGGGAAGGAAAAAGAAATACCTGCCGAACTGCTTGACGTCGACTCCTCGAACGAAGCTGCCGACTACCGATCGACTCTATTGGTTGGTCGCGACTCTTTGTCTCTGTCTCAGTCTCTGTCGCGACTCTCTTCTCTCTGTCGTTCGCTGTCTCTCTCTCTTTTCTCTCGAGCTCGACTCGATCGATCTGTTTTCTCTCCTTTCTCTCGCTGCCGATCTGTTCAACTAGGTTGGTTTTCTATCCTTCGACATCATTTTTTTTAACCCTGTTAAGTTTTGGGTTGATTCATACCCGTCGAACCAAGTCGGTCGATTTCCCTATTAGTCGTCGAAGTCGTCGCCGTGGCGTCCCAGGCGACGCCTTTTTTTTCTGGTCGCTCGCCTTTCCACCATCGACCAAGTCGGTCGTTCGCCTTGAGTGAAATTTATCGCCTGAACGCCTTGGCGTCGCCTAGGCGACGCCTTAACAACTATGGTGTGTATAGGAATTTGTGTCGATTCAAGAAAATCTAAGTTAATGCCTAAAACTGAAGCTTGAGTCACATTTAGGACCAATGGTAGAGTGCACTTGGGATAGTCAGTTCCACCCGAAGTTTTCAAAATAATGAGGTGAATTTACAAGACACATAAATTGTGGAACTTCTAAAAAACCTCTTGAGTTTTAAAAGAAAGATTGAACGTAAGTCACATGATTAGAATGTGATGGGTGAAGTGACTTGGAGCATCAGGAGTGTTGTACTATCATAAAATCATGTTAAGTTGAAGGAGAAGTTTTATAGGACGACAACAAGGCCATCGTACATCGTTGATCGTAAAATCATGTTAACATTTTAGATAGTTTACAATATTCATCATTATATTGACTAAAATTAAATAAATTCATGTTAATTTAAGTTGTCTTAAGTTGACTTCAAAAAGTCAATAATAATCTTATAGTTTGGAGGAAGGAAGTTTTTTGGACCAGATAGAGTATTAATGGTAATTTCTAGTTCCCATCCGTATTTAGAGCTCAATTTTCCTTTCTCTAAGCTACAAACTAAATTTTATACTCTGGGCACTTTCGAAAAGTCGAGCTTTTGTCACTCGATTACATCTCCACGATTTGAAAATTAGCCAAAAATAGATGCATTCTTGGGAACCCATTCCAACATTATAAAATATTTGAAAGGCTAACAAAAGGAAAATTATGTGTACTAACAATGGTGAAAAAAACATAGAAGTCAAATGGGGCTCATTTGAGACGGAGGGAGCTGAAGATTTAATAGGTATGTCTTTAAAAGAAATTAGGAACAACAAATTTTATGAATGCTAATAATGTAATTGCAACACATAGCAAGAAGAGGGGGAGCAAATTTTATATGATCAGGGGCAAAAGTAGAAAATCCCTAGGAAAAATAAAATTATGGTGGATTGATCAATCAAATTGCTACAATAAGATAAAATATAGTACCGTGCTACTATAGATCATAACAAAATCAATGTTCTAAAATGCGCTAGGCGGGAGGCGGGCGACCGGAGGGGCCTAGGTGAAATTTTTTATTTTAAGCCAATTTTAATATTGTATCTTGCATTTATCCAAACAAAATAATAATATAAAGCAAAACAATCTATAATAAAGACCTTTGCTTAAAGCTTAATGTCAAAGTTCAAATTATTTGTTATTTTATTGGAAAAGATTGTAATATCTTTTTATTATAAAATTAATATTAATTTCTTAAAAATTAATTTGAGATATTTTTAAATTTAAAATTAACATAATTTGTTTAATTTTTAAAAATAATAAATATATTTTTAAGTAATTTATAATATTCATAATCATATTGATATAAAACAAATGAATTCATGTTTATTTGAAGTTGATACAAGTTCAAAAATTACAACTATAATAAAATTATTCATTTTGACTTTATCTTATTCACTTCTTATTGTGATTTGATATGCTACAACCTGCATTATTAATATGGTAAATAATTAGAAAAATAAATATATCAAGATCTAGTTTGGATAGTTATTAAAAAAAATAAAAATCTCTCTTTAAGCCTACCCTTTAATTTCTGGAGGATTTTTTTGCGACCTAAGCGAGGTCTTGGGGGTGGGGGTGGGGGGAGGGGGCTAGCGCCTAAAGCGCCCCACCTAAGTCGCTTTTAGAACACCGAACAAAATGATTGATCTTGAGATGCTAGTTTAAAGCCAATATCTCATGTCATCCGATAAGCGACGATAGTACCAAGATCTATAAAAAGAGCAGTAAAAACAAACAAAATTAGAGCACATATATGGTGATATGATCATATCTGCAAACATCTATTAGCACATAAAACTGTCAAGGATCAAACTCAGAAAGTCAATAGTTTAAAGTAGCGCCTGATTACCGTAACGCAATATAATACGCTTCTCCTGAAGACCTAATATTAATAATATAGATCTCCAATATTAGAATAATATCATCATTGTTATAAAATAACTTAAACATATTTCCACATACTCCTATCAGTCTATACAGCATATAAAACCTATAATAGATCTTTCGGTTAGTCATAACATATAGTTAAGTATTAGACATTAGTTTTAAGTCTTAATATTATTATTATACTTTGATATTCTTTTAATCACATCATAACTTATACTTATAAGTTATTCATTTTTATATGTTATCCTAGTAAATTAGATAACATCTTAGTAAACCGAAATACCATTTCAGTAAGACGGATTTTATTTCACTATCCTGAAATCACTATTCTTTTTCACGAAAAATACCAAATCAACTTATTATTTTTTTATCCTTTGGTCAAACATATATACATGTATTTCATACATAAAAAATATTTTTCCGTAATTTTTCAATTTTTTCGTAATTAGTGCGTGACTTAAGAAAATTAGCTACCTCGTGCTTAAAAAATATGTTAACGTGATGCTCCATTTTAAATTTCGTGGCAATCGGAGTTGTAGAACTCCGGTTATAGCGATTTCCGTCGAAAAATCACAAAAATTGAAATGGTCATAACTTGGTCGTTTTAAGCCGGAATTAGCTCATTTTTGGACACGAGCTACATATTACCATATATTTTCATTTCCCAAAAGCCTGTAATTTTTCTCATTAACTAAATGTCCAAAACAGCCCTCGGAAAATTTTGGCCAGAAACTTTTTGCACTTTGGCAGTTTTGGAGTCCTTCACCAAAACTTAAATAAAAAGAAATCTGTAACTCCGATTAATGATCCGTCAATGTTGTTAGATTCGTATCTTTCCAAACTATAGTTTTCATATATCACAATCCATATTTGGATATGTTTAGCTCCCGAATTTAGCCCGAAGTACTGCTTCCAAAACTGTCCTTTTCACGCTTTTCTTAACTTTGTGTAGTTTGGGAGAAATCCCATAACTCCCTCCTCCGATGTCGGATTTAGTCCGTTTTGAGTCTATGGAAAGCTTATTGAGTGTGTACTATAACATATCACAAGTCCAGAATTTTTAGAGCACTCTAACAAATCCGAAATTTTCTGTTTTAGGGCAGAAGTCCACTAACTCATTTAAAATAAAAAAACTGCTTTGGTTATTCTTCTTTGTTCAAGCCTATCAACCCTAAAATGGCAAGATCTAACCATAAAATATCATATATCATGTAGATCTTCCCTCATATGGATCAAAATCATAAGTTCAACACTTGATCTAAAACACCATATCAAAACACTTTTAAACTAACAAGAGTTTTGAATTTAGGAAATTTTCATACCTTTTTCTTTAAGCCTTCCTTCTTCTTCTTCTTCTTCTTCTTCTTCCTTCTTCCATGGATGAACTTTCTCTCTCTTTAATTCTTGAAAATAATTGATGCAAATGGTTTGGTTGATATGAGGGGCTAATATTGCTTGGATTATTGCCCCAACAAGTTGCCAATTATTGAACATAGGATTCTTTAGCAATTATTCACCAAAATGGGACAAAAGGGTAAAATGGACATTTCCATATCAATAATTGATTTCTTTTTTTTTATTTATTTAGCATACCAAATGTCCAATATGTCACTCCTTAATTGGGCTTAAATTTGGGCCACCATTTCCATCTTTTGGGCTATCAATAAATAATATATTGGACTTAAAATTTAATTCTTTGGGCCATGTAAATTAACATAGTCAAATTCTTTTCTATCTTACCCAACCCTAAATATTTAATTAGGATATCCAATCTAAATATTTAATTAGAGTATCATTCCAAATAATTAGAATTTAAATCATCACTCTACTACAATAAATTCTATAACCCAATTAAGCATATTTTAATTAAGTTATAAAATTAAAATCTTGAGATAATAAAAATATATCTCTTAACTTAATATAATTTTAATATTATTACTATTCTCCCACATGTAGGCTTAGTTTGGGCCATTAATTAATCCCATTGAGCTAGCCATTTAACTTGTGTTACCTACTAACAAAAACTAACTTGGGCTTCCACCCAAAATTTAATTGGGTCATTATAATACTTGTCCCATACATAATATATTGGGCTAGATTAAATAATTAATTGCCCTTAATCACTTTATCTACAAGTCCCATGCTTAATTAATTAATTGGGCTTATTTAGATGATATAACATCATTAGTCCATTAAATCTACTCCTCTTGGACTCTATTCAAATTAATTAGGCTATAACCTTATTATAGTCCATTATTTTTAATTCTATTCCATTCTACCCTTATCTTTAAATTAGGGTTTACATCTCTCACTCTAGAAAATAAATTCCTTACTCATGCCCTTTTAATTTCATAAACCAAATTATACTTGGTTATAAAATTAATTATTGGAGATATATAAAATAAATCTCTTAATGTCGTAATTATATACATTTATATACTAATATTCTCTCATATTATAACCTCTCGTGTTATTTAATCACCACACCTAATATATATATTAGGTTACATAACTTAATTCTTACTCCACCCTTATATACAAAATAAATGTATTCACATTATATAATGTATATTTATTTACTCATATCCATAATTCACATAATCATAACATATTTCACTTCTCACATTAATTTTGACTTTTCTCCATAAAAGTTAATCATTGACTTTGACCAAAAGTCAATCTTTACACATTTTGTGCTTCTTGTCCATTCTCGACTAAACTCGACGCTTTTGGACGTGATCGAAAGCGATCCATGCTTCAAAATTCTATCTTTAACTCAAATTTTGAATTTTAAATTACTCATTCTTAGTACTAATCGTATTAACTAACGACTTTATACTTATTCAAATTCTTATTTGCCAATCAAGGCCAACACTCAAGCTATGTTAATTACTAACATAGTTTTAATCTTGATCATTATATCATTAACTTAATTCATCATTCTTCTTGCTTAAATATATATAGCACATTACTAAGTATATATATATTTCTATACATATACTCATCTTCGTTTAACCTCATAGCATCTCTTCATGTGAAATCTTATTTCCAATAATAAAATTTCCATATGTACTTATATAACATTTCTTAGACTATTCATTTCACATCGAATTTACGGTGTATCGTAATACCTTATTCTTGATATTCCTTCAAATACATATTAATTCATTTCTAGGGTTTTGGAATTTTGTAACCCATATTTTCTCTATTCTCATTCGAATATCAAACCATATAGGTTTTTCTTGAAAATTTTAAATAAATTCTCAAATTCTCATCTAGGTTTTTATTCTTTAACCTTTATTCTAATCATTCAAGATTTTAGAAACTTTTCGGGTTGTCACATATACCCTTTTTGCCAAAAATTCTTGATTCTTGCTTCTGATTTGTTATGGGTGATGGTTGGGCTTTGTTTAAGAGTGTATGGGCAATCTTGTACAAGGCAATTAAATGTAATATTTAATCACAAGATTTAATTCTTATAATTTACCAATTAACTTCTATCCTTTGGTAAATTAAAACACTTATACAATAACATCGAAATTAAACCCGGTAATTAAAATTAGGGTTTCTCAACGTCATCAATTAGGGTTTCTAATTGACCATTAGTGGTTCTTTAATTATATGTGTATGTTACTAACACAGTCGTTACGATTTCTAATTTCAACCGGTTAGGGTTATAATAATTAGGGTTTGTCCTAATTATCGATGTACAACAGTAATTAGGGTTTCTTCTAATTACCGATATTCTTATTCACAGAGAACTTCATATACATAGTCACTACTCGAAAATATCCCTTAACGAGTTTAATAATTAGGGTTTCACAAAGACGGTAATATGCTATGACCTAATTGGCCGTCATTGCTCAATATTATCTCATCACATATACCGAAAAGACATAATTATGGTGCTTTGTTAAATCATTATATAAATAATATAATATTATTATTCTCATCTCTTGATCACAATCCCAATCCGGGGTTTGGATCTCATGTCCGACGACTTATTCTTCGTATACAAAGATCAATAATCAAGTTAAAATAATTAACTTAAATATTCTCGAACAATTCATATAATAAAATATTTATTATATAAATCTAATTATCACTTCATATATTCTTTCCAATCATGTTTTCATGGAAAATAATTAATAAAAACATTTCGCTTTACGTAAATTTATTACCATATAATTTGTGGTAATTAATAATTCAAAATTATTTCTAATTTTTCAAGTAATAAATGTATTCGCATTTATCGCTCACTTTACTTGACACTTAGTCTCGTCATTAAATAAAAAATTATACATAAAAATTTCTTATTTATTTTATATAGAAAATCTCGGGTTATTACATTCACCTCCTTATAAGGATTCCGTCCCCCCTAATCACCACTTTAAAACTCATATGAAGAAGGTTACATAGCATATAATCATTGTGCGTAGATCTCGATCATACTTGATCGAATCGATCTTTAATTATTCATCATAACACTTGTCTGTCCGATTAAGCGTAAATATAAGAAATATAAGTTATTCAAATAGCACACTGGAGTTCGCTTCCAACGCCACCAGTATCTGGACCGGTCATGTTGTAAACCCTCGGAGTTGCTTTCGTTGGATTACCGTTGAGTTTGGTCCTGAAATTGCTAACATCCCACCGCTTCTCCCAAGTAGTTACGTTCCCCGCCTCCATTCCCTCTCGTGGACCAGTTCCTCACCTTATGCTCGATCGATCCACATATGAAGCATCCACTCGATCATCCTTGAGTTGGGGCGGTTGGGAGAGATATGACCCTCTTGCCCACTTGCACTCAGTAGCATACAAACTTGCCTCTTCGGACACTCGCTAGAGTGATTCTTCCCAGATTCTTGCATTGCACTACCGCTTTCTTTATACCTTCCTGCTTTACTTGCATTTTCTCGGAAAAATTCCTCGTTCTTTTCTCACCCCTATTCCCACTACTACTTTCTATCTTTCTTGTTCCTCCCGACTTGCTTTTGTTCTTCTTCTCCTTATGGTAGAGGTTCATGGCCTCACTTCCTATTCAAAGAATGATAGCCTTCTCCATGAGTCTTTATAAACGTATTGATTTGCAAGATCGACACCTTATTATAGAGAGCCGGGTTTTAAGCCCAAATTTCAAATCTCCTTGTCTTCCTAGACTCAGATCCACTTGATGTGGAGCAAACCTAGCCAACTCATTAAATTTTGCGGCATACTTAATAATACCATGTTCTCTCTGTTTTAACTCCGTGAATTTCAACTCCATTCTAGATCGCATATTAACAGAGAGATAGTTTTCAAAAATAAATTCTTAAACATATCCCAAGTAATTTCTTCTTCTCTGCCCTTTGAGTTTTATTTGCCTCCCACCAAAAGTTAGCCTCCCCTTTCAACATTTAAGTGGCAAAAGCAGTCTTTTGCCCCTCATCTACTCTTACAATTACGAACGCCTTTTCTATCTCGTTAACCCATGTCTGGGCTTTTATAGGGTCAGCTAATCCTCTGAATTCTGGTAGTCCTACGGCTTTAAAGTCTTTGAAATTTGCTAAGCGATTGTCTAGCTGGTTCCTCGCATTTGTATTCCCGATGCATAGCTTGAGCTATCATGTTTGCAAAATTTTGCATCAGTTCTGGCTGTCGTTCTCCAGCATTAGTAGATTCTTCTACCCTTTGGTTTCGAGTTTGACGTCTTGGTGGCATTATCTGGTTAAATAAAACCATAAATTATACTCTTACATTTTAACCTTTATTGCATAAGATTAATGTATTAATCTCGTTTCATTTCTCAAACTTAGATTCATATTCATTTATCGAATATTTACATAGCACATACTGTTTTAATCAACAGCTATCCCTTTGTGACTACGAAAGTCGGGATTTAAAATCATAAAAGTTGAAAATAGTTCATTACTTATCACACACATTACACAAAACACAACATAACCCATACTACTTATTTACCAAACCTTTTCTCTGGACATTCATTATTTCGATGTCCTTCCATCCCACAATTTAAAACATCCACCTTTCTTATAGTCGAGGGCAACGAGGAGAGGTGTGTCCTTCACGGATGTGTCGCTTGAGGCTCCATCCGGTCAATTTGGATTTTGAGCTTATCCTGCTTTGTTCCATTTTTCCATTAACGCCGACGATCAACTTTTCTATCTCCCACAACCTTTCCAATGAAGAAACCTTGTTCTCCAAATCCTGCACCTCCGTTGATGCTTGAGCGCCTTCAACTTTAGTGTCTGAATCACTATCTCGTCAAATCCAACATTTCTAGATCGATGCTACGCTTTTTCCACGATAGCCACCTCGTCGATTTGGGTTCCTAGTGAGCTTCTATTTCATCTGTTGGCCTCGATATTAGCTCGGGGTGTGAATATGATCCTTCTTATTCCATATATCTTTCTCACCGTACATCTACATACATAAGTTACCCCGATTAAAATATAGTATATATACACGAAGATCAAGAGTTCTATATACGTTGTCTCTTATTTTGATTGACGATAAATTTATTTAATTCTCATCAACGCCTATCTCTCGCCGAAAGGCGCTCCATCCACTATGCATCGAATCGCATGAAGGTGATGACTAAACCACGTCCAAGGTATATATCTGTGTCTTTGGCTTCTATTTCAACCTTCAACCTGCTTTATCTGAATATCTCCCTCTCGCTCCAACCTCCCCCATAACTTCTGCTTAACTCTATCTGTGGCTTACAACATTCACACATATCATCACATGCTACCCAATACACCTCTCACAAGAGTAAAAGTTTTTCAAATTGTCTTTGAGGAGTCATATAGACCATGAACACATAGTTTTAACTCAGTATTCATACCATAAAACAAAACAAAGACTGTATGTTTATAATCACAAAGAAGGTAAACTACCATTAATAGTACTTTAGGTAATTAGCCTATTGTACCCCTACGCCATGCATAACGATTAATCATACCTAGCGAATATTTACGCCATTAGATTGGATCATTTATCCAAACAACATTGTTCACCTCGGTCTTTACGATAGGATTCCGCACCAAACAATTTGGTTCGGGAAATTTCTTCAATGAACACTTAGAGTTTTCATAAACATTAGTCTAGTGATTCAAATAGCATAGACTCATATCAATAATTCAATTCAATCGATTATTTAGATGTAGCAAAACCCGTTGGCAAATTAAACTTTTGAAAAACATTTTCGAGAATGACGTCATGATGCCGTACTTTAAACCGTTTCAAAAATGATTACGAGTCTACATTTTTGTTTTCAAAAGCACATAGTGCGTATTTAGCTTGATGTCAAAAATTTTGAAGTTTAGCATAGCTAGGAGTTTAGAAAAACCTAACACCTTCACTAAAAATCATTTACTTAACAATCTATCTTCACCTCGTAATCCATAACACTCCATTCACACAAAACTATACCCGCCATCAAATCACACTTATGAGTTCATAAATTGCCACAATCATATGAGTTTAAGAACTTATCCTAGTCGGACCTTTGGCGTCCATTCACGAGAGGGTTCATAAACATTTCATATAATTATGAGTCAAGAATGTCTCATAGGTATAAGTTTTAAGAACTCGAACTTAATCTTATATTCTCTATCTATGATCTATCTACCTGTTATACACCTGAGAATGGAGTCATCCTCTTAATGTGCATATAATAAATAAATAGCGACACGCATACATTTCAATGATTATCGGTGCAAGAAACTAAGTGGTTTTTACACTAAGTACAATTCAAATCCCATATGAAGAATCATACAACTCAAATTACCGACATGAGTCCTCAATTGAATCCCCATCTAACACTAACTCCCATTCTCCATACGAATTTAATTCGTATTTATAATTCTCTTCTAGATCTGTACCAAATTGATAGTACAATTCATACACAAAGAATCTTGTCAGAAACTTTTCAATCATCGATTGATTGATTCCTTACATTACATCATAACTTTATCGGATCACGGGGTGATCTCATCAGTATATATTACGATTTAGTTCTATATCTTGATCGTTTTATTTTACGATCTCTCATAATCTGTATTTTCGGTCTTTTAGACTCAATCTATTCCCCTACTCTTTTTTAACTTTATAATCGAGTTAGGGAACTCGTGTCTTTACACTCACCGAGATTCATCTTTGAATCTTATCGACCAACTCACTCTATATGAGTTAATACTTATCCTAATCATCATGCGGTTATTAGTCTCGTGTATTCCTACCTAAGCTTCATAACCAACGACTCACGATACCAACCTCATGATTTACCCCAAATCCGGTACTTGAAACCCGAACTCGGTGCTTCACGATACCATTTCTATAAGCTGAATCATACAATAGTAATGTTACATTCAAACTTAATTTACATACATCAGAGTTTACTTCCCAGGTACGAGACCTTTAAATACATTCCTTACAATACTTGAATAGATACCAATACAACTATAACCATTAACTCATAATACACATTTATTCGATCAGCTTTCCTTTTCCTTTGATCGTGCCTGAGCCTTCAGGTTGCTCATACATAACTGAAAACATTTAATTTAAGCAGGGATGAGCATTTAAGTGCCCAGCAAGTAATAGCAATTATATATATAAGCTGAAAGAATATAAGTATTCTCTTTACATAAAACTTCTACAACGAATTGAAAGTTGTGAAGTAATCTGTACTAATAAAAAATTCACATAACAACTCTCTTCCAAATTATTTAAATTTGGCTCTGGCTCTACCCATGAATAGGGTTTAAGAATCATACTATGAACATTCTTTTCATTTTCGAAAAGGTTTGGCGTAAATCCTTCCATGAAACCGCTTTCTAGCTTACTACAGACACGGAGGGTGATCACCATTGATTGTACCTGTATTGATCAATACTACATAACTTGAACGAAATTCATCGCTCACTCTATCCGCCTTGGGTGCAAAAATCTTCCCATATAGGGATGTTCATATATGCACGTTCCAAACCCAAGGTTTTAATCTTGCTCAACAATAATATGTAATTCAGCATATATATGTATACGGGTAATTGATGAGTATATCAACATGTGAATAAATGCTATGGTTATCCAAGTGGGGACACTTGTATAACCATTTAGAAATCAATGAAATGTAATATATATACGAGCTAGTATGTTGATAATCAAAGAGTACATAATCATGCAGAATAGAATAATTACTCAAACTTCTTACTCATATACATTGCATAAAGAAATACAAAGGTAGGATACTTTTTCGATTCAATGATTACAAATCTCAACTTAGGTTTTATCTCTTTATCACAACCTATGAATAATCGGATCATTCGTTCGATTAGAACAATATATCTTAACACATAGTAATCGCTTTATTACAATTGACATAGTCTAATCACATAATCACGGTGATCATACTTTTAGTTCCTATTCTATACTTGAAATATTTTTATACATTTTTCAAATATCTTATCCATGCTCTTACAAGATACTCTTTTTTTTCTTTTATAAGGCTCGACATTTGTTTGCCAGCATCTACTGCCTTTTATCGGGTAAATACCAAATCTAAGACTCTTATTCTATACCTCAACATCTCAGAAATATCGGACATCTTATTTTTAATCATTTTCGCAATTTCCAAAAATTGAAAAATTTAAAATAATTCAAATCATTCACTAAAGGGCCTATAGTGATATAAGCATTACTATAGGTGTTCTTCAAATTCGTAACTTCATAATCGGTTTTCAAGTCAACTTAGTTTGGTAAAATTTATAACTTTCAAATATCTAATCATAATTAAATGATTTAAACATTAAACAATTTCATTATCATTAATAGTTTAATTAATACTAAACTATTAATGAAACCATTGCTAAAATATAAAAGTTATTTATAATAACTCAAACTATTTTTAAAACATTTATATTATCCAAATAATTACCATTAATATTTAAATATTAATGTACTATTTATCCAAATATTAAAAGTCATTAATTATAACTTAAAATATTTTTAAATCCTTAATATCCTCTTTAAATGGTTTTAAATAAGTAAAACCATTTTAAACTATTTATTTAATATTAATCATTAAATAAACTAAATATCATTAATATTATCTTAATATCATTAATATTTAATTATTAATAAAATTATCATTTAAATATTAAAAGTTATAATTTATAACTTAAATATTTTTATATACCTTATTTTCATTTAAAATAATTTTTATAATATTAAAATCATTTTTAAACAAAATTATTTAATATAATCATTAAATAACTTTAATATCATTAATAATTATTAATTAATGAAATTCATCACAAAATATTAAAAGTCATCACAAATAACTCATTTACATAATCAATTCCAAGCCAAAATAAACATAGTAAACTAACTAGTTTATTAACAACAATAACTAAACTACAAAAATTCAAACTTTAACTAACAATTAAAAATAATAACATTACAAAAATTAAATAAGAAACATACCCTAAATACTGAATTCCACAGATCGAATACGCACTTCCACGCCAAAAATTTAACTAAGGAGATCTTTATAAAAAGTTCTCCCACAAAAAGCCTTTCTCAAAATTGGGAGGCCTTATTGTTGGTGAATGAAACAAAGGCCAAGCCCTTCTATTTATAGGTTTAGAAAATGGTGAAGTTCTCAATTTAGTCGATGTGGGACTTGGTTTATACTAATTTTCAATAGCTCACTTTGCGATTTTCTAACGTATTGCTCATAACTCCGATTAATCTGATTTTTTGATATGTTATACATGGTATGTAAGAATATTTTGAAAAAATACGAATTACCCAATTCGGGTTCATTAGTTAGCCCAAACAGTGCGTCAAAAGTGGACGTTCATAACAGTTTTCAATCTCGTTTCAGCTTTACCCTCTTTCGCTAAAACAGTCATAACTCTTTCATTTTAAAACATTTTTGAGCGATTCTTAAGCCCACGCGAAGCTAACTTCTGGGGCTACAACTTTTATTCTTTGACCATTTCCAAATTCCGAACACATCAGCCCAGAAATTCCGTTCAAATGGACTGCACCGCACTTGTTGGGAAGTTTTGACACTACTACTTTGAGATGTCATAACTCTCTCCTCCGATATCGGATTTAGTCCGTTTCAGAGTCTATGGAAAGCTTATTCGGTGTACTATAACATACAAAAAGCCCAGAAGGTTTTGGAAATATTAACTAATCGAAACAGTGTCCCGAATAGCACATCCCGCTGCTGACTTTCAGTTTTGAGAAATTTGACACATTTCCTTCCAATCACCGTAATTCCTTCATCCGAGGTCGGAATGAGGTCATTCCAAAGCCTATGGCTTCCTAACTCAGTGCACTACAACATATCAAAAGCCCAGACCTTTTAAAGCACAAAAAGTGGACGAGAATGCCCCCATTACAGATCGCCTAAAAAGCAGTTTATCATGATCGGTCAACCATATTTGACCATCTATAACTTCTAATCTATACATGATATGGACTTGATTCTTTTTGCAGATTAAAGACCACATATCAAAGCTACACATAACAACTTTTGAAGAACAAAACTCATGATCGAGCAAAAGAGTTATGGCCTCGACATTTGGTGAAAAAATAACAGAATTCGGTTTTTCCAACTTGCTTAAATCTTCAAATTCGTGCACTTTGATGTTATGGGTCTTTGATTTATCAACCCATATCATCAATTAACATTCTATTACACCACTTTAAACAATCAATTGCATCAAATAACATCGAATCAAAGGATTTCTACGTTTAGTGTTCTTATACCCTTTTTGCCATAAATTCTTGATTCTTGCTTCTGATTTGTTATGGGTGATGGTTGAGCTTTGTTTAAGAGTATATGGGCAATCTTGTACAAGGCAATTAAATGTAATATTTAATCACTAGATTTAATTCTTATAATTTACCAATTAACTTCTATCCTTTGGTAAATTAAAACACTTATACAATAACATCGAAATTAAACCCGTAAATTAAAATTAGGGTTTCTCAACGTCATCAATTAGGGTTTCTAATTGACCATTAGTGGTTTTTAATTATCTCGTGTATGTTACTAACACGATTAAATTACTGTTTCTAATTTCAACCAGTTAGGGTTATAATAATTAGGGTTTGTCCTAATTATCGACGTCTACAATATAATTAGGGTTTCTTCTAATTACAGATATTCTTATTCACAAGTAACTTCATATACACAATCACTACTCGTAAATATCCCATAACCGAGTTTAATAATTAGGTTTTCACAAAGACGGTAATATGCTTATGACCTAATTGGCCGTCATTGCTCAATATTATCTGTCACTTTATACCCAAAGACATAATTATGGTAATCGTAAAAATTATTATATAAATAATATAATATTATTATTATCATATCTTGATCACAATCCCAATCCAGGGTTTGGATCTCATGTCTGACTTTTTCTTCGTACACACCATCAATAATCAAGTTAAAATAATTAACTTAAATATTCTGAACAATTCATATAATAAAATATTTATTATATAAATCTAATTATCACTTCATATATTCTTTCCAATCATGTTTTCATGGAAAATAATTAATAAAAACATTTCGGCTTATAGAAATTTATTACCATATAATTTGTAGTAATTAATAATTCCAAAATTATTTCTAATTTTTCAAGTAATAAATGTATTCGCATTTATCGTTCACTTTACTTGACACTTAGTCTCGTCATTAAATAAAAAAATTATACGCAAAATTTCTTATTTATTTTATATAGAAAATCTCGGGTTATTACAACTTCCCAACAAGTGAGGAACCCGAACGAAGTTATCACGGGTAAGCTAATCATAAACTCTTGCGAAGTCTATACCTTATTCGATAACGGTTCTACCCACTCTTTTATTTCACCTATTTGCGCTCAACATTTAAATTTGACCCCAGAGAAATTAGATTTTGACTTATCTGTTGAAACTCCGTGGGAGAAACATTCGTTATGTCCACATGTTTATAAATCTTGTTTGATTCAAATCGGCACCCTCACGTTACCTGTCGATCTTATCTCTTTGAAAATACTTGCATTTGATATGATTTTAGGGATTGATTGGTTAATTACTCATCATGCAAAAATTAATTTTTTTCGCAAGGTTGTTAGCTTTCATATTCCTAACCAACCTATTATGCGAATTCAAGCAACCAAACCATTAAAATCAATCACTGTTATCTTAAGCTATAAAGCTATTCGTTTATTGAGAAACGGATGTCAAGCTTTCTTAGCCCATGTCACAGATTTAAACAAAAATACGCCAGATTTGAATGATGTTTCTATTGTTAATAAATTTCCTAACGTATTCCCTGAAGAACTTCCTGGCCTACCCCCAGAGCGTGAAATCAAATTTTGTATCGACCTTGAACCCGATACAAAATCCTCAAATATTTTTTCACCCAAAACGAACGTAACATACGCCAAAAACGTTGGCTCGAGTTGTTGAAGATTACGACCATACCATTCAATATCATCGTAGAAGAGCAAACGTGGTAGCTGAGGCATTGAGTAGAAGATCGTATGCAGTTACGAGTGCGACGTTGTTAACACAAAGACCCATTTCGTATGACTTACTCTAGAGACCCACGTGATGATGTTAAATATACGAGTAGAATCGACTTTAATCAATAAATTTAAAGCTGCTCAAGCTACAGACTCAGAGCTGATGAATGTGAAGAAGAAGGTTCAAGAATGTGTTATTCTAGAAGCAAGAATCAGCGAAGAGAGGAAATCTCAACCCTTGATTTAATTGGCCCATTTGAAATCCTCGATCGAGTAGGAACTGTGGCCTATAGACTCGCTTTACTGCCAAGTATGTCGTGTGTTCATAACGTTTTTCATGCATCAATGTTACATAAATATGTGGACGACTCGAACCACATTATTGAATTAGAACTAGACGAGATAACATAAGATTTAACGTATAAGGAGATACCTGTTAAAATCCTGGATAAGAAGAAGCATATTCTACGCTCAAAGGTTATACCTCAAGAGTTAAAATCTAAACAAGGTATCCTCACCTCTTCGGCATACCAGGTACGTACGTAAATTTCAAGGGCAAAATTTCATAAGGAGGGGAGATTGTAAGACCCCAAATTTTATGAATAAAGATTTAATTATCTCGAAATATTTTTTTTAATATTATGGTGTGGATTTGAGATAATGTTATAGTTGTGGGTAATATTTATAAATTTTGCAAAGTATGCAAGTTGTTATATTATATTCGATTGGTCGGGGAATATTCGTTTTAACAGCGAATATTCGTACGACGACACAATCATTGGTTGGACCCCACAACGGAATTATTGTCGGAATGAGAAAATGACAAAAAATATATTTTTATAAAAATAACGGCAAAAGTTTTACCGTTAACTGTTGAAATACCCGGTGTTAAAAGTACACTAATACGCGTGGTTGCGTAGTATCACACGATATTGATTATTGATGCTTACGTGAGAAGTCACTCAGTTTTGTTCAATTATTGCTACAGTAATTACTGCATAGTATCTCACGTTATTTGATTCAATTATTGTCACAATATTTTATATTATTAAATCAATAATTGAGACGATAAAGTTATTCATATTGTTATTTGCAATATTGATGATGTCTAGAAAGTTCTGTCAAGGAGAGGTTTGGTCACCTAATTGCGCGCCAATAGGGAGAAATCCTTATCGGAAAGCTCCCTCTTTCACAGGAACGATCGATTGTTAATATCATGAGTTATAATAATGATGAATAAATGTTGTTAAAAATATTGAGAGGATTTTTATGAAGTATTTGTTATAAATTTTTCTTATTATTTGGATTTCCACTTACCCATTTTTCAAAATAATCAGTAGAAAGTTATTCAATATTATAAAGGTGGGGGCCACATGTGGGGGCCATATGTGGGACCCACGTGTAGAAGAAATAATTTTAGAATTTGGGGGGGGAGAGTTTATGGAAAGGGAGGTAATATATATATATATATATATATATATATATATATATATATATATATATATATATATAGGTGATGTGTGTGAGTGGAAAATGGTGGAAAAGGAGTAAAAGTGTGTGTGTGTGAGTGGAAAATGGTGGAAAAGGAGTGAAAGTGATGTGTGTGTGTGTATGAAATGTGGTGGAGGATGATGAAAGTGATGGTTGTATATATATATATATATATATATATATATATATATATATATATATATATATATATATATATATATATATATATATATATTATAAAAGTTGCCTTATTATTTTGAAAGTAGGCATCCGTGAATTGCATAAGACACCCGTGATTCTTTCATCTGAAATCCTACTGTTGGTCCGTGATAATTTTTCTAAACAGTATCCTTTCATTCTCCTATAAATAGGATACTTAGTTAGAATTGAAAATCACACCAGAATCAGAGAATTCTTCTTCTATAATATTGAGCATATTTCTTTCGAGTTTTAGAAAGCTTTGAGTGTAGAAAAAGTGAAAGTTTCCTTTAAGAATATTCCCGCTATACTAGTTGGAATACTCTTCTTTTTGAGGTAAGGGGTATTATATATTTCATATTCAGAAGAGGCATTATTTTTCGTATTCGTATGAATATTATTTTATTCAATATTCGTAAGGGGTATTATTTATTTCATATTCAGAAGAGACATTATTTTTCGTATTCGTATGAATATTATTTTTATTCAATATTCGTAAGGGGTATTATTTATTTCATATTCGCTTACGATATTATTTTTCGTATTCGTAAGAAATTTTATTTCGTTCAATATTCGCAAGAAATATTATCTTCTTTTAATATTCGTAAGGAATATTATCTTCATTCAATATTCGTAAGGAATATTATTTTTCGTTCAATAGTTGTAAGGGATGTTATTTTTGTTCAATATTCGTATGAAATAATATTTTCTTCCATACTCTGTAGTATGTAAGTAATATTATTTTGTTTCAAATTCCAAATTCTATACTCATTTTGTTAAAGTTTTGGCTTTATACTCCATGAAATTAGTAGAATATCCTTAAAATTTGCGTTTCATCCAGTATCTTTTCATGAAAATATTATTCTGAACATTCTTAATAAGTTTTAACTTTTTCATGCTGGAGTACTATTAACGGGGTACTATTCCCGAATTACTATTCACGGGGTACTATTCACTCGGGTACTATTCACATGGGGCACTATTTATGACAAAAAAATTAATTTTATTTCGGTCCAAATCATTTTTGATACAATATTATTCTTGAATTTTACTCCACAAAGCAGTATCATATTGACAATCTGGATATTATTGAATTCTGGATAAATTAAATTGTTAAAGTCTTTAATATTTATCCTTTGCTTTCATTTAATTGAATTTTTATATCATTGTCATCATCCTCATGTTTATATTATGATGAAAGTCATCTATGACCCGTAGTGCATAGATAGACTTGGTATGATTATGACCAGGGATTATTCGGTATAATCATAACCATAATGTTACAAATGATGTGGTAAAAATCCTCATTGGCCCATAGTGCATTGATGGACAGTTGTTGGCTTGATCATGACCATTGATGAATACACGAATATCTTTGGCCCGCAGTGCATGGATAATTCGTGGTCATGATGCCAAAAAATATCCTTAGCCCGTAGTGCAGGGATGAGTCGATGATGTGGATTATTTATTAAGTTGAGTCTCAGCGATAAAATTGATGATAAATTTTTTAAATCATAGAAGATAATAGTAGATATCATGCTCTACTTAACTTTTCTAATGGATTGCTTATTCTGCTGCAGTTGTTGATCTAAAACTTTTTGTCTATTATATTCTATCAGTTGTTATACTGTTGAAGGCTAATGATAATTTATTCTGCAGTATCTTCGTCATAATATTTCTTACTGGGCTAGTTGAGCTCACCCTTTACTTTCATTGTTTTCTTCAGGAAATGAGAATATAGCTGGGACTAGTCGGGGAACGGAGTGACAGTCCAGATGGTTGCATTAGTAGTCCTCACTATTTTGTGAAATAGTGTGATAATAAATGTAATGAGGACTCCATTGAGTGTGGATATTGTCTAGATGACAATATTCGTATTTAAACTCTCAGATTATGTTTTGTCGTAGTTTATACGACAGTTGTATAATTAAGTTGTATTTAAATTTTGTACCATGTATTTGACAACTCAGAATGGGTGATGTATACCTATTTTGGGGGCGTCATAGTAATTACTGTTCAATATTTTATTTTATTTATTTAATAATTGCTACGTTGATATTTTATATTATTGTTGTTTCAATAATTATCACTGCACAATATTTCCCATTATCAGATTAATAATTCATATTATTTGAATAAAATTATTAGATAACATTATTGACAATATCTAAGGAAGTTCTGTCTAGGAAAGGGATTTGGTCACCTAATTGCGCGCCAGTAAGGAGAAATCCCTATCGGAAAGCCCCCTCTTTCCTGGGAACGACCTGGTTGTCATAATTGTGATTCTGTAATATTATTTATAAATAATTAATTATTAATTTATATGATAAGAAAATATTTATTTTTATGTGGATATAATGAAAGAATTAATGTTGAGGTGTTTTATCAGTATTTTGTCAGAATGAAGGTATAAAAAATCATCCGTATGTTGATTTCAAACATTTTTTGATTGGAATTTGGAAAAACTTTTTTCTACAAAGTTGTAGAGAATTAAATTTCCTCTGGAATGGACATGAAATTCATATTTTTCTGATAAATGGCTATTTATTATGACTTATTGAAGTTTTGAAAATAAATATTTTTATTAAAAACATGGTGGGCCCCACTTTAGGTTGGTGAGAAATGTGCTGAAATTTTATATCAAAAGTGGTGTGCATGAATAGTAGCAGGTAAAGCCATCAGGTAGCAGGTTAGTCTGCATTGACGTTCTAGCATTTTCCTATAAATAGGGTGCTTAGTTAGAATAGAAAATCACACCAGAATCATAAGCTTTCTCTCTCTATATTATCGAGCGTATTTTGTGAGTATTGAGATACTTTGAGAGTTGCTATTCAAAGGCAAGTTTTTCCTTGACAACATATCCGATATTTCAATTGAAATCTTTGTTCTTTTGAGGTAAGGGATGTTATTTTCTTCGTAAATGATGTTATTTCGTTCAATATCATTATGAATTTTATTATGAAATTTTTACCTTTTCGTGTCGGGGTTACTATTCATGTATACGGCATTATTCACGTATACGACACTATTCACGAACACGAGTACTATTTACGAAGTATGATTTTTCTTGTGGAATATCTACCTTTTTGTGTCGGGGTTACTATTCACGTTTACAACACTATTCACGTATACGACACTATTCATAGAAAAATAAAATTTTCTCTTCTTTGTCCAAGATGTCTATTATGGTTACTATCTTTGATTGTATCCATATTTTGATCTTTATTCTTGAATTTTACTCCACTATGGTTTATTATGGAGTATTTTTGAACTTGGATTATCTAAAGTACGAATCCCTAATCTTTGTCCTTTTATTTCACTGGATTCGTTTCTTTAAAATATTTTTCATCATCCTCAGTCTTAAATGATGATATAACTGAATATCTTTGGCTTATAGTGCAAAGATGAATGATTACCTGATGAATATCTTTGGCCCGTAGTGCAAAGATGAACAGGTGTTTAGATGAACATGACCAACTGGTGATACAAATGAATATCTTTGGCCCGTAGTGCAAAGATGAATATTTGGTTCAAGATGTATATTGATTGATGTTACAGGGATAAAATATTGATGATATACTTTTAAATCATAGAAGATAGTAGATTTCATTCTCTACTTAACTCTTCTAATGAATTGTTATTTCTGTTGTGAATATTGATCTAAAACTTGTTGTCCATTATATTTTATCTGATTTATTGAAGGCTAACAATAATTTATTCTACATTATCATAGTCATAATATTTTTTACTGGGCAAGTTGAGCTCACCCTTTTCCTTTTTGTTCCATTTTTCTTCTCGAGGAGGCGAGAATATAGCGGGAACTAGTCGGGGTGTGGAGTGATGTTTCTTAACAGTTGTTTTAGCAGTCCTCACTATTTTATAAAATAGTGTATCAATAATTGTAATGAGGACTTATTTGAGTGTGGATATTTTCTAGAAGATAATATTTGTATTTAAACTCACAGTATATGAGTTGTCGTATTTTGCACGACAATTGTAATAATGAAGTTGTAGTTGTTTCTTTACCACGTATTTGACGACTCAGAATGGGTGATGTATACCTATTTTTGGGGGCGTCACAGTTGGTATCAGAGCTTAGGGATATGATCTCTGGCGGAGATCGGGGAATTAGACTAGGAGGGGAAAGACGAGTAAATCCTTTTTTAGTGTGTCCTACCTAAGCTTATTTGTTGGTCGGTCATAGTATAGGGATATTATGTGGCATGTTAATTTCTTTAATTAACCCTTGTTTGATGACAATATTTGAGAATGATAGCTAAAAATGTTAACAATGAAGTGAATGAGACCGTAGAGACACCTTTAATTAACAACCACGAGAACGTGTAACAGGACGACAATGTTCCTCCTGTAAACAACACACCGATCAAACAATGAATGATGTGATGTTAAGAAGCTTTTTACAGTTCATGCAAAATTAGACGAGGGAGACTCGTGTACAAAGTACGGGTGGAAATAATAGCAATGCACGACTTCGTCACAACTAAGCAGTTCAAAGAGTTGGAACCACCAGAATTTTTGGGAAAGCCGGATCCGATCAAGGTAGAAACGTGGGTTAAGAAAATTACCAAGATATTAGATGTCTTGGGATGCACGGAGGAACAGAAGGTTCCATTCACCACCTTTATGTTTCGTGGTGAGGTAACTTACTAGTGAGAATCTGTTAAGCGTACCCAGCCAGCCGCACTCAATATGTCTTGGAAAACGTTTTAAAAACTGTTCAATGACAAGTACTTTCTTGAAAGTATTCATTATATGAAAGAGTTAGAGTTTATTAAACTAGAACAGAACAGCATGACTGTGTCCTAGTACGAGGCTAAGTTCGCAGAGTTATCCAGGTTTGTACCTCATTTGGTAGAGAATGAGGAACGTATGACGTGGATATTCCTGAAAGGTCTGAAACTTGAGATTCGGCAATATCTTATTTCTCACAAATTTTCTCTATATTCAGATGTTGTAAATAGGGCTCAATTATTAGAGCGAGATAATAAATATGTTCAACCGAGGGATCACAACTAGGGTCATGCTGGTGGCAGCAGTCATCGGAGCAATGACAACTAGAGGGGAAGAAAGTATCCGGACAAAAGCGGTAATCACTCTGGTGGTAATCGTGGCCATGATAGTAGAAGAAGCGAGTCGGGGCGAGATTTCAAAAAGGGAAGGTACAATAATGACAACGTGAAGACGTCAGCACCATCATCAACTGTTCCTAGGGGAGTAGAACGATCACCGATCGTATGTTATAAATGCGAGAAAGAGGGACACATCAGCCTAAACTGCCCATAACAATCCAAGGTGTGTTATAATTGTGAAAAGGAAGGTCATGTAGCTAGAGATTATCTTATAGCGAAACTAAGTCCAGCGGGAATGGTGACTCCAAAGGCTATTACGGACAAGTCAAAATCAACGGTTCCTGGAAGAGCGTTTGTCGTGACTGGCCAAAACGCAAGGAACCCGAACGAGGTGATCACGGGTAAGCTAATCATAAACTCTTGCAAAGTTTATACCTTATTAGATACCGGTTCTACCCATTCTTTTATCTCTCCTGCTTGTGCTCAACGTTTGAACTTGACTCCGGAGAAATTAGACTTTGACTAATCTGTTGAAACTTCGTTAGGAGAAACTTTCATTACATCTACAGTTTATAAATCTTTGTTGATTCAAGTTGGTACCATCACATTACCTGTCGATCTTATTTCTTTGAAAATACTTGCATTTGATGTGATTTTAAGGATTGATTGGTTAACCACTCATCATGCCAAAATTGATTGTTTTCGTAAGGTTGTTAGTTTTCATATTCCTAACCAACCTGTTATGTGAATTCAAGCAACCAAACCACTAAAGTCAATCACTGTCATATCAAGCCATAAAGCCATTCGTTTATTGAAAAACGGATGTCAAGCTTTCTTAGCCCATGTCACGAACTTGAACAAAAATACGTCAGATTTGAATAATATTTCTGTTGTTAGTGAATTTTCTGATGTATTTCCTGAAGAACTTCCCGGTCTACCCCCAGAGCGTGAAGTTGAATTCTTTATTGACCTTGAACCCAGTACAAAACTCATTTCTAAAACCCATATCGAATGGCTCCTATTGAACTTCAGGAGTTAAAGGTCCAACTACAGGAGTTGTTTGACATCGCTTTCATTCGTCCTAGTACATCTCCTTGGGGTGCTCCTATTTTATTCGTAAAGAAGAAAGACAGGAGTATGCGACTTTGTATTGACTATCGAGAATTGAACCATGTCACCATCAAGAATAGGTATCTGTTACCTCTCATTGATGACCTGTTTGACCATTTGCAAAAAGCAAAATTCTTTTCAAAGATCGATCTTTGTTCTGGATATCATCAGCTGAAGATTAAAACTGAGGATATTCCAAAGATTGCTTTCAGAACTCGGTAAGGGCATTATGAATTCTTAGTCATATCTTTTGGATTGACTAATGCTCCTGCTGCTTTCATGGATATGATGAATCATGTGTTCAAGGAATATTTGGATCAGTTTGTTGTTGTCTTTATTGATGACATCCTTATCTATTCCAAAAGCCGTGAAGATCATGAGCGCCATTTGAAGCTGGTACTTCAAAGGCTTCGTGATAACAAGCTATATGTCAAGCTGAAGAAATGCAAGTTCTGGCTTGAGGAAGTATCATTCCTTGGGCACGTGGTATCAAAATATGGAGCATCTATTGACCCGGCGAAGATTGAAGCAATACAAAGTTGGGAGAAATCGAAGTCAGTGACCGAAGTACGTAGCTTTCTGGGCGTAGCTAGTTACTATCGGAGATTTGTGGAAGGGTTTTCTCGAATCGCTACTCCGTTAACTTAGCTGACTCGGAAAGATACAAAATCCGTATGGAGCGAGGAATGTGAGAAGAGTTTCCAAGAGCTCAAGAGGAGACTTATTTCGACACCTGTTCTGATAATACCATCTGGTCCAAATGGATTTGTTATCTACAATGATGCTTCAGGCAAAGGGTTAGGATGTGTTCTCATTCAACATGGGAAAGTCATAGCCTATGCCTCGCGATAACTCAAAGAATATGAGAGGAATTATCCTACTCATGATCTGGAGTTGGCAGTAGTCATTTTCGCGTTTAAAATCTGGAGACGCTACCTGTATGGGGAGAAAGTGGAGATCTATACAGATAATAAAAGCCTCAAATATTTTTTCACCCAAAAGGAACTCAACATGCGGCAACGACGTTGGCTCGAGTTGTTGAAAGATTACAACCATACCATCCAATATCATCCTAGAAAAGCAAACGTTGTAGCTGACGCATTGAGTATAAGATCATATGTGGGTACGAGTGCGATGTTGTTAACACAAAGGCCCATTTTGTATGACTTGCAAAGGATGGAGATAGAGGTAAAGGCTTTAAGTACCCACGTGATGATATCAAACATACGAGTAGAACCGACTATAATCGATAAAGTTAAAGTCGCTTGCTCACCTACGGACTTCAAGGCGATCGCGTGATGAAGAAGAAAGTGCAAGAATGTGTTATTCCAGAAGTAAGAATCGACAAAGAAGGAATACTTCGAGTCAACTCCAGACTTTGTGTTCCTAATGATTCTGACTTGAAGCATAGAATCATGGTGGAGGCACACAACACACTGTTTTCAATCCATCTTGGGAGTACCAAAATATATCACGATCTTCGACATAAATTTTGGTGGAGCAATATGAAGAGAGAGATCACAGAGTTTATCTCAAGGTGTTTAACTTGTCAACGCGTAAAGGTAGAGCATCAAGTGCTAAAGGGTCCATTGCAACCACTTGAGATTCCAAAATGGAAGTGGGAACACATTACCATGGATTTCGTTACGGGTCTTCCCAAGGTTTCTCAAGGCATATATGCTATTTGAGTTATTGTTGATAGATTAATAAAATCTGCTCATTTGTTGCCAATACGGGAGACTTATTCCCTTGAACGTCTTGCTCATATATACGTGAATGAGATTGTTAGATTGCATGACATGCCAATATACATAGTTTTGGATCGTGATGCAAGATTGACTTCTCGATTTTGGGTTAGCTTGCAGAAAGCTATGGCCACGAATTTACGATTCAGTTTGGCATACCATCCTCAAACGGACGGGCAATCAGAAAGGACTATTCAAACTCTTGAAGATCTATTAAGACTCTGTGTCCTAGATTTCAAAGGGAGTTGGGATAAGTACCTACCATTGGTGGAATTCTCCTACAACAACGGTTATCAGGCAAGTATAGGTGTGGCTCCATTTGAAGCATTGTATGGACGAAAGTGTCGCTCCCCAGTATGCTGGGACGAGGTGGGTGAAGCAACATTGTTGGGACCAGAGTTAGTATGTATGACTACAAAGAAGATCCAAATGATCCGACAACGTATACAAACGACACAGGATCGACAAAAGAGTTATGCGGATCTTCATCAAGAGGACGTGGACTTTAATATTGGGGATCATGTATTGTTACGTGTTGCTCCATGGAAGGGAGTTACAAGATTTGAGAAGAGAGGAAAGCTCAATCCATAATTTATTGGTCCATTTCAAATTCTTAACCGAGTAGAAAATGTGGCCTATAGACTCGCATTACCTCCAAGAATATCTCGTGTTTATAATGTTTTTCATATATCTGTGCTTCATAAATATGTGAAAGACCCAAACCACATTATTGAGTTAGAACTAGATGAGATAACCGAAGATTTAACGTACAAGGAGGCACCTGTCAAGATCTTGGATAGGAAGGAGCATGTCCTACGCACAAAGGTTATACTACAAATTAAAGTTTTGTGGAGGAACCATGCTATTGAGGAAATGACCTAGGAGTTAGAATCGGAAATGAAAATGAGGTATCCTCACCTTTTCAAAAAACCAGGTACGTACATCATTTTCGAGGATGAAATTTCATAAGGAGGGGAGATTGTAAGACCCCAACTTTTTATTAATAAAATTGAATTTCCTCTAATTATTATTGTGAATAATAAGGTGTTAATTTGATATAATGCTTTGGTTACGGGTGAAATATGCAAATTTTATAAAATAAGCAAGTGGTTATAAAATATTCATTGTTGTCGGGGAATATTCGTTTGGTCGTGGAATATTCTTACTGTCGGGGAATATTCGTACGACGGTGCAGCCATTTATGGGCCCCATAATGAAAAAGGTCGGATGAAGAAAACGACAAGTTTGTGTGTTTACAAATAACGGCGTAGTTGTTATCGTTAACACTGTTGAAATACCCGGTGATTAAAATATAGTAATACACGTGGTTGCACAGTAGCACACGACATTGCACAGTATTTTTGAATTATTGATTCTTACATAAGAAAGCACTACTCAATAATTGTTATAGTAATTACTGTTTAATATTTTATTTTATTGATTCAATAATTGCTACGTTGATATTTTATATTATTATTGTTTCAATAATTATCACTGCACAGTATTTCCCATTATCAGATCAATAATTCATATTATTTGAATAATATTATTAGATAGCATTATTGGCAATGTCTAAGGAAGTTCTGTCTAGGAAAGGGGTTTGGTCACCTAATTGCGCGCCGGTAAGGAAAAATCCTTATCGGAAAGCCCCCTCTTTCCTGAGAACGACCTGGTTGTCATAATTGTGATTCTATAATATTATGTGGATATAATGAAGGAATGAATGTTGAGGTATTTTATCAGTATTTTGTCGGAATGAAGGTATTAAAATTCATCCGTATGTGGATTTCAGACATTTTTTGATTGGAATTTGGAAAAACTTTCTTCTACAAAGTTGTAGATAATTAAATTTCCTATTGAATGGACATGGAATTCGTATTTTTTTCTGATAAAAGGGCTATTTATTATGAATTATTAAAGTTTCAAAATAAATATTTTTATTAAAAATATGGCGGGCTCCACTTTTGGTTGGTGAGAAATGTGCTAAAATTTTATTTCAAAAGTGGTGTGCATGAATAGTAGCAGATAAAGCCATTAGGTAGCAGGTTAGTTTGCATTGGCGTTCTAGCATTTTCCTATAAATATGGTGCTTAGTTAGAATTGAAAATCACACCAGAATCATAAGCTTTCTCTCTCGATATTAGCGAGTGTATTTTGTGAGTATTCAGATACTTTGAGAGTTGCTATTCAGTGCAAGTTTCCTTCAACATCATATCCGATATTCCAGTCAGAAGTACTATTCTTTTGAGGTAAGGAATGTTATTTTCTTCGTAAATGATGTTATTTCGTTCAATATCATTATGCCGAAATATTGTTATGAATTTTATTATGAAATTTTTACCTTTTTGTGTTAGGGTTACTATTCATGTATACGGCACTATTTACATATATAACACGAATACGATACTATTAATGAGTACTATTCACGAAGTATGATTTTTCTTGTGGAATTTCTACCTTTTCATGTTGGGGTTACTATTCACGTGTACGGTACTATTCACGTATACGATACTATTCACAGAAAAATGAAATTTTCTCTTCTTTGTCCAAGATGTCTATTATGGTTACTATCTTTGATTGTATCCATGTTTTGATCTTCATTCTTGAATTTTACTCCACTATAATTTATTATGGAGTGTTTTTGAACTTTGATTATCTAACGTACGAATCCCTAATCTTTGTCCTTTTATTTCAATGGATTCATTTTTTAAAATATTTTTCATCATCCTCAGCCTAAATAATGATATAACCGAATATCTTTTGCCTGTAGTGCAAAGATGAATGATTACCTAATGAATATCTTTGGCTCGTAGTGCAAAGATGAACAGGTGTTTAGATAAACATGACTAACTGGTGATACAAATAAATATCTTTGGCCCGTAGTGCGAAGATGAATATTTGGTTCAAGATGTATATTGATTGATGTTACATAGATAAAATATTGATGATGGACTATTAAATCATAGAAGATAGTAGATTTCATTCTCTACTTAACTCTTCTAATGAATTGTTATTTCCGTTGCGAATATTGATCTAAAACTTGTTGTCCATTATATTTTATCTAATTTATTGAAGGCTAACGATAATTTGTTCTACATTATCTTAGTCATAATATTCTTTACTGGGCTAGTTGAGCTCACCCTTTTCCTTTTTGTTCCATTTTTCTTCTTAGGAGGTGAGACTATAACGGGAACTAGTCGGGGTGTGGAGTCATATTTCTTAACAGTTGTTTTAGCAGTCCTCACTATTGTGTAAAATAGTGTATCAATAATTGTAATGAAGACTTATTTGAGTGTGAATATTGTCTAAAAGATAATATTTGTATTTAAACTCACAGTATATGAGTTGTCGTATTTTACACGATAATTATAATAATGAAGTTGTAGTTGTTTCTGTACCCTGTATTTGACGACTCAGAATGGGTGATGTATACCTATTTTTGAGGGCGTCACACCCGACAATGTAAAATAATATTCTAAGTTTTAAAACATGAACATTATGTATTATAATGATGATTAACCTTAATAAATTATGAATTAGATAAGTGTGTGAGCATGCTAAGCATATACAAACGAGGCGAATTAGGTGTGCGACATGTAAACGTCGGAATGCCTTGTAAAGTGATAATGAATTAAAAAGTGTTTCGGTTCAAATGAAATGGACATTATAAGATATGAAATGGAATTAATATAAACCAATAAAAATGTTGATTATGAGTGTCGTGACGTTCCCGAACGCCGTGACGCTGAGATATTTTGAAGATGGTCGCGTTAATTAATATTTAATGCGCGAACAACATGAAATGAGATTGTTATTTATAATAAAAGATGCAAATCAATATATGGAGTTTATATGTGACTAACTGGTATGTTATATATAATGATGTTGTGTAGGATATTTCAAGAGCAATTAACTTAGCCTTTAAATAGCGCTCCAGGCAAGTTTTCTAACTTTGAATTCGAGTTTCCTACTTGTACACGTTATTATATTGTGCAAGTATCTTGAAGTAATGTAAGTTTTTTAGCGATAATAGTATTAATTATTTGTATGATGCTATATAACTTGTTCACACTTATTGTGTTATCGATGCATGTTCCAATATTGAACTATTTATGTTTTAAAGATTCTGTTAGTTCCTAGTAGGCACACAATAGATTTAGAAGGGTGGGGGGGGGGAGGGTTAAATAGATCCTTTTTATTTTCAAATACTTTTCTCTTTTATTTTGTATTGCTAATGAATTATCATATGACAAACATACAAATCTTTTCAAGCACAATGGAATAAGTAAAAGATCCCTTTCATTAATATATTCATAATCATACATACATTGTTCTTAGAGTTAGTTAAGTGGTAAGCAGTTAATACATACATAGCAGTTATAGCAGTTAAGTACATAATATAAATGACATAAAGTAAATGACATAAGGGATTTTAAGTGGTTCAGAGACTCAAGCTCCTAATCCACTCTTCTGCTTTTAACTAGCAGGATTTCTACTAAGAAAGGGAAACACCCTGAATCACTAAGATTCCTTCAAGGCCAGTAGCCTTGGAACTTCAGTTCACTAAGAACTCTTCAAGTCCAGCAGCCTTGAAACTTCCCTAGTTCCCTACGAACTCTTCAAGCCCAGCAGGCTCGGAACTTCATTTATTCCCTCCAGAAAAGGCCCCTTCAGGCCCTGGCTTCTTGTTGTTGTTGATGTTGTTGTTGATAGTGCCTTGCTACTAAGATGTCTTTAAGCTTAAACATCTTCTGTACTTAGCAGCATGGCATAGTCTTCTTGGCATTCTTCTTTGAGTCTGGACTATATCTTCTTTGGTGCAACCGATCTTCATTAAGTTCTGCTCATCTTCATTTGTTGTCAGCTATGCACCATCACCATTTGGGTCTGCTAAGTGTTTGAGCTTTTAGTAGACTCCGTTTAATACTTAACATTCCCTGAACCCTTCTTGGCTGGTTGGCAGACATGGTTCTGCACTTGTTCTGGTTCGATTTTAGGTTCATGGTGACTCGTAGAGTGGCTCTCTGGATCTTCTTTGAGCTCTGCCACTTTTCTGAATGCTATCTTCTTTTCTTTCTCGTTTCTTAGCTTGGCTGCCATCTTTAGTGGCATTCTCATCTTTGTTGAGTGAAGCTTTGTTCTGTTCAATTCCTTCTTCAAAGATTCTTCACTTCCACCTTTGCAGTCTCACTGTCACTGAGACTTGTTCTGTTAAACTCTGGTGAAACTCGTAGAGTCAACAATAGCATTCCAATAACTCAACAATTCTGCAACTTAGCAATCATCATCCACTTTTGATCTTTGAAGCTCTTGTTGATTTATACTCCTTCACAACCTTCTCATTGGAATGTAGCCATTGGGAGCTATTTGAATTGCTTCACAGATCTCGAGTTATTTGAGGTAGACTGCAGATGTGACATGACATCCCCTTTATGACTTTCTGACACTACAGTCTACTGTTTCACCTACCCTGTCAGAGATGTCACTTTAATGTCTTGGGCAGGTAGTCGACTTTATTTCCTCCTTCTAATTTCTCGATCAGAGGTTGTCCTTTTGCATCGATGCTCTCAATAAGCTCTGTTCGAATATCAATCTTTAGATTGAACCGTTGTCAATGCTTCAATCTTTAGATGACCAAACTCTACGATTCTGATGTATATCTTGTTGGACCTGATCATAGTGTCTTGTTGAATGTTTCTCATTGACATATAGAGACAACACTACGATCTTGAAGAGTGTTTATTGGATCTTCAATGTAGAACACCTCTTCCTTCTTTTGTGCAGTGCTTCAACACTTCTGTTTGCTTTGACTGATCTCAGACACTGATGGCTTGACTACTTGTTCTGGCCTCTTCTGAATAGCAAGACACTTCAGATTTGTGGCATGCCCAGCTCGCTTTCTCCTTGTGATATCCCATTCACTTATCATCAGTGGACTGACCCTGTACTTAATCACTTTAGCCTTGTTCTTTAAAGGCTGACCAGTATCTTTGTGTACACTCCATCAGTTCCTTCTTTGTTTGGCAAACACTACGATCCTGGTTGCTTCCAAGATCGTTGTCTTCTGTTTACTTGATAGCTACTGCACTTACTGACCCTCCTTAGTCAGTTACTAAAGTCTTCTTCTGATCAACTTGTGGAAGACTTCATCTTGAATGGCTTCACAACCCAATTTGGATGTTGATTGGGTTGATGCTTAAATCTTCTGTTAGCTTGCATGCCATTCGTTGAGTGCTCTCTGGTTTCCTTCAGGTGGGATGTATCTTTGCAGCTCAGACCAAAGGCTTCATACTTTGGAAATTCTGGGAGTACTCATTTGTTGAGAATCGTATTTGCTCTACGATTCTGCCTTGGCGTTGTGAGCACTTCTGTTGGGGCCTTAGTTCTGCAGTCTACGATTCAACTTCTACTGTCAGCAAAACACTATAACTCCGAGATCGATCTCTTGACTCTATGATTTCTGTCTTTATGCTTATTATCTTCATCCGATCTTGCTTTCAGACTGATCTCTCGCCTCGATATGATCAGTAGACTCTACAACTCCGAGTGTGGTCTACGATTCTTGACTCGACTTTGGCAGATGCTTGGTTGGCTCTTAGACAGGCTATCTCTACGATTCTAAACATGACTTCCTCAGCAGACTACGGCTCCGAGAAAGTTCTCCTCGACACACTACGATCCTTCCTCGTCTCTCCTGGCAGTCTCCGAACTCCGAGATCTACTATCTTGCAGACTACGATTCTGCCTTGTTAGCTCTCGAGTTTTCCTTAACTCTCCCGGAAAATTATGATTTTTGGTGCAGTGCTCGATGATCAGACTAGCCTATCTATTAAATTATAAGATCATTCTAACAAGCTTGATCTTTCTATCTTTATAGTCCTTGTACATCATTTTTTTAAGGACTTTATAAAGTCAAGCTTTTTATGTAGGATCAACTAACATATTTGATCAATTCATTCTAAGTCCTTGTACATATATTCCTATTATCTATCAAAGGACTTTACAGCTTTTCTTAATGTAAGCATACTTACATATTCATTCATATATATCATAATCAAATCATATATAAATAGGAATATCATTCACATGCTTATTCCTGACAATCTCCCCCTATTTGATTATGACAAAAATAATTAGTGCATATGCATGATATGAATGAATCTTATATACAGTGAGACTTTCCCTTCTCATCTTTTGACTCTACGCTCTCATCCTTGGAAGATAGACTTTCTTTGGGAACTAGGGCAGATTTCTTTATCACATTTTCTTTCTTTTTGGATGGCCCTTGGAGTAATCTGTTACTTTTTCTCTTTGGGGTTTCTGCAGTTGAGACCTTTTCTTCTCCTGCTTCTTTGCTGTCAGTGGAGAGACTTCTTAGTGGAGCCTCTATTTTCTTCACACCCTTGGACTTCTTCTTTGCTGGTGTGGCTGTTACTGGTATAGAGTCATCAAATTAATAGCTTTCCACCTCTTGTGCCTTCCTCTTCTTTGCAGAGACCTTGCTGCTGCTCCTAGTTGTTATTAGCCTCCTGTTTTCCTTGGGATTTTTCTTCCAGTTTACAAATAGCTGTGGAGACATGACTTTATGGACGTTTAGTGCTTCTCCCTCATCATCTTTGATCTTGCTTCCCAATTTCTTCTTCAGCACAATGCTCAAGAGTCTTCCATGAAAAACCTTTGTAAAGGGTTTATCTGTAGACTTCTTCATTTCAGCCTTTTCTAGCCATTTGGAAATTTGATCGAGCAAGATAACTCCAAAGTTTATTTTCTTCTTCAGAACTATTGTAGACATAATCTTTAGTTGTTGATCAATCACAGTGTCGTGTGCAATATCCTTGCATAGTATACATTTGCCCACTATCTCAGTAAGGAACTCGAATTCTTCAGAAAACTCCTTTTTCTTCATGTCCTTCAAACTAGGGTTTTTTTTGTGTACCATAATCTTCTTTGCTTGTTCAATGTTGATCTCATCAAGGCTTTTCAGTCCTAGGTCAGGAAGGCCTAAGCATTGATTGATGTCAGATGATTTCAGCTTTAGAATCTGACCTTTGACCTTGGTAGAAAGTGTTCCAGAATTTATGGATGCGTTTAAGTAATACTCTTTAACCAGTTCAGCATATATTCGACTGTTTGCCTCAAGACATTCTGAGAATCCAGCCTTTTTCACCAGTTCAAGAATATCTCTGAACTTCTTTTCAGATTTCTCAAACGTCTTGGTTCCGAGCTGAATGCCAGTGATTAATCGCCAATCTTCCATTTGTAGAGTTCGAAGAATATGGGTATTTGATTTAGGAAGTTTTATGAGAGATAGTTGAATGTGATTTGGGCAAGGCTCTGGAGGGTTAATTGATTTAGGCTTTAAAGAGGATTCTAGGGTTTGAAAAAGAGAGGAAAGAGGTTCAATAACTTCTGGTAACTATTTTGAGATTTGAATTTGTCTTTATGACAGTTCCTTCTGACTTTGCATAAGCTATGATGTGTCAACCATTCATTGGTTGCACGATGCCCAGTAAGAAATCTGTAACTCCCCATAAACTTTTCAGTTTGATGTTCTTTTTAAGAAAATAGGCGTCTCTGACGTGGATTGACCGTTGACTTTTTTGGTTCGTAGAGTAGTTTGGTGAGGTAGCTATGGACTCTATGTTTTTCTTTGTTGACTCAACGATCTTCTTCTGAGAGATGCTGCAGTGGATGGTTTGACACTAATCCTCAACTTGAAACTGCATAGCTTAACCAGTGATGTACTTTATGAAGGTTTGGGCACTCTACCTCTGAGGTGAGTCTGCAGGACATATTTCCATCCAGTATTCAAACTTATCTCCTCATGATAAGAATAGTTGAGCATTTTTTTAGTTCTTCAGAGCTCCTCATGAGCTGGTGTATCCTCTGGGAAGACTGCGATCGTTGAGTCTAGTTCTACGATCGTTGAGATTGCACTACGATCGTTGAGTTCACTTTAAACTCTACTCTACGATCGTTGACTGTCTTGGTTCTTGAGATGAACTTTACTAAGTATTCCTTCTGGTTTAAGGTAGCTCAGGAAGGGCCAACCTCTTAGAGTGATCTAAGGGTCAGGTTTGTCCCTGAGGCGCTTTCCAGATGAAAAACTTTAGAAGTGGTTAGCACTGATATCTCATTTGACCTTTTCCTCTGGGGAGTTCATCAACCAACTCTAGACATTTATATTGGCTGTAATCGTGGTGTCCTCCTGCTCTTATACTACGATCATGTGTTTGATTGTAGGCGCTTCACGATTTTGAGTTGGGTGGATCGATAAGGTTATCGATGAAATGCGTTTTGAGACGTTCCTACTGACTATGGATCTTCATTTGGTTCATCAGCCACAAAGTTTTGGGACTCTATAACTTGTATATTATTTCATTGAATATTTCAGTGCTGCTGTTCTTTTAGCAGATCACTGCTCCCCCATAGTTGATACTATTTTCCCAGTAAGGTGTGATTTCTTCTTCTTCATGAGCATTAGAGGGCAACCTTGCATATCTCCTTTTGACTGGAATCATCTCTATCAATTAACTCTCCTTATATCATAGATATGGATATGTTCAGGACTGATCACTCTGCGATCATTTGACAGCACTACGAACGTAGTCTTCCTTGTCAGTTTGTACTTGTGGAGTTCTGCTTTCGTAATGAGTTCCTCATGATTAATGCTCGATGATCCTTTGATGTGAACTTCCTTGAGGATTCTTCTCATATGATATGCTTCGTATGATTGAGCGTATAAGACCCTTTTCATCTTAGGTTGAATGGTCTGCTTCCTTATAGAGATCAACAGTCATGTGAGCTTCATTCATGTTAGCTCAGCAAATCTTCAAGGACATGCTTTGACAAATAGGGATTTTATCATAATCATTTCTGAACTGTCTTAAGCCTTCTGTTGGTTGAATCTACTTGATCAAGTCTTACCTTGACATTCCTTGAATGTGGTCAGATAGACCAAGTACCTGCAGGTTAGATGCATTTCTATTTTTGGTACCCATAGTTAAATGGGTCCTGTCAGGTTAGTTTTCAAAATCCCTGTTCCTCATATATTTGAATTTTCATCATATTGATTACCAACAATTATATTCATGCATATATCCAATTTAGATATTACATTGTAAGATGCATGATGATGAGTGTGTGTAAGAGTAGCCATTTTAATAAAATACTCTTTTACTTTGAAGGTTTCATCATCTGCTTGGTTATGTTCACAGAGTTTAACTGTTCACAGAGTGAGAATCAACTCAATCACTTATTTGTATCTGGTTGATTCATGGAGGTGTGTTGGGTAAAATCTATATACGCACAACACGCAAGTATACGTGATCAACAAGTAATAAAGTGATAAGTTGAGTATCGTTCCCATAGAGAATTAGTTAATAAAAATCACCAAGTACTAACCCGTAACCAACTCAATCTTATTTAAATGAATAAAATGCAAATTAAATAAATTAAACTACTATTAACTTCCACTAATTAAATTAAGATTATGGAGATTTAAGATCACAACTTCACTTATTGCTCATTTAAGTTAACACACTTCTCATCAATTATTCTCTATCCCGAATTGTTAATCAAGAACATGAAAGTAGTATTAACCACCTCTCGATGCACTAATACCGTATTAACGTCAATCCACAATTAAGATAGAAATCCGTTAAACATCTTAATCAACTAACCCACTATATCTCTATGTGAATTACAATTGAAGAAGGTTTAAGAGCAAGTTCTCTATAAAATTACATATGGCGTCAAGCATATCTCTACCTTAACACTCATCAAGTTTAAGCTACTAACAAAATCCTGAACACATGCTATCATGATTAGATCTAAATCAATACTTCATCTCTCATGTTCATATAGATTATCACGGTAATTGATGGCCAGTCAATTAAACAATTAATTCCAAATCACAATAGACAATTCTCACAATAGAAAATACTAATTGATAACGAAGCATATTAAAATAAACTACACAATAAGATCCATTGTAATCTCAAACAAAGAATTAGTTCATGATTATTGAATTAAAACTAAGAATCCACAATTGAATACACATTAAAAGACAAAGATAGAAGAAGATGAGAAGAAATAATCTAATGTCTATAGATTTGACGCCCCCTCCTTGCTCCTCCTTTGAATCTTCAATGGTCTCCAAGTTGCTTCAATCTCCAAATCTAATTAGAACTAGTGTTTTTCTCTAATTTACTCTAATCTAATTGAATAGAATGCTCTCTAATCTCCTAATAATCTCCTCATATACACCTCTAATCTATGTTATTCCCCTCCTTTTATAAGCCTTTTTACATGTATTTTAGTCCTCTTGGAAGTCCTTGAATCAAACAACTCGAAACAATCCTTTTCGGACTCAAATTCGGACAAAATCTCTTCATTTTTGCGCATACCCAGCCCCGGCTGGGTATTTCCTTTGCAAAAACCCAGCCCCAGCTGGATAGGCTACTGATTTCACGCCCAGGACACCCAGCCCCGGCTGGATCCTAAGGCTAAAAACGTCCAGGCCCGGCTGGACACTAAACTACCAATTAATTTTCTGCTGGAACCTCCTTTGCTAAAACTGCCATAACTTTTAAACCGAGAGGATTTACGAAGCCCGCAACATATCAAATCGAAGTTATCGACGAGATCTACAACTTTCATTCTTTGAGCTTTCAGAAATAACAAATGAATGATGGTCGAATTTGGACTAGAAGTGACTGCTATGCAAATGACCACCCAAAACGGTGAAGTTCAACGTCCGTCGGTAGAAATGTCATAACTCTTTCATCCGAACTCTGATTTAAATGACTCAAGATGTTCCAGAAAGCTATGAAAACGCTCTACAATATAGTCCAAGCTCCAAGCCAAGAACATGAATTGAACATGAAAGCATAAACGATGTTCGGATTGCTTTTTCCTTGCATTTTCCTTGCTTGTCCTTACCAATAGTCGCTCACACCGCTCCCAAACGTATAACCTACAAAACGAACACAAAATGCATGAAAAGTAACTAAGACACATGAATAAAAGCAACTAATTCAAGTTATAGATACCGGATAAGTAGGTATAAAACCTACTTATCAAGGTGATCAGTTTCTATGAATCTTCAAGAAAATCTTGTAGAACTGATCATACTCTATGTGTTATCAAAAACTTAGAACATAGGTTTGTACATACATACTAACCCATCAACAAAGATTACTCCACTTAAGATTAGTTAAACCTTGATATGATTATGACCTATTTCAGACTTCTTTCAAGATGTTATCTTCAACCTAAAACTTGGATGGAGAGAAAGTTTGTTAGCATTTGAGTTTCCAACCTCATTGTACTTTCTCTCTTCCCCTTTTTAGGTATAGTATGGTCTCTTGATAGAATACTGTTATAGTGCATAAGGTGTTGAATCATGATGTACATATTTATACTAATGAGGAACCGTACCTTTTTACTGTCAGTAACTTAACAGTCATTTATCTTTTGTATACTGGGGTTAGGCATTGAAGTGCATAATTTTTCATTCACTCCTGATAGCTTGTTGCTCCAGTTGACCTTTAATCAATCAGTCATAGCCTTGAAGAAGTAAGCTAAGAGAATCTTGGCATCCCTCATTCTTTGATAACTTTGAACCTTAGGGTTCACATCTAGCTGTTGGTTGGCCAAATACATATTTGAGGAATTCTTCTTTCTTCTCTGGATAAATACTTTTTAGCATGTATGGCCATCTCATCTTTCAGGCTGGTGGATGCTTGACTCTTTGTTGTTGATGCATCATGAGCTTCCTTGCCTAGTCTTCAGACTACAAGATTGATTGTAGCCAAGGATTGGTCCTATTGTAATGTCATTTAAGAACATGGACTAATCTGAGCAGCTTCAGGTGTATATACACATGTACTTATACATAATACTTCCAACGTGTGAGCTCATCTGCATTTATAAGTGACTTACTACTAAACTAAGTTTAGAACAATATTTGTGCCTAGGATCAGACTCAAAGTGATTAGCTTTTGAATATAGCATGAGAACTTGCTCTGATACCAATTGTTAGTTCCTAGTAGGCACACAATAAATCTAAAAGGGAGGGGGGGTTGAATAGATCCTTTTTATTTTCAAATACTTTCCTCTTTTATTTTGTATTGCAAATGAATTATCATATGACAAACATACAAATCTTTTCAAGCACAACGAAATAAGTAAAAGATCCCCTTCATTAATATATTCATAATCAAACATACATTGTTCTTAGAGTTAGTTAAGTGGTAGCAGTTAATTCATACATACCAGTTATAGCAGTTAAGTACATAATGTAAATGACATAAAGTAAATGACAAGCTCCTAATCCATTCTTCTGTTTTCAACTAGCAGGATTTCTACTAAGGAAGGACAACACCCTGAATCACTAAGATTCCTTCAAGGCCAACCTTTGGAACTTGATTCACTAAGAACTCTTGAAGGCCGCCGACCTTGGAACTTCTTTAGTTCCTAGAACTCTTCAAGCCAAAGCAGGGCTTGGAACTTCATATTGTCCCTTGAACAAGGACCCTCAGTACACAGCTTTGTTATTGTTGATGTTGTTGTTGGTGCCTTCTTTGCTAAGATGTCTTTAAGCTTAAACATCTTACATGATTTAGCGACTTGGCATAGTCCTCTTGGTATTCTGCTTTGAGTCTGGACTACATCTTCTTTGGTGCAGCTGATCTTCATTCTGTCGAGCTCATCTTCATCTGTTGTCAGCTATGCACCATCACCATTTGGGTTTGCTAAGTGTTTGAGCTTTTGGTAGACTCAAAATGTCGGCACTTAGCTTTCCTGAACCCTTCTTGGCTGGTTGGTAGACATGATTCTGCACTTGTTCTGGTTCGGCTTTAGGTTTATGGTGACTCGTAGAGTGGTTCTCTAGATCTTCTTTGTGCTCTGCCACTTTTCTAAATGCTATCTTCTTTTCTTTCTCGTTTCTTAGCTTGGCTACCATCTTCAGTGACATTCTCATCTTTGTTGAGTAAATCTTGGTTTTGTTCAAGTCCTTCTTCAAAGCTGCTTCACTTCCACCTTCGTAGTCTCACTGTCACTAAGACTTATACTATTAAGCTCTGGTGGAACTCGTAGAGTCAATAATAACATTCCAACAACTCAATGATTCTGCAACTTAGCAATCATCAGCCACTTTTGATCTTTGAAGCTCTTGTTGATTTATAATCCTTCACAACCTTCCCGTTGAAATGTAGTCGTTGGGAGCTATTTGAATTACTTCGCAGATCTCGAGTTATTTGAGGTAGACGGCAGATGTGACATGATATCCCCTTTATGACTTTCTGACACTGCAGTCTACTGTTTCACCTACCCCGATGTCTTGGGCAGGTAGTCGACTTTATTTCCTCCTTCTGATTTCTTGATCAGAGGTTGTCCTTTTCCATCGATACTCTTAATAAGCTCTGTTCTAATATAAATTTCCAGATTGAACCGTTGCCAATGCTTCAATCTTCAGATGACCGAACTCTATGATTCTGATGCATATCTTCTTGGACCTGATCGTAGTGTCTTATTGAATGTTTCTCATTGACAGGTAGAGACAACACTACGATCATGAAGAGTATTTATTGGATCTTCAATGTAGAACACCTCTTCCTTCTTTTGTTAAGTGCTTCAACACTTCTGTTTTCTTTGACTGATCTCAGACATTGATGGCTTGACTGCTTGTTCTGGCATCTTCTAAATAGCAAGACACTTCAGATTTGTGGCATGCCCAGCTCGTTTTCTCCTTGTGATCTCCCGTTCACTTATCATCAATGGACTGACCCAGTACTTAATCACTTTAGCCTTGTTCTTTAGAGGTGACCAATATCTTTGTGTACACTCCATCAGTTCCTTCTTTGTTTGGCAAACACTATGATCCTGGTTACTTCCAAGATTGTTGTCTTCTGTTTACTTGACAGCTACTGCACTTACTGATCCTCCTTAGTCAGTTACTGAAGTCTTCTTCTGATCAACTTGTGGAAGACTTCATCTTGAATGGCTTCACAACCCAATCTGGATGTTGATTGGGTTGATGCTTAGATCTTCTGTTAGCTTGCATGCCATTCGTTTAGTGCTCTCTGGTTTCCTTCAGGTGGGATGTATCTTTGCAGCTCAGACCAGAGGCTTTATACTTTGTATATTCTGGGAGTGCTCATTTGTTGAGAATCGTATTTGCTCTACGATTCTGCCTTGGCGTTGTGAGCACTTCTGTTGAGGCCTTAGTTCTACACTCTATGATTCAGCTTCTGCTGTGCAGACACTACGACTCCGAGATCAGATCTTGACACTCTACGATTTCTGTCTTTATGCTTTTGTCTTCATCTGATCTTGCTCGACTACGATCTCTACCTCTGATATGATCAGTAGACTCTACGACTCCGAGTGTGGTCTACGATTCTTGACTTGGCTTTAGCAGGTGCTCGGTCGGCTCTTAGACAGGCTGTCTCTATGATTCTGAATATGACTTCCTCAGCAGACTACGGCTCTCGAGGAAGTTCTCCTCGACACACTACGATCCTTCCTCGTCTCTCCTGGTAGTCTACGAACCCCGAGATCTACTATCTTGCAGACCACGATTCTTCCTTGATAGCTCTCGAGTTTTTCTTGACTCTCCTGGCAGACTTCGATTTCTGGTGCAATGCTCGACAATCAGACTAGCCTATCTATTACATTATAAGATCAACCTAACAAGCTTGATCTTTATATCTTTATAGTCCTTGTACATCATTTCTTTTTAAGGACTTTACAAAGCTATTTTTCTTATACAGGATCAACCTAACATATTTGATCAATTCATTCTAAGTCCTTGTATATATATTCCTATTATCTATCAAAGGACTTTATAGTTTTTCTTAATGCACGCATACTTGTATATTAATTCATATATATCATAATCAAATCATATATAAATTGGAATATCATTCACATGCTTATTCCTGACAGATTCTATTATATCTTGAATATTGTTTAGCTTTTGTCCATGCCAATTGTTCAGCTGGATAGATGATGGATGGATGAAGATGAGATGTTGAATAGTTTAGAAGTGATATGTAGAGTTAATCCACGCAATGTTAAGTTAGTGTCGACCTTAGCATAGGACACAAGTTGATGTAAGTTAAAACAGATATAGGATGGTGTCAAAACCATAGTTAGACACATGATGGTGTCAACCCAGAACAAAGGTAGTCGTTCAGGATGTAGAGTACATTAGGCTGAATCCCTAAAGTACGAAAAGAGAATGGTGAGAAAAAAGTAGGAATGTTATAGATGTCAACTGGTAAGTCAATGTATGAATGTTTAAAAGGAAGGAAAATTATACTTATTCCTATTTATTCTAGATGCTTCACAACTATTGTTTAGTTGATGAAGAAAGATGGTATTATTCTTAATTTTGTTATCTATTCACTACTATGACTTGCTGAACAATTAAATGCTCACTCTTGCAAACTCCAAAACATTTTGCAGCAGAAGAAGAAGGACTTGAATGGCCAGATGGTGCTAAGCGGAAGGCTTTCGTCAAGAAAGAAGATTTATTTGTTTAGATGTACACAATGTGTTATAATTGTAATATTAAATGTTGGAATATTCATTAGTAGTATGTACTGATGTTGTAAAGGTCTTAGAACCTGAGATTAGATGAGTTATGTTTTAATAAAAAAGTATTTACACTCATGTATAGATAGATGTATGGAATGCGATGTACAGTGATGCACTGGATCCGGGCTTAAAAGCAAGTCCCGAGATTCGGGGGCGTTACATAATCCAAGGCTTGTTTCTTTGATTTATTTCCTTAGTTATTTCGTGTTTTTAGCATATTTATTTACTTTATTCAACAATATTCAAAGCCTCCATTTTTGGTATACAAAATATAAACATAGATTAATCATTCTCTGTGGGATCGACTCTTGCTTGCACTACTACATAAATATTGTTCGCAATAATGTTTTATTTTTGGTTGCCTGTGACAACCCACCAAATTTTGGCGCCGTTGTTGGGGAGTTATTTTAGTTTATTTTTATACTTTTGTTATCCTTATTTTATTTTAGTTGTTTTACAAAGGTAATTTAATTTTTCTTGATTGTTTATGCCCAAAACTCGATCTACTAATCAAGGTGATTTGAAGTGTGATCGAAAAATAGAGAGAACTATTTGTAGATTAAGGAAGGCAGCTCAACAAAATTGTGAAGAAAATGACCTATGCTAGTAAATCAAACTCTGAAAGAGCTTGCAACCCCTGATTTGAATTAACACCCCTTATGTATAACCTTCTCTAATGTAGATACTAATACTCACTTTGAATTAAAATCTGGACTAATACACCTTTTACCTTGTTTTTATAGCTTGGCAGGTGAAGATCCTCACAAACATTTGAAGGAATTTCATGTGGTATGAACGAGTATGAAGTCTATCGGGGTAACGGAAGAACAAATCAAGTTGAGAGCCTTTCTATTTTCTTTGAAGGATTTGGCTACAGATTGGCTTTACTACCTACCCTCTGGGAGTATCATAACACGGGAAAAGATCAAAAGATTATTTTTTGAGAAATATTTTTCCACTTCAAGAACAACCAATATTCGAAAAGAAATTTGTGGAGTAAGGTAGAATAATGGAGAATCCCTACACTAGTATTAGGAAAGTTTCAAGAGACTGTGTGCAAGCTGCCCCTATGATCAAATTAGTGAACAACTCTTCATCCAATATTACTCTGAAGTTCTTTTATCTACCGATAGGAGTATGATCGATGCTGCTAGTGGAGGAGCTTTGGTGGATAAAATTCCTGAGGCTGCAAGGAGTTCGATTGCAAATATGGTGGCTCATTCCCAATAATTTGGCAATTAGCTTGATTTTTTACTTAGGAGTGTGAATGAGGTAAAAGTTTCTGCCATTGAACAACAAATTGGGAGTCTAACTTCTCTTGTTCGCCAAATGGTCGTAGGTAATGCACAACCAGCAAATGCTTGCAAAGTTTGTGCTATGATCGGACATTCGATAGATATATGTCCAATTTTTCAAGAGGAATTTGTTGAACAAGTGAATGCAACAGGTGGATTTCTTGGACAACCACAAAGGAAATATGACTCCTATTCAAATACATAAAATCCTGGATGGAGGGATCATCCAAATTTAAGCTACGTGGACCCATAAGCAAGTCAACCTGCAACTTAAACATTCCCAAATCAACAACATTACAAGTAGTCGTATCGCAATAAACATCAACGAGGTCACTCTTCTAACTCTAGTATGTCTTTAGAAGATAATGTTAAATCTCTTGCCACTAACACTTTACAATTTCAACAGGAATCGATGGCAAGTATTCAAAATTTAGGTACGTACGTAGGATAAATGGAAACTGCAATCAGTCGCTTAGAAGCGCAAGGATCAAGGAAGTTACCTTCTCAAACAGTGGTTAATCCAAAAGAGAATGTAAGTGCCATCACTTTGAGAAGTGGTAAGGAGTTAAAAATTCTAGAAAAGCTAGTACCTACACCAAAGGAGCAAAGCAATCCAGATGAGGGTAAAGAAGAAGCATACAATGGTCTTATGTGTGACAAGGATGCACCTAAGCGTGAATTTCCACCTCTCTCTGATTATAAGTCGGCACCTCCTTTTCCTCATGCTTTGACATAAAATAGAAAGTATGAGAAAAATTCATATTTATATGAAACTTTTCATAAATACGAGGTAAATATTCCGTTGTTAGATGCTATTAAACAAGTACCTCGATATGCTAAATTTTTGAAAGAATTGTGTACACACAAGAGAAAATAGGAACTTAAGAGATATGAAAAGGTAAAGGTAGGTGAGAATGTCTCTGCAGTTATTCAAAGAAAACTCCCTACTAAGTGCCAATATCTGGGTATGTTCACTATTCCTTGCACGATAGGAACCATTAGATTTGAAAAAACCATGTTAGACTTAGGAACTTTTATCAATGTCATGCCATATTATATATATGCTTCGTTGAAACTTGAACCTTTGAATAAAACTGGTACTGTGATTCAGTTGACTGATAGATCTAATGCTTATCCTAAGGGTGTAGTTGAGGATGTTCTTATTCAAGTCAATGATTTAATTTTTCTTATTGATTTTTATATGCTTGATATGGAAAACGGTGACCTAAATGCGCCTATTTTGTTAGGACGACCATTTTTAAAGATATCTAAAACTAAAATTGATGGTCATAGTGGTACACTTTTAATGGATTTTGATGGCAAAAGTTAAATTTAATATTTGTGATGTCATGCAATATCCTACTGATGATACTCCTGTTTATTCTATTGATGTGATTGACTCTTTAGCATAAGAAGTCTTTAAACTTGATGGAGAAGACGACTTGGAAATTACACTTATGCTACGTTTGGATTGAAGGAATGGAATAGAGTAGGGAATGGAATAGATGAGGGAATGGAATAAGGAAGGGAATGAAATGATTTTTTAATATTCCATGTACATGTTTGGTTGATGTTAGGAATACATCTAAGAATGAAATAAATAATTAGAAAGTGACCTAAATACCCCCAAATGTTCAAATTTAACTTAAATTCGTTTTATATTAAAAATTTAACACATATTTCTCTAGATTTTTTTTATAATTATATTCTTCTTTTTTTTAACTATACTTTTTCATATAATTTTTTTTTATAATTTTTTTCTTACTTGTAAGTTATCTTTTTTATATATATATTTTTTATTTCTCTAAAATTAACTTTATTTTAATTGATGAAATTTAAAGATAAGTAGTGTAAAATAAAATACAACCAACAAAACTAAATCAACTAGTATAACACCACCCAAAACTAAATAATATTAAGCGATTATGTATACACCACCACCCTTTACCCCCACACCCCACTCCACCCCACCCCACTCCACCTACCTACGTACCCACCCACCCAACACTCCCTCCCAAAAAAATAATATTAAGCGATTATGTATACCCCACCCACCCCTCACCCTTACCTACCCCTACCCACTTACCCCCACCCCCACTCCCCACTCCCTCCTAAAAAATTTGACTATAAGGAGTATATACATAATCACATAATATTATTTTTTTTGGTGAGATTGTGGGGGTGGGTGAAGGGGAGTGGGTGGGTAAGGGTAGGGTAGGTGAGGTGAGGGTAGGTGGGTAAGGGGTGGATGGGGAGGTGGGTGGGGTGGTATGAGGTGGGTGTATGGTGGGGTGGGGGTGGATGGGGTGGGGGTGGGTGGGTGGGGTAGGTTGGTAGGGGTGGGGTAGGTGGGGTGGGGGTGGGATAGGTTGGTAGGGGTGGGAGTTAGTGGGGTGGGTGGGGGGGGTGGGTGGGGTAAGTTTGTAGGGGTTGGGAGTGGGGGTAGGTGGGTAAGGGGAAGGGGGTATTTCTTTTTTAATAAAGATAAGTATTTTTTTAAGGGGCATATTTGTCAATTACTTAAAAATAATAGATGTAATAGGTTATTCCTGACCCCCTTTCCAGGAATAAAATTTATAATTTTAAGTTAACACCTATTCCACTAGGAATACATTATTCCGTTGGAATAAACAAACCAAACAACATTTTTATCATTCCAATGGAATGATTCATTCCATTCTCCCTCCTATTCCATCGATCCAAACGTAACATTAGTAAGAACATTGATGAGGAGAGTGTGAAAGTGACCTTAAGCACTGGATTACAAGAAACTGTCACAGCTTTGAATGACGCTCTGAAATCAGGTAATATCTTTTATGTTGAATTGTCGGTTTCTAACGAGAAGTCTTTACCCTCTGTTTTGCAGGCACTTATCCCGGATTTGAAACCTCTTCCTAGTCATCTCAAGTATGTGTTCCTTGGAGAAGGAAAAAAAATTCCAGTGATTATTTCCAGTACACTTGGTGCATCACAAGAAGCGAAGCTCATGCAGGTTTTAAAGGAGCATAATAAGGCCATTGGATGGACGATGGCTGATATTAAAGGAATAAAACCTTCTACATGTATGCATCAGATCTTTTTGGAGGATAAAGTGAAACCTACTCGTCAACCACGAAGAAGATGAACCCACCCATGATGGATGTCGTGAAGAAAGAAATTCTCAAACTTCTTGACGTTGGTGTGATTTACCCTATTTCGGATAGCAGTTGGGTTAGCCCAGTGAAAGTGGATCCTAAGAAGATTGGAATAACTATTGTGAAAAATCAGGATGATAAGTTAATTCCTACCCAAGTTCAAAATGGGTGGCGGGTTTATATAGATTATAGGAAGCTAAATGTTGTTACCCGCAAGGACCACTTTCCTTTGCCTTTTGTTGATCAAATGCTTGAACGATTAGCCGATCATTCTTACTATTGCTTTTTTGATGGTTATTCAGGTTATTTTCAGATTGCAATTGTTCTAGAGGATCAAGAAAATATGACATTTACATGTCTGTTTGGTACCTTTGCGTATCGCTGCATAGCCTTCGGATTATGTAACGCCCCAGCTACGTTCCAAAGGTGTATGGTTAGCATATTTTTGGATTATATTGAGCATATTATGGAAGTTTTTATGGACGATTTTTTATAGTTTATGGACACTCATTTGATAATTGTTTGCATAACTTTACACTTATTCTTCAAAAATGCATTGAAACTAACCTTGTTTTAAATTCTGAAAGTATCATTTTATGGTTGAACAAGGTATAGTTTTGGGTCATGTTTTTTCATCTAAAGGCATTGAGGTAGATAAAGCTAGAGTTGATGTTATTCAATCTTTGCCTTAACCCACTAATGTGTGGGAAATTCATTCTTTTCTTGGGCATGCAGGTTTTTATCGCAGATTCATCAAGGATTTTTCCAAAATAACATCGCCCCTATGCAATCTCCTACAAAAAGATATAAAGTTTGACTTTGATGAGGAGTTCCGAAAAGCATTTGATAAGTTGAAGGATTTGTTGACATCTACCCCAGTTATCCAACCACTTGATTGGAACATTCCGTTTGAGATCATGTGCGACGTCAGTGATTTTGCATTAGGAGTAATTTTGGGATATATATTTGGAAAAGCATCTCATGTCATTTATTATGCATCGAGGACTTTGAATGATGCCCAGAGAAATTATTCCACCACTGAAAAAGTGTTTTTATCAGTTGTCTTTGCTTTTACAAAAAATTTGGTCTTATTTGGTTGGTACTAAAGTTATTGTTTATTCTGATCATTTAGTTTTTCATTATTTGATGACAAAGAAGGAGGCAAAATCGAGATTGATAAGATGGATACTTCTCTTGAATGAATTTGATGTGGCAATCAGGGACAAACAAGGATCAGAGAATTTAGTTGTCGACTACTTAAGTCATTTGGTTAAGTTGGGGGATGAGCTTCCTCTACAAGATACATTTCCCGATGAACAATTATTCTCCGCCAATTCAACCTTTCCTTGGTATGCGAATATTGTGAATTATTTGGCTACTAACATTTTCCCTTCTGATTTGTCCAAAGCTCAGAAAGATAAAATCAAAAAGTGATGCTAAGCACTATGTGTGGGATGACCCCTACTTATGGAAGCATTGTGCAGATCAAGTGATACGAAGGTGTGTGCCTGAAACTGAAATTACATTTATTCTTACTTTTTGTCATTCTTATGCTTGTGGAGGTCACTTTGGATCTAAACGGACGACGAGGAAAGTGTTAGAGTGTGGTTTCTTTTGGCCATCTCTTTTTCAAGATTCATATATGTTTTGCAAGTTATGCTCTAATTGTCAAAAGACAGGTAATATTTCCCAACAGAATGAGATGTCACAAACACCCATACTATATTGTGAAATGTTTAATGTTTGAGGAATTGATTTTATGGGATCATTTCCTATGTCTTTTGGTTGTATTTATATTTTACTTGTTGTGGATTATGTTTCGAAATGGGTGAAAGCAAAGGCCACCAGGACTGACGATTCTAAAGTGATTGCAGATTTTATTCAGCCTAATATTTTTTCTAGGTTTGACATTCTAAGAGCTCTAATAAGTGATAGAGGGACTCATTTTTGCAATTGGATTGTGGGAGCATTGTTGGGTAAGTACCATGTTGCGCATAAGGTGTCAACTGCATGTCATCTGCAAACGAATGGACAAACAGAGGTGTTGAATAGAGAGATCAAGGCAATCATTGAGAAGACGTTTAATCCTAACAGAAAGGATTGGAGTTTGCGCTTGGATGACACTTTATGGGCATATAGGACTTCCTATAAGACGCCTATTGGTATGTCACCTTATAGGTTGGTGTTCGAAAAACCATGCCACTTACCCATTAAGTTAGAACACAAGGCTTATTGGACTATCAAGAGTTTCCACATGAAGATGGATGATAGTTGGGTACACAGGATGTTTCAATTACAAGAGTTGTAGGTAATTCGGAATGATGCTTTTGAAAGTGTGTGAATTTTCAAGGAGAAGACAAAGGCTTTTCATGATAAGATGATTTCTTGAAAAGAATTTCAAATTGGTCAAAAAGTCCTCCTATACCAATCCAGGCTCCGTTTATTTCTAGGTAAATTGCGTTCTCGATGGAGTGGATCTTTTGTTGTTACTATTGTTTTTCCCCATGGTGCAGTTCAAATTCAAAGTCTAGACACTTCCAAAGTGTTTAAGGTGAATGGTCATAGACTCAAGTTTTTCTATGAGGGTTTCCGAGAAGACAAGATGCATAATGTGAACCTTGAGGATCCAGTTTACGATGATTAATAAGGGGAACTGGTTGTCGAGCCAACGACTATAAACAAAGGCGCTGTATGGGAGGCAACCTATAGGGAATATCTTTCTACATTTTCTATGCATTTTACTTTACATTGGGGACAATGTAAGTTTTTTAAGTATGGGGGAGGGGATTTAGAGTTAATTTTAAAATTTTATTTATTTAGAATTTTGTGGGTATATTCATTACAAATCCTCACGAGACAAAACTCGTCCACTTGGGGTAACCTTGAGGTTTAACGACTTGTTGCAAATGCTAAGTGCCATCATGTTTCCTACGAAAATGGGGTAGTTGTTAGGATGAGTCACTTGAGTCATAAATTAATTTGGATTTTAATTTTTGACCAATGATAAAATTTTGTTTTCTTTTTGGTAACTTTTTGGAAAATTGATAGACATTGGGTAGTCAGAATTTGGTTTTCTTTATTCGTTATTACTTTATTTGAGACCCTTCATTATTGAGCACTTGTCCATTTGGTCGACCTAGTTTTAACTTGGAAGGAATTTATTCGATTGAATGTATAGGGGAGAAATTTTGGAACTCTATCATCTGTTTGAGCATAACTTGAATTTAATATCGGATATAATTTAAGGTAGTAGAAATGGTTTAGGCGATTTTTTTTACAAGTTTGAAGAAAAAAAACAAAACAAAGAGAAAGAAAAAAAATAGTGATTCATGGGGTGGGTTGAGATGAAGCATAAAACATACTTACTCATAAACACATAACATGCGAGATGGAGCATAAAACATACTCGCTGGTAAGATGGAGCAGAAAATGCACTTACCAATGAAAAAAAGAAAAAGAACGGAAAAACCTATTGATTATCTGGTGTTATCTGCTTGTGTTAATTGAGAGTGTTGTGAAAATAGGTGTTTAGAATTTCACTTCTTCCTTTATGGCTTTGATTTCATAAGTTTATCTGATTTTTTATTGGTTTGGTTTAGATTTAGATTCACACGCGCACAAAGTGTTAAGAGTAAAGTAGGATTGATAAATAATTCTGAATTTAAGATAATACAATGTTTAAAGTTTTTCGAGAGTTATTGGTTGGTATCTTTAAGGTCGATGTTGAAGTTCATATTAATTTGTAGCTCAAGTTTGTTAAATTTGTTAGTTTGTTTAGTTAAATTTTTGGTATTATAGTTTGTTCTTGATTTACCGAGGATGTACAAAAGATAAGTGTGAGAGAATTTGATGAGAATAAAATATATTATGTTTTAATCCCTTAATGCTTAATCTTTTACATTTATTTTGTGCTTACATACACTCATTATTCTTATATTTTGATTTAAGGTGCAATTAAAGGAGTCCGTGACTTTGGAAGTGCTTTGGAGACAAATTGATCATTATTTGGACTTAAAGTAAAAGGAGTGGCAAAGTTGTAATTATGTGAGCACATGGATTTAAGATTTTATTACAATAAAGTCAATATCTTAGCGATCAAACAATATTTAATGCTTCTATTCATGGAAGGAAAGAAACAAGAAAAATCCTACAAGGAGAAGGAAGGAAGTAGAATAATTTTGGTGTGCTAGTCAAATCTAATGAAAAAAAGTAAAGTCTATCTAGAAGATCTCTTTAAAGGAAGTTGATTGTCACTAGGAAGTCAATTCCTAGAAGGAATTGATTGAGCCTTGATGCCTATAAATAGAGGATTACCAAGAGAGCTTAGGGATCTTGTCTAAAAAGCTCCTCTTTCTTTATTATTTTTTGGTGTTTTCATGGCTATGTGTAGCAAAACATCTATTCTTGGTTTAAGGAGACGGAAGCCTCAAATTATTACACTATGAGATCTAATTAGTTTTAATTGATCAATTATTATAATGAGTATTGATTATTCTTATACGCTTAAATTTTATTATTGATATGTTTAATTACTAGAGTGCGTGCTAGTTTATGATTCGTTGAAATCTACTTCTAAATTAGATATCAAATTCGTAATTGTTTGGTCACTCTAATTTGTGAAGCAACTAAAATTAATAATTAACTGCAGATCAAAAGATTATTATATCTTAGGAAGAATACTCAACAAAATTAAATGCAACTACTTGTGCTTGTGTTGTTTAGTTTTATCGGTCTTTCTATTTCTTAAAGTTGCTACTAGATTAAACTTTCAGCGCTTGTCTAAAGTTGTTTAGTGGTTAGAGTTATTTAGATCGTTTGTTTCTAATTAACTAAAATTAAGGAAAGACATGGAAGTAATTCCAACGGTTAATATTCAAGATTCTAATTGTGTATGCTTGAGTCAATGATTAGTGTAAGTTTCTGAAGGTGGAAGTTGACTTAATCCAAGACTCGTTTCACTGATTTGTTTCCTTAGATTATTTTTCGTTTTTAGCGTATTTATTTACTTTATTCAACAACATTTTAAACCCCCTTTTTGGTATACAAAGTATGAACATAGATTAATCATTTTTTGTGGGATCGACTCTTGCTTGCACTACTACATAAATATTGTTCGCAGTAAGGCTTTATTTTTGGTTGCCTACGACAGCACACCAGAGATACTACAAGAGTAAGAAATTTGACCTTCTTAAATTTCTTTTTGTATCAATTTCAAAATTTGATAGGTGACCCACATGTTTTTTTAGCGAAATGGTTGCAGATTATTCTTATGGTTTGACCCCCCCCCCCCCCCTATGAAAGCTTGAGCAATTCAAGTGATTCCAGGTCCATTAAGGAGGGTTAGAGAACTTGAAAATAAAAGGGAAGGGTTCCAACGAAGAGAATAACTGGTTACTTTGGCGTAGGGTTTGTGGCTAGAGAAAGTTAAGGTTAAGTAGTGGGAGTTGGGGCTGATTTTATATAGGATAGAGTTGTTTGTGTTGAAGCCATATAGTGAAGTATTTTTTACATAGAAAAATTGAAATATTGTCTTATTTGTAGTTGGTTAAGCTATTAAGATATTGTATCAAGATATTTTTTATTTCATTACTTGGGATATGCCCCTTGTAATTTTCTACACAGAAAAATTAAAATATTGTCTTATTTGTAATTGCTTGAGCTATTAAGCTATAATATGAAGATAATTTTTTCATTTCTGGGTATGCCCTTGTAAACACGTAAATTATGACTGTAATGTTTATGAAATGAAATTCAATTGTTGTGTTCATCAATTTAGTAAAGCCTTAAAGCTTCCTAGATTTGACATACTTTCAGAATGTTTGGTAATATTTAGTGCCTACTATGGACATGGTTGCTGATATGTTTTATATTAAGTGTATGCAACCATTATCAAGTGTACATTTGTTCCTATAAAGACAATATCTCATAACTAGAATTTTCCACACGTTGAATTACGACATCTGTTAGCACTTAATTGATGTTTGAACACTTCTACCATTTAGAAGCTATGACATTCATAAAAAGGCAACATAGAGTGACTTAACTCTACGATACTAGATATCAGTTTAAACCTAGAGTTAAGTCATTCTACAATATGAGGATTTACTTTATGTTTCACTCTATGATATGAGGATTCACTCAACGTTTTTACACTAAATTTTAGTATCGTAGAGTTAAGTCATTCTACGATCTGAGGATTCAATTTACGTTTTTGATGGTTTACTCTATGTTTATACACAGAAGTCTAGTATCGTAAAATTAAGTCATTCTACGATTTTAGGATTCACTATACGATCATAGAAATGTAGAGTTAAGTCATTCTACGATATGAGGATTCACTGTACATTTCATTCACTCTACGATATGAGGATTCACTCTACATTTCACTCTACGATCTGAGGATTCACTCTATGTTTCTACACTGAATTCTAGTATCGGCGAGTTAATGCAACGCCCCCAAAACTCGGGTTCCCTCAACCCCAAGTTTGGTGCGCCACAGTACAACTCTTTCTACACCTGTGACTTACATCCATCTATAAAATCTTATAGACATAAGTATAATTACAACATTAATACAATGTTTCTTCGTCTAACCCCATGTACGAAGACCTTAACTCAACTAACTCAAATAATATTAAAACATTTATAATATTATTCCATCAGAGAAATTTAATTCTTTGGCTTTAGTAACTCCCTCCCGCATCTTACCATTTTCAGACTTTCAAGCTCTTCTGCTCTAGCTGCAAAATTTTATTTATAGCAAGTGTGCGCATTTAATTTCCCCGCAAGTTTAAGTAGTTAAATAATAACATCATCATAAGAATATAATAACATCTAACTGCAAACCCTTCAACAATTGAACAATAATTGTGAAGTTATACAAATAAGCAGGAACAAATTTGGATTCCTATTCATCTAACATCACTAAATTCATACTAACAATCTCCACATAGTTTATGACTATACAGTACTCTAGTACCTTAATTCGTTTAATATTAGAACATTTATTGGAATTTCACATAAGTGAGAATATTGGCCTAACACGTTGTTATGTTTCATCACATCATTGCACAAGGTGCAATCATACCTACATCTACACTTCATTGCACGAAGTGCAACCTATACTATCAATTGCCCAACTTATTTGATTTGGCACTACCAATCTACAACAGTTCGAGACTTATTACAATTCTCATCCACATCAATAAAATATCCAAATATAATGCTTCATCTGATTTTAAATAATAATCTCATCTCCTGCAATGGACTTCAATCATCAACATCTAACTTTGCAATGTAGCATAATTTGAACTTCCAATATACATATAAGAGAATTTGCATACGATTAGAATTCATACAATATATATAATCATTGCGTAAATTTAAACTTCCCTACTTCGTATAACCTACATAAGAATATCATCAAATGAGGTTAGAAAACTTGATCAAATAAAATACTGTCTTATTTGTAATTGCTTGAGCTATTAAGCTATAATATGAAGATAATTTTTTTCATTTCCTGGGGTATGCCCCTTGTAAACACGTAAATTATGACGGTAATGTTTATGAAATGAAATTCAATTGTTGTGTTCATCAATTTAGTAAAGCCTTAAAGCTACCTAGATTTGACATACTTTCTGAATGTTTGGTAATATTTAGTGCCTACTATGGACATGGTTGCTGATATGTTTTATATTAAGTGTATGTAACCATTATCAAGTGTACATTTGTTCCTATAAAGACAATATCTCATAACTAGAATTTTCCACACGTTAAATTATGGCATATGTCAGCACTTAATTATTGTTTGAACACTTCTACCATTTAGAAGCTATGACATTCATAAAAGGGCAACGTAGAGTGACTTAACTCTATGATACTAGACATCAGTGTCGAAACCTAGAGTTAAGTCATTCTACAATATGAGGATTTACTTTACGTTTCACTCTATGATATGAAGATTCACTCTACGTTTTTACACTGAATTTTAGTATCGTAAAGTTAAGTCATTCTACGACCTGAGGATTCACTCTACGATTGAAGAAACGTAAAGTTAAGTCATTCTACGATCTGAGGATTCAATTTACGTTTTGATGGTTTACTCTATGTTTATTGTAATAACTTGGATATTTTCTATATAATTAAATCGAAAATTTTATGATAAATTTTTTATTTATTATTATTAATTATTTATTTTAAAGGTTAGAAATGCGTGAAAGGTATTATGTATGTATTTATGTAATGAATATAAAATATATTTATTACATGAATGATTCTGAATAATTTTTATTTTAGAATTATTGATCATTATAAATTATATTCTTATAATAATTAATTTTACTGACAAAAATGTTTTTAATATTTATTTTTCATGAAAGTATGATTATATATTATTTAAATAATATATACAATGATTATTAGAAGTATTATAATACCTATTTTATTATATGATTTTATTTCGAATAGTTAAGTTAATTATTTTAACTTAATTAATAATGTTATATATGACAGATAAATCAGATATGGAATCCAAACCCTAATTTTAGGTTTTGATCAAGGAATGAGAATAATAATATTATATTATTATTTTTTAGTATTACAGATATGTGTATTATTAATTGATCAATGAGGGTGCAGTATTTAAAAACCCTAGTTTCAAAGTCAAATGAGACTTTAAAATAGGTTTACTAATTAATTTATGGGATTAATGATATTTATTATTATTTTATTTTATTTCAGTAATGTAAATATGTACTGTATATATGTGGACTGATAATGTTGGCTAAATTATGTGTATTATGTGAAAACCCTAGTTTTAAGTTGTTAAACCCTAATTTAAACGTCAAAAAGTAAGTTTAAGACTGTTATGCAATCATGATAATGTGATTTATGATCGATGTTATAGAAATTAACCCTAAATAGGGAGAAGCCTAATTATTAAAACCCTAATTTAGAAATGGAAACCCTAATTTTCTAAATTTAGAAACCCTAGTTGGTAATTATAAACCCTAATCGCTAATTTAGCGAGCTTAATGTTAATTAGTAAAACCTAAATCTAATTATCATGTTTTATATAATTAGAAACCCTAAACTAATTATAAAACCTTAATTTGAAATTTTTAGAAACTAAAATTGTATTTTATATTTTAAACCCTAAATTAAAATGCTAGAATTTTTGTTCTAAACCTTAGGGTTAAACCCTAAGGGTCAAACCCTAAGGGTTAAATCCTAAGGGTTTGACAAGGTACCAAAATGCCATTAATTTTATTTGCCAAATGACAAGTTTACCCCTCTTGCATTATTGATAGCTAACTTGTATTTTTGGACAAAACTTTAGTGGGTGACCTAATCTCACTAACCCCATGTGACTTTAAACACCAGCCATCAGCTGTTTCAAGCCACATACATTGCACACATGTATTATTTATAGCAATTAGAGAGAGAAAATGTACAACACTTGCCCATTTATACAACCAATGCTCAACAAAGCCTCTCTCTCTCCCCACTCACGAATTTGTGTAGTAAACCAGTCCCAAACAAAGCCCCACCATTACCTTTAACAAAATCCGAAGATCAGATTCAAGAATGGTGCCTAAAGGTATAAAACCCTAATTCAAAATTTTGATCTTGTATGCTATAATGAATTTGTGATTTTTATGTTTAAACATGTTGAATAAGGTGTTAATAGATGATCTGGGTTGTTATTTACTAGATCCATAACATCTAATGCTCGAAATCTAAGTTTTTCAAAAATCTGGAAATTTTCATTTTTGTGGTCTGACAGTGAATGTCAGAGGCTGTAGATCGTTGGTTGTTATGTGTTTTTCTTGTTTTAAAGTTTTAATCTCTAGCCTGGTATGTTTTCTTTAATATGAAAGTGGATTCACTGTCATTGGAGGTCTAGATCAAAAGTTATTAACGGTCAAAGGTCGTTGACCGACCATGACCGGGTAAAATCTGGGTAAACCCAGAAAGCTTTTCTAGCGTCTATTAAGTTTTAAAATGTCTATATCTGTCAGGGTGTATGTTGTTTGTTAATGTTGTTGTATGATTATTGTAGCCTGTTAGTTGGAGTATAAATTAATGACTTTATGTCGCTTATAATTTACATAGATTAGATTTAGTGGATGGTCAAACCTTGTCCCTCGGTCACGGATTCATTTCTGGGAATTTCCTGAACTCATGAAGAACAACCCTCTGACTGGGTTTGACAAGGTTAGATATGGTAAATCTGTTGATGTTAAACTTATCTTTTGTTTTAGTGTTGTTCCTTGACACGAGTACTACAGATTTAAACCTTGAAATCACATGAACGATGATCAGGACATGGATAAAAGTTAGCTAGAAGATCACTACTTGGACTGCCTGGGTTTCTGGGATTTCCCAGAAAACCCAGAATCGTTCTGCCAGTTAGTTTGGGACTTTGAATCTTGCTGGATATTTATGTTATGGCTCTGGTGATGTTTGATAATTGTAGTCCTGCATGTATACTTCAAGATCAATGTTTAATATGGCATATAAACACTTCGAGTTGAGAATTAAACTCGGTCAAAGGGAGCAACTTGAACACTGACTGTCAGTGTTCTTGGTGCTCAAGAACACCAACAGCGACACTTTCTGTCGCTAAAGACCTTCAGCGACGGTTTCTATTATTTTTAATTTCTAATTTTCCGGAAATTGCTTAAAAATAGAAAATAAATTATAAAAATTACAAAATTGTTTTTAAAAATTATTTTAAATTATGAAAAATAACTTTTAATTATTTGGGATATTTTTCATTAATAATTATAGTTATTTGAATATTAATGATTTTTAATTTATTTAATTAGTGTATTAAATAAATTAGAGAAAAATGATTTTAATGTTATAAAAATTATTTTAAATAAGAATAAAGTATTTTAAGTTATTTTGATAACTTTTAATATTTTGTGATGAATTTCATTAATTAATTAATATTAATGATATTTAAGTTATTTATTAAATGTATTAAATAAATTGTGAAAAAATAGATTTAATGATTTAAAAATCATATAAAAATAATTTAAAGGATTATAAAAATATTTGAAGTTATAAAATATAACTTTTGATATTTTATCATGAAAAATATTAATAACTTAATATTAATGATATTAGATTTATTTAATTATTAAATTAAATAAATAAGTTAAAAATGATTTTATTGATTTAAAAGTCATTTTAAATGAGAATAAAGTGTTAGAAAATATTTTGAATTATAAAATATAATTTTCTATATTTTTTGGACAATTCTCATTAATAAATTAATATTAATGGTATTAGATTTATTTAATGATTGTATTAAATAATTTAGTTTAAAAATGATTTTATTGTTATAAAAATCATTTTAAATGAAAATAAAGTGTTTAAAGATATTTTAAGTCATTCTACAATCATAAAAATGTAGAGTTAAGTCATTCTACGATATGACGATTCACTGTACGTCTCATTCACTCTACGATCTGAGGATTCACTCTACATTTCACTCTACGATCTGAGGATTCACTGTGCGTTTCTACACAGAATTCTAGTATTGTCGAGTTAATGCAACGCCAGCAAAACTCGGGTTCCCTCAACCCCAAGTTTGGTGCGCCACAGTACAACTCTTTCTACACCTGTGACTTATATCCATCTATAAAATCTTACAGACATAAGTATAATTACAACATTAATACAATGTTTCTCCATCTAACCCCATGTACGAAGACCTTAACTCAACTAACTCAAATAATATTACAATATTTATAATATTATTCCATCAGAGAAATTTAATTCTATGGCTTTAGTAACTCCCTCCCGCATCTTACCATCTTCTGACTTTCAGGCTCTTCTGCTCTAGCTGCAAAATTTTATTTATAGCAAGTGTGCGCATTTAGTTGCCCTGCAAGTTAAATAACAACATCATCATAAGAATAGAATAACATCTAACTGCAAACCCTTCAGTAATTGAACAATAATTGTGAAGTTATACAAATAAGCAGAAATAAATTTGGATTCATATTCATCTAACATCGCTAAATTCATACTAACATTCTCCACATAGTTTATGACTATACAGAACTCTAGTACCTTAATTCGTTCAATATTAGAACATTTATTGGAATTTCACATAAGTCTGAATATTGGCCTAACACGTTGCTACGTTTCATCACATCATTGCACAAGGTGTTATCATACCTACATCTACACTTCGTTGCACGAATTGCAACCTATACTATCAATTGCCCAACTTATTTGATTTGGCACTACCAATCTATTACAGTTCGAGAATTAATACAATTCTCATCTACATCAATAAAATAACCAAATATAATGCTTCATCTAATTTTAAATAATAATCTCATCTCCTGCAATGGACTTCAATCATCAACATCTAACTTTGCAATGTAGCATAGTTTGAACTTCCAATATAAATATAAGAGAATTTATATACGATTAGAATTCATACAATATAAATAATCATTGCGTAAATTTAAACTTCCCTACTTCATATAACCTACATAAGAATATCATCAAATGAGGTTAGAAAACTTGATCAAATAAAATACTGTCTTATTTGTAATTGATTGAACTATTAAGCTATAATATGAAGATAATTTTTTTTCATTTCCTGGGGTATGCCCCTTGTAAACACGTAAATTATGACTGTAATGTTTATGAAATGAAATTCAATTATTGTGTTCATCAATTTAGTAAAGCCTTAAAGCTTCCTAGATTTGACATACTTTTTGAATGATTGGTAATATTTAGTGCCTACTATGGACATGGTTGCTTATATGTTTTATATATAAGTGTATGTAACCATGATCAAGTGTACATTTGTTCCTATAAAGTCAATATCTCATAATTAGAATTTTTCACACGTTAAATTATGGCATCTGTCAGCACTTAATTGATGTTTGAACACTTCTACCATTTAGAAGATATGACATTCATAAAAGGGCAACGTAGAGTGACTTAACTCTACGATACTAAACATCAGTGTCGAAACCTAGAGTTAAGTCATTCTAAAATATGATGATTTACTTTACGTTTCACTCTATGATATGAGGATTCACTCTACGTTTTTACACTGAATTTTAGTATCGTAGAGTTAAGTCATTCTACGACCTGAGGATTCACTCTACGATTGAAGAAACGTAAAGTTAATTCATTCTACGATCTGAGGATTCAATTTACATTTTTGATGGTTTACTCTATGTTTATACACTGAAGTCTAGTATCGTAAAATTAAGTCATTCTACGATCTGAGGATTCACTATACGATCATAGAAATATAGAGTTAAGTCATTCTACGATATGAGGATTCACTGTACGTTTCATTCACTCTATGATCTGAGAATTCACTCTACGTTTCTACACTGAATTCTAGTATCGTAGAGTTAATGCAATGCCCCTAAAACTTGGGTTCCCTCAACCCCAAGTTTGGTGCGCCACAGTACAACCCTTTCTACACCTGTAACTTACATCCATCTATAAAATCTTATAGACATAAGTATAATTACAACATTTCTCCATCTAAACCCATGTACGAAGACCTTAACTCAACTAACTCAAATAATATTACAACATTTATAATAGTATTACATCAGAGAAATTTAAATCTTTGGCTTTAGTAACTCCTTCCTGCATCGTACCATTTTCTGACTTTCAGGCTCTTCTACTCTAGCTGCAAAATTTTATTTATAGCAAGTGTGCGCATTTAATTGCCCCGCAAGTTTAAGTAGTTAAATAACAACATCATCATAAGAATAGAATAACATCTAACTGCAAACCCTTCAACAATTGAACAATAATTGTGAAGTTATACAAATATGTAGGAACAAATTTGGATTCCTATTCATCTAACATCGCTAAATTCATACTTACAATCTCCACATAGTTTATGACTATATAGAACTCTAGTACCTTAATTCGTTCAATATTAGAACATTTATTGGAATTTCACATAAGTGCGAATATTGGCCTAACACGTTGCTACGTGTCATCACATCATTGCACAAGGTGCAATCATACCTACATCTACACTTCGTTGCATGAAGTGCAACCTATACTATCAATTGCCCAACTTATTTGATTTGGCACTACCAATCTACTACAGTTCGAGAATTATTACAATTCTCATCTACATCAATAAAATATCCAAATATAATGCTTCATCTGATTTTAAATAATCATCTCATCTCCTACAATGAACTTCAATCATCAACATCTAACTTTGCGATATAGCATAGTTTGAACTTCCAATATTAATATAAGAGAATTTGCATACGATTAGAATTCATACAATATATATAATCATTGCGTAAATTTAAACTTCCCTACTTCGTATAACCTACATAAGAATATCATCAAATGAGGTTAGAAAACTTGATCAAATAAAATATTGAGTAAACCTAGGAAACTTGCACAATATAAAGTTTGTGTAAGTTAGGAAACTTGCCTTATATGCTCCATTACCGTTTACGCTATATAGCTCTTCGAATAACCTATATATATCATTAATGTAGAACATACCAATTAGTCACTTAATGACACTCAAATTGGTTTATATTAATTCTTATTTCATATTATTTGTGTATTATAGTTTAATTTACGTGATTAATTCCAAAACTTCTCTCGGTGTCACATTATTCAGAAACGTTACGACCTTCATCATCATCCATCCATATTGGTTTATATTAACCCCATTCTATATCTTATAATGCCCGTTTCATTTGAATTAAAGCACTTTTTATGTTCATTAACACTTTACACGACATTTCGACATTCATACGTCACATGCCCGATTAACCTCTTTTGCATATGTTTTGTATGCTCATACACTTATCTAATTCATCATTGATTAATATTAAGCATCATTATATTTCATAATATTCATGTTTTAGAACTTATAACAACATCTTTTATCGTCGGAAGCATTACACATTGCATACGCGCATGCCCGACGCCCTTCGATTGCCTCTGAATACATAATAGTCCCACAAATGGCCAATTTAAACCCTTCTCTAGAACTCAAATCTCAAATCTTAAAGAATGAAAGTTGTAGTTCTACTCTTTCTCTTTCAAAACTTCTTGAATCGCCCCAAACGGAGTTTGTATGAGAAAGTTATGCCCATTTTACTACAGGAGGTCCAAACAGTCTTGTCTAACACTATTCCGAAGCCGCGACGCCCAAAATAGGCTTGTTGGCGGTGCTGCAGTGCCGACCACCCAAGGTTGATTTTGTTGAACTTCTAGCATGCTCTGTTTTTGCGATTTTTGCTTCAAAACTCATAACTTCTTCATTTTAACTCCGATTTAGGCCATTCTCAAGTTTATGGAAAGCTTAAAACATGCTCTACATTACTACTATGATTCCACAAAATTTAAGAATTATTAACATAATGAAATAATGGCTCATAGGTCCTCCATGGTCTAAATTTCTCCAATTTAACATACTTCACGAAAACTTCCTCCATAACTTCGTTTTAAAACCTTTTCAGTTCGTTCCACTTGGGTTGTTTTCATAACTCATAAGAGTATATACTAGACTTCCCAAAACTTAAAAATAGATTATACAATCAATGGTTATAATTCTCCAAAAATCAATTTACAAACTAAACTTCACATTTTTCATGTTAAAACCATTTCTTTCATTTTAACTTGCATTTGAGCACACCAACATCCATAATTACATCTTTATATACATTTACATGTATATTAAGACATAAAAATCATATATAACCTCCAACATAACATCATGCTCTTTCATCAAAATATAACTCCCGCATACATGCATAAATATTCATTCCAAGCTCTAAAAGTGGTTTAAAGGTTAAATGTCATTCTTTCATCATCTTCTCCATCTTCATGCATACCAATAATGATATATATCATTTCATCATCTTCTTCATCCTATATCATACTTCTATAACTTAAAAAGAAAGTAATATCAAGCTTCATGCACATGGTGTTAGGATTACCTTACTAGGAGTTTTTCTCTTAGTTCAAGCTTAGAAGTGCTCTTCTCCTTCCTTGCTAGTCTCATCCCTCTAGGTCTCTACTCTCCCTTCTTTCTTATTTTGAGGAAGTAATGATACTTGCAAAAATTCTGACAAGCATACAAGGTAGAGAGTATATATGGTATCTTGCTAGTAGCTCAAGCTAGTCCTTCTATTATGCCTGTGGCTCTCCTAAATTATCAGCCTTCAATTATCATATGTGATTCTCTAAGGTTATCAATTTTCTCCCTCTCATGGCCCCCTTTCCAAACATCCAATATGATTTAGCCAATTAGCAAGAGATGGGTGAGAAAAATGGAAAAGGAAATTTGAAGTATTCGGGAGGACAAAACCTATTTCCTTAGGTCTCGTGACTCTCCTTTCGTTCTTTTCTGCAAATCATCTATCTCTCTCTCCTCAATTACACCAAAAATCAGCAGCTCCCATAGGCCCTCCTTCATCTGATTATTAAATCACTGCTCATTTAATTTCTCATTTGTCCATTTAATTGCACGTTTGACCAATTCGGACTAATAAAATCAACTTTTTCATAAAGACAGTCGATTCCTACTAACATTGATATTCCCAATGTTATGGAAATATTTTTGTCAACAATTTCATCTTTGAATTTTTGAGTTTGACCTTTCCTGAAAAAGCCACTGTTGCCATTTTGACAAAAAAGTCAACCCCGACACCTTTTGTGTTTTTAGTCCATTCCTACTAATTTTGACATTTTGGACTCAACAGTCCAGTTCGCATCTCCAAATTTTACTCCAAACTTAAATTCGGGTTTTTGACTTATTATATAAACTTTTATAAACAATTGTTTACTTCCTTACTTAGTAAAACTAAATAATTAGCTTCAACTAACTATTAATTTTCGTCCACTTTCTTTAATGATCTAATATAATTTTAAATCTCATTCCCCAATATATATAAATATTCAAACCTACTTCGTCTTACAATAAGAATTTTATTTATTAAATTCTTATTTTAATAATTTCTGAATAATTCGGGATATTACAGTTAAGTCATTCTATGATTTGAGGATTCACTCTACGAATATGGTACATGCTCTGTTCCATGGTGCTCTGTGTCATGGTGTTGACAATAGTGGTTAACTCTAACAAAAGGAGCAAACGATATATCATATTTATTAGTCAAATAGGTGGTGTCAAACGTAATAACTGAAAGTAGTATCCCCTCAAACCAATCACATAGGATGTGATGAGCATTTATTTTGTAATCTTGTTTATTTATTAATAAAAGAACGTATTTAATTAAAGGCATTCTTTATCCATATTTAATTAATTGAATTAAATAAATGAGATAAACTCATAGTTTTGGAGCAATTCTTTTAGAATCATGAAAGAGTTCATACTAATGAGATCTAAATTCAAGATAGCTCAAAACTAAAATGTTCCTAATCGTTGGATCACTATTGTGGGGTTATTGATTCCGGATAGATTAGTACATACTATGCTTGCTCTATTGAAGAGGATGATTGATCTTATAATCATTTGTGTGAAGACACTAAAGTAAGTATGTAAGTGCTTATTGGAGAATAAGTTCATTAAACGTGACTCACTTAAAGGAAACCTAATGAAGTTTTACTTGCCTATCAATAGGAGTTTCTATAGTGATAGTAGTACAAATGATCATTAGACTTGAGATCGTCATAGTACATTGTGTTTTCTAAGTTTTACTTTAACATATTCCTTAATACTTCAGTGTATGTTTGGGTATTATAAAGTATTTATAGAGGTAGGTGAATGATCAACAAATGATCTCCCACTTCCAGTAAAAGGGAGAATGTTCTATGTGATTCGATAAGTGACAACTCAGGAATCCCTGACTATGGTGAATGGAAATTAAAAAGAAGTTTCTAATTTACATTAACTACAGTTATGCATCTTTGAATCGAAATGCATATGATCGATTAAATAAAATTTGACAGAAATTCTATATTTTATATTCGATTGGGACAATGTGTAGTAGAAGGATTGAATTGTACAGTAACTAATTACAGAATAGGTTTTATATGATTAAACGTTGATTTCATATTATACTAATAGTCATGATACATTATTCTAAGATGTCCCTAATGATTTAGAATAAATATTATTTATTTATATTTAAATTTAAGGAGTTTAATTCATTATAAATAATATTAGAATGGTTCTAGTTTATTTATTCTACGACTGACATAATATTGAACCTAAAGTGTCACACCGTAAAAAGAGAAATATTATTTTAGAAGTAATTGACTAAATAATAATAATTTAGTATTTAGATAAATACTAATATTTATAATTAAGTATTTGGAGAAATATTAAATTATAAATTAATAAGAGGAGTCTTATTATTATTATTATGAATTAATTTTCTTGATAATAATAAATTAAGTACATTTAATTTATTAGTGGAATAAATTAAATAACGTAATATTTATAATTAAATATTTTAGAAATATTAAATTATTAATTAATAAGAGAAGTCTTATTATTATTATTATTATTATTATTATTATTATTATTATTATTATTATTATTATTATTAAATTTAGTTCCTAATTCAATTGGGAATTAAATTAAAATCCTGAATCCTAAAAGGTTTAGGATGTGGAGTCTATATAAGAAGAGACCTTATGATAGATTGGGGTTAAATAATCATTCACTCTATTGAGAGAAATCTTGTTTGCCATTAGAATTCTAGAATTCTCTACAATCTAAAAAGTTAGGTGAGAGAAAGGATTAGGGCTAGCCACCCAAGATTCATAAAATCTAAATTTGCTTCTAAATCAATATACTCTTGGTGGATCACCTTTAGAGCGTTGTACACACTAAGTAGCTAGCTGATGAGTTGGTTGAAAACTTACTAATTGGGTATTATTTTATTTGAATTATTATGTGTTCTTAGCAATTTTCCTTGTTACTTTTTATGTTTTGTGTTATGTTGCAGGATGAAGGGGCAAAGATGAGTTTAGAGCTAAAAAGGATGGAGGAACTGAAAAAATTGGACAATTTGGTTGAGTGTACAGGTACGTCTTTGGATTGGACTAGAGATGGCGTGGGCGCCTTTGGGGGTGATTGGGCATCTTGCATAGGTGCCTTGGTGCCTACCGATTTACAAAAGGAAAGTGGTGGCATGCCTTGGATTTAACAATTTGATTCTGATTTGGTTTCTATAATGCAACAATTGACTTAAAAAAAGATATTAACTTACCTTATGTACTATGGTTTCTCTTGGGGCTATAAATAATTGATTATAACTTGGATTTTAGATATATACAACCTGGAGAATAATACAAGTTAGGAGTAGGAGTAGGAGTAGGAGTAAAATTATCTTTTTGCTTACAAGTAATTAAGAGCCACATCTATTGGAGGTTTGAAGATTTCCATTGGAGAACACAACAAGACGAAGATTGAAGCTACAAAGATTGGAGTCCTCGATAGAGTTTTTCTTCTTTTGTCTTAATTTCTGTATTTTTACTTGGGATGCTCTTTAATTCTAATTTTCTTGTCTTTATTATGATGATGAAGTAATTTTCTAATTAGGAATACAATGGAACCTTTTCCAAAGCAATAATTTAATTATCATTATGCCCACTTGATTGTTCTTACGGAGTTGATTATTATATTTCATGCTTAATTTAATAATTGTTAGACCAACAATTATTCTGATATCTTTGATGGAATTGAAAGAGGAAATCTTAGATCAGTTCTGAATATAATAACGCATGAATTTGTTGATTCTTGTTAGAGGATAACATAATAATGTATGAGACGAAAGTACTTGTATGCCATGCGCAACTTTATTAGGAGTTTTATCTTAATTAATCTATTTTAAGTGTCTTGCACAACAGTAGCAAAATAACTGAAATAAGTATTTTTATTAGTCATTGAAAGATGTTAATAAATTGATAGGCAATCCTAGTTGGAAACTCGTTGAATTAATTAAGTAGGGATAAGATAAGGTGATTATTGTGGAGTAATTGGGGAAATTGTATTCCTATGCTTTAATCATGTGGTAATCAATAATTGTTAGTTAATTTAGTTTTTAATTTTAATTCAACATAATTTCAAAAAACAATTGAGGTGACTGTTTAATTAGATTCGACTTGGTAAAAATTAGTAATTGGAGTGATTGTTAGTAACTGTTCTCTGTAGGTTAGACATCCTATTTACTTCTATATTACTTGATTGACAATGTGCACGTGCGCATATTTGTCATTACATAAATCGGACAACAAGTTTTTGGTGTCGTTGCCAGGGAACGGTTCTAATAATTATTCTTATTATTAGTTTTTATCAATTTAGTTTATTTAAACATGTTTTTTCGTTTTGTTTTAATTCTTAATTCTTTTCTTCATCTTTGCGAGGTACATCATGGCTCATTATAATTATCAATGGCCTTACACGAGCATGACTTAGCCAAATGCGACAGGGATATACGAACTCGATGAGTTGTCGGCACAGATGGAGACACTTTTGGTGATTTTTGATTATTGTGCTGGACCCCATCCAAGTCATCAATGTGCCATCAGTTTCGAGTCAATATAGTACAGTGGAAACTTTGGTGACTACTACAACAATTATGCCTATCCCAACAACTATCAACAACATTGGGAGTATCATTCAAATTTTTTGGCCAACAACCACACCCACAATAGGAAAAGAAATCAGATTTGGAGGAGCTTCTGATTAAGTACATAAAAGAGAATGAGACGCGGAAAAACACTCATGAAGTGACTCTTAGAAATATAGAGAATCAGTTGGGGCAGTTGGTAAATGCCTTTAACAATCGCCCTCAAGGTGAATTGCCAAGTAACATGGTTTCGAAAATTGATGGAGTACTCGAGCCAAGAGTCATGGATGATTAAGAGGAGGATACAAGTGGGGAGCAGGAAAAGAATGTTGGAGAAGATCCAACCTTAAGTACCAACGATGATGAGCCGATTTTGTTAGTACCCCATATATCTTCTCCACCAAAGCTCAAGGATTCGGGTAGCGTTGCAATCCCGTGCCCAATTGGTAGTCATGTCGTAGGCAAAGCTCTATGTGATAGTAGAGCTAGTATAAATTTTGTGCCATGGTAGGACGAAAAAGGGGTCCAAGAGAAGAAAGTTGAAGATTCTATTATGTTTAGGGAGCTTCAATTCAATAATATGTTCACAGACACAATAGAGAATTTACCTAGCTTTTTGAAGTTCATAAATAAATTTTTATCTAAAAGTGACAAGTTAGGTGAACTTGAAACAATGGCCCTTACTCAAGAGAAGCCCTCAAATGTTATATGTCTATTAATGGATGGAGGGTTCCTCAATTTTTGAAGGGTAATTAGATAGTAGAGAGTTGAAGAAGTCGGGCTGACGACTCTAAAATAAGCGCTTATTGGGAGGCAACCCAAGTTTAATTTTTAGTTTTAGTTTTCATTTTCTTAGGTTTCATAGTATTAATAAATTTGCAGTTATTAGGATTTATTAAACTTGCTCCTACTACGTTTACAGGTTATTCATGTCCAATCCAGTTCGATTGCCCATGCCTCCTGTTCTTTCTGTTTATTCCCCTTCGGACGATGATGGAAACTCCGGCGAGTTCTGACACGCAACTGAGGGAAGTTCTCGGTCTTAGATTCTTATATTCAACGTAATGAGGACATTACTTGTTTTAAGTGGGGGGGGGGGGGGGGTTGTGTTTATTTTATCTTTCTATGAAGTGTTTGCATTATTTGGTTGCATGAGTAGTTTAGGAATCAGTTATCGGTATAAAATAATAATAATAAAAAAATTTTGAAAAATAATATTTTCAATCATGTAGGAATGTATGTTAGAGAAGCATGAGTATAGCATTCTGCATGATCTTCAAGCATTGAGTTTTGGTAGTTAGATATTGACCTATGATGAGTTTGGTTGACTTTAACTTGCAAGAATCTGAGTATCATGTACCCATCGGTATTGATTATTGGAACCTCATTGCATGATTCACGTCCTCTTTCACATTCAAGCACACCAATTGACTATCAGTTGTGATTAGGAACTTTATGTGTGACATAACATGAACACTCATCTGATCATTGATTTTACATTGAACATTAGTTGACACATAAGTTTGGGGGAATCTCAGGTTTTGAAAAAAAAAATTGAAGGAAAAAAAATATATAGTTACATAAGGAATAAAAATTAGCTTAGTTCAATTTTGTGGCCTTTGTTACTCGAATAAGAACGCCCTAGGGGATGTCTTTACACCCAGCGCCCTAAAACCATCTAGTTTGCGAGTCGTTGGTCAAAAGTCTGCTACACGGTTAACATTGAAAAGCCTAAGTGGGTTGGGCATTGCACAAGTCAAACACAAAAAATAATTGGTGGGATGGAGCATTAAAATACACCCACAAAGCATGAGCATTTAATGGTTTAATTTTATTGCTTTACAACCTAATTCCCTTAATTTTTATGTGGATGCCATGTTTGTTGAGCTATCTATGATAAGTGTGATTGTTTGCTTGGAATTAATCACATAGATTGTTTTTGAACTGCTGATAAGAAATTGGACACACACACACACACGGAAATGGGCTATAATAGTGTCAATGAGGTGAGGTTGTAAGAGGCTATGACTGTACATGATCCAAGGTTGACTGTAAGCCAAGTGTTTATCTATGAGGCATTTGCATTATCTAAAATTGGGGTTCTTGCTCGATTGTTAGTTGCATTCATTGTGTTTTGTTTGTGTCAGTTTAAGTTGTGTTAGGATTGCTTGAGGACAAGCAATTGTTCAAGTTTGGGGGTATTTGATGAGTTGGTTGAAAACCTACTAATTGGGGATTATTTTACTTGAATTATTGTGTGTTCTTGGTAATTTTCCTTGTTACTTTTTATGTTTTGTGTTATATTACAGGACAAAGGGCCAAAGATGAGTTTATTGCTAAAAAGGATGGAGGAACTGGAAAAATTGGACAATCTAATAGAGTGCCGCATGTCACGTTGGGATTAGACTAGAGATGGCGCGGGGCGCGTTGGGTTGATTGGGCATCTTGCATATAGGTAGCCTTGGGCGCTTGGATTTACAAAAGGAATGTAGCGGGGCACCTGCAGATGTAATTTGATTTGATTTTGATTTGGTTTCTATAATGCAGAAGTTGACTTAAAAAAGGATTTTAACTTACCTTATGTACTTAGGTTTCTCTTGGGGCTATAAATGCTTGATTATAACTTGGATTTTAGAGATATACAACCTAGAGAATAATACAAGTTAGGAGTAGGTGTAGGAGTAGAATTATCTTTTTGCTTACAAGTAATTGAGAGCCACATCTATTGGAGGTTTGAAGATTTCCATTGGAGAACACAACAAGACAAAGATTGAAGCTCTGATTGGAGTCCTCGACGAGTTTTTTCTTCTTTTCTCTTAATTTCTGTATTTGTACTTGGGATGCTCTTTAATTCTAATTTTCTTGTCTTTATTATGATGATTAACTAATTTTCTAATTAGGGATACAATGGAACCTTTTGCAAAGCAATAATTTAATTATCATTATTCCCACTTGATTGTTCTTACGAAGTTGATTATTATATTTCATGCCTAATTTAATAATTGTTAGGCCAACAATTATTCTGATATCTTTGATGGAATTGAAAGAGAAAATCTTAGATTAGATCTGAATATAATAACACATGAATTTGTTGATTCTTGTTAGAGGATAGCATAATAGTGTATGAGACGAAAGTACTTGTATGCCATGCGCAACTTTATCAGGAGTTTTCTCTTAATGAATCTATTTTAAGTGTCTTGCACAACAATAGCAAAATAACTGAATAGGTATTTTTATTAGTCATTGAAAGATGTTAATAAATTGATAGGCAATCCTAGTTGGCAACTCGTTGAATTAATTAAGTGGGGATAAGATAAGGTGATTATTGTGGAGTAATTGGGGAAATTGTATTCCTATGCTTTAATCATCTGGTAATCAATAATTTCTAGTTAATTTAGTTTTTAATTTTAATTTAACATAATTTCAGAAAACAATTGAGGTGACTGTTCAATTAGATTTGACTTGGTAAAAATTAGTAATTGGAGTGATTGTTAATAACTTTTCTCTGTAGGTTAGACATCCTATTTACTTCTATATTACTTGATTGACCATGTGCACTTGCATGTATTTGTCATTACATAAATCGGACAACAAGTTTTTGGTGCCGTTGCCGGGGAACGGTTCTAATAATTATTTTTATTATTAGTTTTTATCAATTTAGTTTATTTAATCATGTTTTTTCTTTTTGTTTTAATTCTTAGGTTTTTTTCTTCATCTTTGCGAGGTACATCATGGCTCATTATAATTATCAATGGCCTTATATGAGCATGACTCAGCCAAACGCGACAGGGATATACGAACTGGATGAGTTGTCGGCACAGATTGAGACACTTTTGGTGATTTTTGATTATTGTGTTGGACCCCATCCGAGTCATCAATGTGCCATCAGTTTTGAGTCAATACAGTACGGTGGAAACTTCGGTGTCTACTCCAACAATTATGCCTATCCCAACAACTATCAACAGGATTAGGAGTATCATTCGAATTTTTCTGGCCAACAACCACACCACAATAGGAAAAGAAATCAGATTTGGAGGAGCTTCTGATTAAGTACATAAAAGAGAATGAGACGTGGAAAAACAATCATGAAGTGACTCTTAGAAATATAGAGAATCATTTGGGGCAGTTGGTAAATGTCGTTAACAATTTCCCTCAAGGTGAATTGCCAAGTAACATGGTTTCTGAAATTGATGGAGTACCCGAGCCAAGAGTTATGAATGTTGAAGACGAGGGTACAAGTGGGGAGCAGGAAAAAAAGGTCGGAGAAGATCCAACCTTGAGTTCCAACGATGATGAGCTGATTTTGTTAGTGCCCCATGTATCTTCTCCACCAAAGCTCAAGGATTCAGGCAGTGTTGCAATCCCGCGCCCAATTGGTAGTCATGTCTTAGGCAAAGCTCTATGTGATAGTAGAGATAGTATAGATTTTGTGCTATGGTGGGGTGAAAAAGGGGTCTAAGAGAAGAAAGCTGAAGGTTCCATTGTGTTTGGGGAGCTCCAATTCAATAATCTGTTCACAGACACAATAGAGCATTTACCTAGCTTTTCGAAGTTCATAAATAAAATTTTATCTAAAAATGATAAGCTAGGTGAACTTGAAACAATGGCCCTTACTCAAGAGAAGCCCTCAAATGTTATATGGCTATTAATGGATGGAGGGTTCCTCAATTTTTGAAGGGGAATTGGATAGTAGAAAGTTGAAGAATTTGGGCTGACAACTCTAAAATATGCGCTTATTGGGAGGCAACCCAAGCTTAATTTTTAGTTTTAGTTTTCATTTTCTTAGGTTTCATAGTATTTATAAATTTGCAGTTATTAGGATTTAATAAACTTGCTCATATTGCGTTTGCATGTTATTCATGTCCAATCCTGTTCGATTGCCTATGCCTCCTGTTCTTCGTATTTATTCCCCTTCGGACGATGATGGAAACTCTGACGAGTTCTGACTCGCCACTCAGGGAAGTCCTCGGTCTTAGATTCTTATATTTGAATGTAATGAGGACATTACTTGTTTTAAGTTTGAGGGGTTTGTGTTTATTTTATCTATCTGTGAAGTGTTTGCATTGTTAGGTTGCATGAGTAGTTTAGGAATCAGTAATTGTTATAAAATAATAAAAAAAAAGTAAAATTTTTTAAATAAATATTTTCATTCATGTAGGATTGTATGTTAGAGAAGAATGAGTATAACATTCTGCATGATCTTCGAGCATTGAGTTTTGGTTGTTAGATATTGGCCTATGATGAGTTTGGTTGACTTTAACTTGAAAGAATCTGAGTATCATGTACCCATCGGTATTGATTATTGGAACCTCATTGCACGATTCACGTCCTCTTTCACATTAACGCACACCAATTAACTATCAGTTGTGATTAGCAACTTTATGTGTGAAATGACATGAACACTCATCTGATCATTGATTTTAAATTGAACATTGGTTGACACATAAGTTTAGGGGAATCTCAAGTTATAAAAAAAATTGAAGTAAAAAAAATATATAGTTACATAAGGAATAAAAACGGGCTTAGTTCAATTTCGTGGCCTTTGTTACTTGGACAAAATGCATACAGGGGATATCTCTACTGCATAGCGCCCTAAAACCATCTAGTTTATCTATGAGGCATTTGCATTATCTATAACTGGGGTTCTTGCTCGATTGTTAGTTGCATTCATTGTGTTTTGTTTTTGTCAGTTTAAGTTGTGTTAGGATTGCTTGAGGACAAGAAATTGTTCAAGTTTGAGGGTATTTGATGAGTTGGTTCAAAACATACCAATTGGGTATTATTTTAGTTGAATTATTGTGTGTTCTTGGTAATTTTCCTTGTTACTTTTTATGTTTTGTGTTATATTCTTTGGACGAAAGGGCAAAGATCGAGTTTAGAGCTAAAAGGATGGAGGAACTGGAAAAATTGGACAATCGATAGAAATGGCATGGGCATATTTGGGATTAGACTAGAGATGGCACCGGTATTTGGGGTGATTGGGCATCTTGCATAGTTAAGCGAAGCCGACTTACAAAGGAAAGTGGCGCGGGGTACGCTTGTCCGTCATGAGTTGATTACGATTTGGTTTCTATAATGCAGAAGTTGACTTAAAAAAGGATTTTAACTTACCTTATGTACTAGGGTTTCTCTTGGGGCTATAAATGCTTGATTATAACTTGGATTTTAGAGATATACAACTTGGAGAATAATACAAGTTAGGAGTAGAAGTAGGAGTAAAATAATCTTTTTGCTTACAAGTAATTGAGAGCCACATCTATTGGAGGTTTGAAGATTTCCATTGGAGAACACAACAAGACGAAGATTGAAGCTACAGAGATTGGAGTCCTCGACATAGTTTTTCTTCTTTTCTCTTAATTTCTGTATTTTTACTTGGGATGCTCTTTAATTCTAATTTTCTTGTCTTTATTATGATGATGAAGTAATTTTCTAATTAGGAATACAATGGAACCTTTTCCAAAGCAATAATTTAATTATCATTATGCCCACTTGATTGTTCTTACGGAGTTGATTATTATATTTCATGCTTAATTTAATAATTGTTAGACCAACAATTATTCTGATATCTTTGATGGAATTGAAAGAGGAAATCTTAGATCAGTTCTGAATATAATAACGCATGAATTTGTTGATTCTTGTTAGAGGATAACATAATAATGTATGAGACGAAAGTACTTGTATGCCATGCGCAACTTTATTAGGAGTTTGATCTTAATGAATCTATTTTAAGTGTCTTGCACGATAATAGCAAAATAACTAAAATATGACTTTTTATTAGTCATTGAAAGATGTTAATAAATTGATAGGCAATCCTAGTTGGCAACTCGTTGAATTAATTAAGTGGGGATAAGATAAGGCGATTATTGTGGAGTAATTGGGGAAATTTTATTCCTATGCTTTAATCACCTGGTAATCAATAATTGGTAGTTAATTTAGTTTTTATTTTTAATTCAACATAATTTCACAAAACAATTGAGGTGACTGTTTAATTAGATTTAACTTGGTAAAAATTAGTAATTGGAGTGGTTGTTAATAATTGTTCTCTGTGGGTTCGACATCTTATTTACTTCTATATTACTTGATTAACCATGTGCATTTGCGCGTATTTGTCATTACATAAATCAGACAACCAGTTTTTGGTATCGTTGCCGGGGAACGGTTCTAATAATTATTTTTATTATTAGTTTTTATCAATTTAGTTTATTTAAACATTTTTTTCTGTTTGTTTTAATTCTTATATTTTTTTCTTCGTCTTTGCGAGGTACATCATGGCTCATTATAATTATCAATGGCCTTACACGAGCATGACTCAACCAAACATGATAGGGATATACGAACTCGATGAGTCGTCGGCATAGATGGAGACACTTTTGGTGATTTGTGATTATTGTGCTGGACCCCATCCGAGTCATCAATGTGTCATCAATTTTGAGTCAATATAGTACAGTGGAAACTTCGGTGACTACTACAACAATTATGCCTATCCCAACAACTATCAACAGCATTGGGAGTATCATTCGAATTTTTCTGGCCAACAACCACACCCACAACAGGAAAAGAAAATAGATTTGGAGGAGCTTCAGATTAAGTACATAAAAGAGAATGAGACGTGGAATAACACTCATGAAGTGACTCTTAAAAATATAGAGAATCAGTTGGGGCAGTTGGTAAATGCCTTTAACAATCACCCTCAAGGTGAATTGCCAAGTAACATGGTTTCTGAAATTGATGGAGTACAGGCCAAGAGTCATGGATGTTGAAGAGGAGGGTATAAGTGGGGAACAGGAAAAAGAGGTCGGAAGATCCAACCTTGAGTTCCAACAATGATGAGCTAATTTTGTTAGTGCCCCATGTATCTTCTCCACCAAAGCTCAATGATTTGGGAAGTGTTGCAATCCCATGCCCAATTGGTAGTCATGTCGTAGGCGAAGCTCTATGTGATAGTAGAGCTAGTATAAATTTTGTGCCATGGTGGGACGAAAAAGGGGTCCAAGAGAAGAAAGCCGAAGGTTCTATTGTGTTAGGGGAAATTAAATTCAATAATCTGTTCACAGACATAATAGAGCATTTGTCTAGCTTTTTTAAGTTCATAAATAAAATTTTATCTAAAATTGACAAGCTAGGTGAACTTGAAATAATGGCCCTTACTCGAGAGAAGCCCTCAAATGTTATATGGCTATTAATGGATGGAGGGTTCCTCAATTTTCGAAGGGGAATTAGATAGTAGAGAGTTGAAGAAGTAGGACTGATGTCTCAAAAACAAACGCTTATTGGATGGCAACCCAAGTTTAATTTTTTAGTTTTAGTTTTCATTTTCTTAGGTTTCATAGTATTAATAAATTTGCAGTTATTAGGATTTAATTAAGTTGCTCCTATTGCATTTACAGGTTATTCATGTCCAATCCAGTTCGATTACCCATGCCTCCTATTCTTCCTGTTTATTCCCCTTCAGACGATGATTGAAACTCTGGCGAGTTCTGACTCACCACTAAGGGAAGCCATCGGTCTTAGATTCATATATTTGAATGTAATGAGGACATTACTTGTTTTAAGTTTGGGGGGTTTTATGTTTATTTTATCTATATGTGAAGTGTTTGCATTGTTAGGTTGCATGGGTAGTTTAGGAATCAGTCATCATTATAAAATAATAAAAAAAAAATTGAAAAAAATTATATTTTCATTCATGTAGGATTGCATGTTAGAGAAGCATGAGTATAGCATTCTGCATGATCTTCGAACATTGAGTTTTGGTAGTTAGATATTGACCTATGATGAGTTTGGTTGACTTTAACTTGCAAGAATCTGGATATCATGTACCTATCAGTATTGATTATTGGAACCTCATTGCACGATTCATGTCCTCTTTAACATTCAAGCTCACCAATTGACTATCAGTTGTGATTAGGAACTTTATGTCTGACATGACATGAACACTCATCTGATCATTAATTTTATATTGAACATTGGTTGACACATAAGTTTGGGGGAATCTCGACTTTCTAAAAAAAAATTGAAGGAAAAAAATATATAGTTACATAAGGAATAAAAACTAGCTTAGTTTAATTTCGTGGCCTTTGTTACTCGGACAAGTATGCCCTAAGGGATGTCTCTACACCCAGCGCCCTAAAACCATCTGGTTTGAGAGTCGTTAGTCGAAAGTCTGCTACACGGTTAACGTTGAAAAGCCTAAGTGGGTTGGGCATTGCACAAGTCAGACACGAAAAATAATTGGTGGGATGGAACATTAAAATGCACCCCTGAAGCATGAACATTTAATGGTTTATATTTTATTGCTTTACAACCTAATTCCCTTAATTTTTATATGGATGCCATGTTTGGTGTGCTATCTGTGAAGAGTGTGATTGTTTGCTTGGAATTAATCGCATAAACTGCTTTGAACTGCTGATAAGAAATTGGACACACGCACACGGAAAGGGGATATAATGGTGCAATGAGGTGAGGTTCTAAGATGCTATGACTGTACATGATGCAAGGTTGATTGTAAGCTAAGTTTTTATCTATGAGGCATTTGCATTATTTACAACTAGGGTTCTTGCTCGATTGTTAGTTGCATTGATTGTGTTTTGTTTGTGTCAGTTTAATTTGTTTTAGGATTGCTTGAGGACAAGCAATTGTTCAAGGTTGGGGGTGTTTGATGAGTTGGTTGAAAATCTACTAATTGGGTATTATGTTACTTGAATTATTGTGTTCTTAGTAATTTTCCTTGTTACTTTATATATTTTGTGTTATGTTGCAGGACGAAGGGGCAAAGATGAGTTTAGAGCTAAAAAGGTTGGAGGAACTGGAATAATTTAACAATCTTATAGAGTGGCGCGGGCCGCACTAGGATTGGACTAGAGATGGCACGGGGCGCGCTGGGCTTATTGGGCATATATCATAGGAAGCGCGGGGCGCGCCAATTTATAAAGGAAAGTGGTGCGGGGCGCGCCGATCTAACCGATTTGATTCTGATTTGGTTTCTATAATTTAGAGGTTGACTTAAAAAAGGATTTTAGCTTACCTTATGGACTAGGGTTTCTCTTGGGGCTATAAATGCTTGATTATAACTTGAATTTTAGAGATATACAACCTGGAGAATAATACAAGTTAGGAGTAGAAGTAGGATTAGAATTATCTTTTTGCTTACAAGTAATTGAGAGCCACATCTATTGGAGGTTTGAAGATTTCCATTGGAGAACACAACTAGACGAAGATTGAAGCTACAAAGAATGGAGTCCTCGACATAGTTTTTATTTTTTTCTCTTAATTTCTGTATTTGTACTTGGGATGCTCTTTAATTCTAATTTTCTTGTCTTTATTATGATGATGAACTAATTTTCTAATTAGGGATACAATGGAACCTTATGCAAAGCAATAAATTAATTATCATTATTCCCACTTGATTGTTCTTACGGAGTTGATTATTATATTTCATGCTTAATTAAATAATTGTTAGGCCAGCAATTATTCTGATATCTTTGATGGAATTGAAAGAGGAAATCTTAGATTAAATCTGAATTTAATAATGCATGAATTTGTTGATCCTTGTTAAAGGATAACATAAGTGTATGAGACGAAAGTACTTGTATGCCATAGGCAACTTTATTAGGAGTTTGATCTTAATGAATCTATTTTAAGTGTCTTGCATGACTGTAGCAACATAACTGAAATAGGACTTTTTATTAGTCATTGAAAGATGTTAATAAATTGATAGGCAATCCTAGTTGGCAACTCATTGAATTAATTAAGTGGGGATAAGATAAGGCGATTATTGTGGAGTAATTGGGGAAATTGTATTCCTATGCTTTAATCACCTGGTAATCAATAATTGGTAGTTAATTTAGTTTTTATTTTTAATTCAACATAATTTCACAAAATAATTGAGGTGACTGTTTAATTAGATTTGACTTGGTAAAAATTAGTAATTGGAGTGATTGTTGGTAACTGTTCTCTGTGGGTTCGACATTCTATTTACTTCTATATTACTTGATTGACCATGTGCACTTGCACGTATTTGTCATTACATAAATCGGACAACAAGTTTTTGGCGCCTTTGCCGGGGAACGGTTCTAATAATTATTTTTATTATTAGTTTTTATGAATTTAGTTTACTTAAACATTTTTTTCTTTTTATTTTAATTCTTTTTTTTTTCTTCGTCTTTACGAGGTACATCATGGCTCATTATAATTATCAATGGCCTTACACGAGCATGACTTAGCCAAACACGACAAGGATATACAAACTCGATGAGTTGTCGGCACAGATGGAGACACTTTTCGTGATTTGTGATTATTATGGTGGACCCCATCCGAGTCATAAATGCGCCATCAGTTTCGAGTCAATATAGTACAGTGGGAACTTCGGTGACTACTACAACAATTATGCCTATCCTAACAACTATCAACAGGATTGGGAGTATCATTCGAATTTTTCTAGCCAACAACAATACCCACAACAGGAAAAGAAATCAGATTTGGAGGAGCTTTGGATTAAGTACATAAAAGAGAATGAGACGTGGAAAAACAATCATGAAGTGACTATTAGAAATATAGAGAATCAGTGGGGCAGTTGGTAAATGTCGTTTACAATTGCCCTCAAGGTGAATTACCAAGTAACATGGTTTCTGAAATTGATGGAGTACCCGAGCCAAGAGTCATGGATGCTGAAGAGGAGGATACAAGTGGGGAGCAGGAGAAGAAGGTCGGAGAAGATCCAACCTTGAGTTCCAACGATGATGAGCCAATTTTGTTAGTGCCCCATATATCTTCTCCACCAAAGCTCAAGGATTCGGGCAGTGTTGCAATCCTATGCCCAATTGGTAGTCATGTCGTAGGCGAAGATCTATGTGATAGTAGAGCTAGTATAAATTTTATGCCATGGTGGGATGAAAAAGAGGTCCAAGAGATGAAAGCTGAAGGTTATATTGTGTTTGGGGAGATTAATTTCAATAATCTGTTCACAGACACAATAGAGCATTTGCCTAGCTTTTTGAAGTTCATAAATAAAATTTTATCTAAAAGTGACAAGCTAGGTGAACTTGAAACAATGGCCTTACTCAAGAGAAGCCCTCAAATGTTTTATGGCTATTAATGGATGGAGGGCTCCTCAATTTTTGAAGGGGAATCAAATAGTAGAGAGTTGAAGAAGTCAGACTGAAGACTCTAAAATAAGCGCTTATTGGGAGACAACCCAAGTTTAATTTTTAGTTTTAGTTTTCATTTTCTTAGGTTTCATAGTATTAATAAATTTGCAGTTATTATGATTTAATAAACGTTCACCAATTGCGTTTACAGGTTATTTATGTCCAATCCAGTTCGATTGCACATGCCTCATATTCTTCCTGTTTATTCCCCTTCGGATGATGACGGAAACTTCAGCGAGTTCTGACTCGCCACTCAGGGAAGTCTTCGGTCTTAGATTCTTATATTTGAACGTAATGAGGATATTACATGCTTTTAGTTTGGGGGGGGGGTTTGTGTTTATTTTATCTATTTGTGAAGTGTTTGCATTGTTAGGTTGCATGAGTAGTTTAGGAATCAGTCATCGTTATAAAATAATAAAAAAAAGTAAAAAAAATTTGAAAAAAAATATTTTCATTCATGTAGGATTGTATGTTAGAGAAGCATGAGTATAACATTTTGCATGATCTTTGAGCATGGAGTTTTGGTAGTTAGATATTGGCCTATGATGAGTTTTGTTGACTTTAACTTGAAAGAATCTGAGTATCATGTACCCATCAGTATTGATTATTGGAACCTCATTGCACGATTCACGTCCTTTTTCACATTCAAGCACACCAATTGACTATCAGTTGTGATTAGGAACTTTATGTCTGACATGACATGAACACTCATCTGATCATTAATTTTACATTGAACATTGGTTGACACATAAGTTTGGGGGAATCTCGGCTTTCTAAAAAAAATTGAAGGAAAAAAATATATAGTTACACAAGGAATAAAAACTAGCTTAGTTCAATTTTGTGGCCTTTGTTACTCGGACAAGTACGCCCTAGGGGATGTCTCTACACCCAGCGCCCTAAAACCATCTGGTTTGGGAGTCATTGGTCGAAAGTCTGCTACACGGGTAACATTGAAAAGCCTAAGTGGGTTGGGCATTGCACAAGTCAGACACGAAAAATAATTGGTGGGATGGAGCATTAAAATGCACCCACGAAGCATGAGCATTTAATGGTTTATATTTTATTGCTTTACAACCTAATTCCCTTAATTTTTATATGGATGCCTTGTTTGGTGAGCTATCTGTGATGAGTGTGATTGTTTACTTGGAATTAATCTCATGAACTGCTGATAAGAAATTGGACACACACACACACAGAAAGGGGCTATAATGGTGTCAATGAGGTGAGGTTTTAAGAGGCTATGACTGTACATGATGCGAGGTTGACTGTAAGCTAAGTGTTTATCTATGAGGCATTTGCATTATCTACAACTGGGGTTCTTGCTGGATTGTTAGTTGCATTCATTATGTTTTATTTGTGTCAGTTTAAGTTGTGTTAGGATTGCTTGAGGACAAGAAATTGTTCAAGTTTGGGATATTTGATGAGTTGGTTGAAAACATACTAATTGGGTGTTGACGTCGGGATTTTTAGTTGTCCCTTTTCGTTACTTATTTTTTGGTGTTATCATGTTAGGTGAGATTTGTTTCAAAAAACAAGTGAAAAAGGTCTGACATGTGTAATGTCGACGATGGACTATTAAGAGTCGCCAGTTGGTGTTTTTAAATGGTTGCACCAGCATAATAGAGAAAAAGGTTTGCACATTGACCCGATGATGTAACAACTTCTTAAGCGGGTTTGTGAAACAAAGATTTATTTTAGGTCAGGGGTTTTATATTATGCGGAGGGAAGGTGTTAGGCACCCCCCGACATCCATGTTTTCACGGTGACCGCCATTTTTCAAAGAAACTGTTGTATGAATATATGTGTGTGTGTGTGTGGGTCAATGTGCTGTTATATGGAAGTAGTGCTATGCCTCATTCGCACCTATATACAAAGGGTTTGAATTTGTGTAAAAATTCAGGTTTTAAACAAAATATAGCAATAAAGTTTAGTAAAAGGATTTTTCAAACCCTGTGCTCAATAGTAATTGAGGCCTTTGATACTTCCATTTTAATTAAATGTTGAAACGATTGCTTTTAATTTTTTCAAGATGCGGAGCATCTTGAAAAAATCATGTAAAAAGGAGTCTTGAACTCCTCATGGGAATGTAAGCCATCCAGGATATTCAAACAAGTGAATAATTTACAAAGTTTAACTTATTTGAAAATATCCATCACGAGAATAGAATATAGATTGATAAAATTTGAATTTGTGATCACATGATTCCTAAGCTCACATGATGCATGAATTTGTATAAAAGTAGTAGCGAGTTATATAAATATAAAATAAATATAAATATATATATATATATATATATATATACATGATCAACCACCACGAAGCACCTCCATTGGGAATCATAAATGTAAATAAAAAAATAAAATCGTCAAATAAACTCAAGCCGCCTAAAGAAACCAAAAAAGCTCCGGGTGGGACAAAATGTAAATATATATATATATATATATATATATATATATATATGATATATATATATATCCCATTTCGGTTTATCATTTATCGATCCATTTGGTTTATCATTTATTGATTATATATATATATAAAAAGCAATAAATGCACCGGATATAAAATCCGGGCTCATCGAACAAAGTTAAACAACAATTCATATATATATATATATATATATATATATATATATCTATCTGATTAGATAAATGGTCCGGACATAAGTCTAGGCTCAATCGAGGCATAACTTCGATAATGTTAATATATATATATATATATATATATATATATATATATATATATATATATCATACTAAATATATAAGCGAAAACCACGGACGAGATAGTCGAGGCGAACACACGTAACCTGACTCTCGATGTGAAGAACAATGTGTGCAAAGATGAAGAGAAAATGCTTTAAAGTATGTGAGAAGGCTTACAGTGGGCTGCCAAAGAAGACTTCTCTTGCTTGAAATGGATGAACACTCGGCTCCCGCCGGTAAAAAGTAGTTATATGTGAGCTTACAAGTGTTTAAAATAAGAAAGTACTCAATTTGGGGTATGTACAGAGGAAATTAGATAGGGCTTCCTCGCCTCTTTTTATCTTGTAAATGGCCACCCCAAGCCCTCTATTTATAGAGGGGGAGCCATGATATGTACTACTGTTTGCCGTGGTGCCGAGCTCTCTGGTCCCATTGTCTCAAAATACATTCACGCATGCACTGTGATGTCCGTTCGAACTATCAGAACTACAATCCGGGCATTCGACTGAGGTATATAAGACCTATTTCAGACTGCCATTGTCGAGAGTTACGCAATGACATGGGATTAGAGGTTGTACAAAGTCAGGAAGAGGGGACCATGCCCATGGTCTTCAAGCTTCAAATTATATCTGTTGTCCTACGTAATAGTTACTTGGGATCAGACTTCCTTGGTTCTTATAGGACATTGTTGCGTAGAAATATATATAGAAATGTATAAAATGTTAAGACGGCGTAATGCAGGGTTGAGGTGTCAAGATGACGACTGTACCCCTCACCAGGGTTATCTCTGGTTTGGGTTGATAAAGCAGATGTTGCTCAGGTTTACATCAGAGATTAAACTGTTGCAAGTGTTGAAGGTCCTCAGTGTCATCGCTGAGGTGTGCCTATCATCCTGGTGTTATCTCTGGGTCTTTGGACTGAGTGCCTCAATGTAAGTGCCTAGGTTGAAGCTGCTTGCATGCATTTGAAACAAGCATTTTCGGGGTTATCGCCAGAATTGCAATGGCATCCCTTGGGGTTATTGCCAGGGATGGAGCTACTACTCCCAGTGTCATTTCTTGGATGGGCCCGAAGCGTCGCGATGTTATCATTTGAGACAAAGCTGTCATCTCGGTGTTGTTTTGGGTCTTTTGAGTTTGCAGAGCCTCGGGGTTATATCTGAGGTTAGAATTGATCCTCCCGGTGTGTGTTAAAGGTTGAGGCTGAACTTAGGTGGTATCCGGAATGGATATGAACTGTCTTCTAGGGTTATCTCTGAAAGGCGAATATGCCCTCCTGTAATGTTAGTAACAGTTGTGCAGAAAATTTTGAGTGTCTACAGATGCCACTCTTTATCATATTCATACAATGCAAGGCATGGATAGGATAAAGAATCCTAGACACTTGAAATGCAACAAGATAAATATCTTTGCTTATATGCGTGAACATGATGCAAATGTATGATACATATTTTGTTAGTTTGTGTTCCAACATGTTGGGATGATTGTCAGCTCCTTGTGGCTCCTGCCAGGGATTGACAACCTGATGACAAGATTGGATGTGCGATCCAAATCTCTGAGGATGTTGACGTTGGGGCTATCACCAAAGTCCTTAATCCTTAATATAGACTTTACCATGAAGATGTGCCTCCAGTGTACAAGAGATCTATGGGGATAAAACTTTGTCTATTTGAGGATGTATATAACATGTTCCATCATCGGTCCTCTTCGATGAGGATGTTCTTCCCTGGTTTGTGTTACCAGTACATACCAATATTCTATTGAAGTTACTGCCAACAGTAAATGTCATCAGGGCTACCTGATCTTCATTGAGGTGTGTATCAACGGATGATAATGCGTTGTGACCCCTGCCGGGGAACACGTTGTAGACGTAAAAGTGCGTTGTGACCCCCGCCGGGGAACACGTTGTTGACGTAGAATGCATTGTGACCCCCGCCGGGGACTGTTGTGGATATGAGTTTCAATATGTGTAATCATCGAATGACCTTCGATGCTTCGATGGGTTTACTTGCCATCAGATGGAATATTGTCCAGGTTGTTTGACCTTCATTGACACGTACATTAATGGTTGATAATGCGTCATAACACCCGTCGGGGATTCGTATGTGTGACACCCCCAAATCAGGGCACCTCAATCCCACAGATTTAGTGTTCACTGTCCAATTAAATCATAACTAACTACACATAAATAAAGGATATAATTAAACTCAAAAGTTTAAACAATCTATCTCCCTTTAAAGGGTTACATAATCTAAAATAAATCCCCAGGTCATCTAACCTTTAATACAATCATCAACGGAAAATTAAAACCTATTCATAACCAAATCTATTACATAAGCTTCATAAATAAACGATAAATTAAACATTGTCCTCTAATCAAGCACTTTGTCCTTGCCTTTTGCTTGTAAAAGCTCTTGAAACTTCTTAACTTCATACGCATTGTTTAGTGCAAGAGTGAGCAAACAATTGCCCACAAGAAGAATAATATACAATAACATTTTATGAATGACAATAACTTAACTTTCAATGGTAAAATATTCTTACGAGAAGCAAGAAACTTTAATTCAATGCTATGAGTTCGGAGGAAGAATGAGCGTTTAAGTTAACAATAGATAACAACATAAAAGAAATACCTTTGAGGTCACAAGACCACGAACTCTATTCTAGGTTTTCAAGTATTTCTACTTTAACCTTTAACGATCTAAAAAGGCGTAATCATCATCCATGTCCTAGGTTTCGGTGTTTTTCTATTGTAACCTTTAACGATCCTAAACGACTATATGGACCATCATTAGTACTCGGTGATCGACCCTTTGTACTATGTATTACATGAACATTTTAAGGCTATTAAGTAGATTCTAAAATAATCCCCTGATATAGGGTTGTTCATCTCAGCTTAGATTATCAGGTTTCAAACCAAAGGAAGTTTGGTTGGGAATTAACTTCAAAGGAAATCTAGAATTTTAGAACGCTCATCAATCAAGTACTGGTTGAATCATATAGGAACCAATAACTATTCAAGGGTTTGATTACAATATCTTCATAAATAAGGTATATCGTTGAATCAATAAAAGCTAGAGTATTAACAATTTCTAAATTGAACAAATGTTACCATTGATAACACGCTTTCAAAGGTGTGTGAGCACATAAGTAAACCAAAGGAAGTTTGGTTTGGGTTGACTTCAAGTGTAATTTAGAGTTTAGAATAATTTAGAGTTTAGAATATTCTTCAACTAAGGATTAGTTGAATTGGTAAAGAATTGCTAAGAAATTTAGAGTTCAGTACAATAATGTAAGATAGTACAATGATATTGAAGAACGAAGATCAAACAACAGTTATTAGTAGCTGAATAAACACACTTCTTACAATAAAATTACAAACTTTAGATAACTAAGGTAATCTCGATTGGAATAAAAAACAAAGATTAACTAACTTTCTCAACAATAAATGAGGGTTAAAGAACTTTCATGACAATAAATCGTTAAACAAGAGATTAGAGATAGAGAATTTGCATAAGTATAACATGATGATAAAAAGCAAACCTTGCTGAATAATAAAGTAGCAAAGGTTAGGGAACTTGCCTCTTGCGTAAGCTATAATATTAAAATTCATGTACTCCAATGTCTTACATATACCATTAGGATCATCACATCAATTAGCTACATACATTATCCTCATATATTCATTTCTCATCTTAGTTAAGTTATAACCTTTAGTTTAAGGTCTAACCATATAAATGAATCACATAAGTCGAATCTGAAAACTCAGTAACACATACATAAGACTTCTAGCATCCAAATCACACTTTTAACTCTTATTAAGCAATACTACATTTCTCCTTAATCAAACTTGAACTTCAATCAAGTGTTTAAGTCTTTCCAAGACTCATTGGTTTTATATTAATTACCTTCCATATCTTAATGTTCATTTCTGAAATCACAAATGCTAACATCACAAGACTTAGTTACCCTTCAATGTGTACACTAAGTCCTAACATATTGCATTCCTAACTTATAAAACATTTATAACTTTGAAATTATCAATGACATGACATAGTTCTGTTTTAACCTCTATATTCCATGTTTATAAGTTAACAAATCATTAGACCAAGTTGTAATGTAAGTATCCAGTGCATGGCAATGACGAAGTCAACATCCCCAAATCGGGGTATGGTAGCATTCGCATACATACCCACACAGGGACAAGCACATTTACAGTCTTGGCACCGGTAGCAATTACACCGGTCTGCTGAGCGAGAACGAGCAAGCGGTGAAACGATGGCAAACTTTAGCCCAACTAACACGAATTTCATCCATAAATAGTGAAACTAATACAAACAAATGATATAAAACCATTACAAATATGTTTCCTCACATATATATCAATATAGAACAATTTAACAATAACTTTTACTAACTTAATTCCTCAAATTCCATGTTTTCAAAGAAAAACACCATTTTTGACCTTCTTTACAAAAATCATCACTATGATTTCAATTCTTTATCAAATCACTTCTTTCAAACTACGTTATCCTCGTTTCTTAACTAACTAGGATAATCAAGCCTCAATTCATAGATTAACATACAAATTGGCCACTAAAATTAGTACTTTTCACAAGCCATATGTAAAATACATACACCGTAATTACTTTCTTTCTTTTAAACGTAATTAACATAAAAATTCTTATTTAAACACTAGTTCTAATCAACACAAACATATACAATAACAAGTAATCAATTGTATATCAACAATTTCAAAAAAATGAATTCACAGAACTTGAAGTTATATGCCGTAAAATCCATATATATATATATATATAAATATATAACCTTAAGGTTATGAGTAATACCTTCTTATGCTTGAAAATCCTTGCTATCCACTGATAACTCCTCAGAAACACAGGAATCTCTCAATTCTCTCTCAAACTCTGTCAACTTCTCACTGAAAACCTCCTTCTTCCTTCCTCAGTATACTTAGGCCAAATGATTTTTATGTATAATAAAACTTAACCCAACGCACACACTCAAACGTTTGAAACCAACGTTATAATAATTAGAATAATAAGTTATTAGTTATGATATATTTTATTTATTATTTGATTTAACTAATTTATTTTATTTATTATAATAAAAATTTAAAAAAATTCAAAAGCCATAAGGCTTTGTTTGGCAAAAACTTTTTAAAATTAAAGACTTAATATTTTAAGCCTTGTTTGGTCAAAACTAAATTAAACTCATTTAATTGGTTTTCATAAACAACTTAGTTTATAATTTATAATTACATATTATTTATTTTGATTTCCATATCCAACATTAAATCAAATAAACTAATTACACATACAAAATTTTAAACAAATTATCCATTTAAACAAATATAACAAAATTATAATCTCCTTATAATTTTATTTAATAATTTAACATACCATCTTAAATTATTAAATCAAAACAACAATATAACATCTCACTAACTATAAATTAAATTAATTTAGAATATTATCTAATAAATTTAATTTATAAATATTTACTAACAAAAACCACATATTCATTTAATTTAAGAAATATTTTAAATTACAAAACAACAACTTCATCAATAAAATATTTATTTAATTTAATAAATATTTTAAATTACAAATAAAATCTTGGATTGTTACAGTATGTAGACGAATAATGCGTTGTGACCCCCGCCGGGGAACACGTTATAAATGAAGAATACGTTATGACCCCCGCCGGGGACTGTTATTGATGAATAATCGACGTTGTGACCCCCGCCGAAGACCATAAAGAGTTTTAGGGTTACGACCCTGCATTTGACGGCATCGGACCTGTGTAAGGTATTGCCGAGTGTAATTGTCTAAAGCTGAGATCATCGACATAGTATACCCGGTGTGGAGGCTAATACCAATGAGCCACATGTGAAGCCATAGTTTGACTTGTGAAAACCAGGATTACAGGTTGTTCTGCTCAATCGCGTAGCGTTTTTATTCATGATTTGGCCTTTTCTGCTTGTGAGACCTCCTTTTTTGCACTCAAATTAGGCCAGAGTTGGAGGGTGGGACCCGTGTGGGTGCTGCAGTACACTATGTGAGCGATCATGAAGTGGACTTGAGGCCAATTTGTGGCTATTAAAAATTTGGTTTGGTTTCTTTCATAAGTCATTTTCAAGTTGCGTTGCGAAGGAAATCCGAGAGCTCTTCTTTAGATCTGTTGAGTTGCGACTTTCTGCAAATTATGTCACCGTACAAGTGTTCTACACTGTCCTGGTAACATATGCATATATTTTTTTCCAGTTTCTATCCGTTAGAAAATGAATTATCACATGAAATTCATTTAGACACATAGTAGTGAATATGTATGTTGATATGACTTTATTAAATTTTTCAACACAGTGAATGTTAGTATTTAACTATGCCTCGTCGTTTGGTGTAGGCGGTGATACGTCCTATCTAGGTTGATGTGCCGGACGTCGAGGATGAGGAGGAGGATGTTCCGATTGCTGATCCCACTCCTACTGCACGCGGTCCCCTTAAGGAGTTGCCTGGCATTCAGGTGGCAAACCCAGAGCTTCTAGGTGATTTGAGTTGACACCCATCAGTTTACCTGCACGCAAATGAGGTATAATATTAGATCTTAATCTTCCTTCTTTCCTATTGATGAGGAGTGAAGGATTCTGATGTTGATTTACATTTGATGTGGGTTCCCAACTTTACACAGGCTCGGGGGAACTGGTTTAGCATTCACTCCATGTACCAGGCGCTGCATCCTGACTATAGATCGATTGTGCATGACTGGGGATTTGGGACGTTCTTTTCCATTCTTCCCCGCTGTTGTCCCTGGGGTTACCTCAGGGCATTGTTTGAGCACTGGTTTCACCAGACTCAATCACTCCATTCTTTGGGCTGTAAGGTGATGATGACAGATGGATGGATTGGTATTTATCATAGGTATGGAGTTTGGAGGGCTCACATGCCTTATGCGGTTGATATTACCCCTCGCCTTGAGGATCCTTGTTAGGAGTTTGGTGAGGCACTCGAGGCGGGGCTATGCGTCTGAAGTCCTTTGAGCATAGATGCTATGAGCGAGTTGTTGCGTGAACTCATACCCACTGATGTGAGAGTCAGGGATCGCATTCTTCGACGATTATTCCTGATGATCATTAGGGGCTACTTCATAGCAGATAACTCTTCTATGGTGTCATTCAATTTGATCAGCGCCACACGAGACGTAGACCGTATCGAAGATATGATTGGGGTTCCTACACCTTTGCCTACTTCTTCAGGGGGATGCGTATGCGTTCGCAGGGCTTGATCGAGGCTTGGTTAGGATTATACCCATTTCTACTGGTGAGTATTTCTCTTGTCTTTTCCCATGTACAGGTGAAGAGTGTTGACTGACAGCAGATGTTTGTCTTTGTATTGACAGTTCTGGGCATATAAGAGGTTCCCATATTTACGTCCAGTGAGTGTGTTAGGATTGGATACCTACCCACGAGGATGGAGATGGAATCATTCCATATTGGCGGAGGTCCATGTTCTTTGAGGTTTCACTCATTTCTTGCTTCTGGTGGAGCTCTTGACGGTGATGTCATCATCACATGGATTACCTATTACAGGGGAGCATTTGAGCATTGGTTTTGAGGATGGGTACCGTTTGGAGTCGAGTCGTGATTTCCACTCGTAGGGTTCCTCTCTTCACAGATGGAGGATATGAGCTCTACTTGGAAGAGCGTGTTATCAAGAGCACTATAGGAGAGATCCGTATGCCAATCTTGCCTCCTGTCAGGCGTTAATGGCCTGTTTTACAGTCACCCTTCATTGATATCCCATTGTTGGGGGTTGACAGTTTTGCATTATTAGAGTGTCCCTGCACTCAGGATGTATTCCAGTATTGGTGGTCCCCTAATACCATTGGAGCCCAGACCCATACCACACAGTTTATGGGGGATATTGTGATGCCCCCAAAATAGGTATACATCACCCATTCTAAGTCACCAGATGTATGGTACAAAATTCAAATACAAACTTAAATATACAACATGAGCTGAGAGTTTTGAAACAAATATTGTCATCTAGACAATATCCACACTCAATGGAGTCCTCATTACATTTATTATCACACTATTTAACAGAATAGTGAGGACTACTAATGCTACCATCTGGACCGTCAATTCATTCCCCGACTAGTCCCAGCTATATTCTCATTTCCTGAAGAGAATAGTTAAAGAAAGGGTGAGCTCAACTAGCCCAGTAAGAAAAATTATGACTAAGATAATGCAGAATAAAATTATCGTTAGCCTTCAACAGTATAACAACTGATAGAATATAATAGACAACAAGTTTTAAATCAACAACTGCAGCAGAATAAGCAATCCATTAGAAGAGTTAAGTAGAGCATGATATCTACTATCTTCTATGATTTAAAAAGTTTATCATCAATTTTATCGCTGAGACTCAGCTTAATAAATAATCCACATCATCGAATCATCCCTGCACTATAGGCCAAGGATATTCTTTAGTATCACGATCACGAATTATCCATGCACTATGGGCCAAGGATAATCGTGTTTTCTTCAACGGTCATGATCATGCCATAAAACAATTCATCTTTGCACCCTTGGTCGAAGAGAACCCATGCACATGATCATACCAAAAACTGTCCATCATTGCACTACCCAATAAGAATTTTTACCACATCATTTGTAACATTACGGTCATGATTATACCAAATAATCCCTGGTCATAATCATACCAAGTCCATCTAAGTACTACAAGACATAGATGACTTTTAACATAATATAAGCATGAGGATGATGACAATGATATAAGAATTCAATAAAACAAGTTCAAGGATAAATTTTAAAGATTTATAATTTAATTTATCTAGGATTCAATAACGTTCATATTGTCAACATGATACTTCTTTGTGGAGTAAAATTCAAGAATAATATTGTACCAAAAATAATTTGGACCGAAAACAAATTAATTTTTATCATGAATAGTACCGGGGTGAAGCGATTACTTAAATGAATAATACCCGTGAATAGTACTTACGTGAATATTAACTTTTGTGAATAGTACTCAACATGAAAAAGTTAAAACTTATCAAGAATGCTCAGAATAATATTTCCATGAAAAGATGCTGGATGAAGCGCAAATATCAAGGATATTCTACTAATTTCATGGAGTATAGAAGCCAAAACTTTAACAAAATGAGTATAGAATTCAAAATCTGAAACTAAATAATATTATTTACATAATACAGAGTATGGAAGAAAATATTATTTCAAACGAATATTGAACAAAATAACATCACTTACGAATATTGAACAAATATAATATTCTTTATGAATATTAAACGAATATAATATGAATATTAAATGAATATAATATGAATATTAAACGAAGACAATATCCTACGAATATTGAACAAAATAATATTCATTACGAATATTGAATGAAAATAATATGCATACGAATATGAAAAATAATGTCTCTTCTGAATATGAAATAAATAATACCCCTTACCTCAAAAAGAAGAGTATTTCAACTGGTATAGTAGATATATTCTTGAAGAAAACTTTCACTATTTTCTACACTCAAAACTTTCTAAAACTCGAAAGAAATACACTTAATATTATAAAAGAAGAATTCTCTGATTCTGGTGTGATTTTCAATTCTAACTAAGCATCCTATTTATAAGAGAATGGAAAGGATATTATTTGAGCGCACAGTAGGGAAAAGTTCACGGGCTAATTCACGAGAAATTTTCTGAAAAATTTGATTTTCATTATGCAACACTATGCTGATAAAATATTCTAATAAAACAAAAACTTTAAATAAAATATAATATATTCTATTTATAATTATTTAATAAAACAAATTTATATATATATATATATATATATATATACTTGTGATTCAAAATCCTTCCCAGACAATTTTTTTCATCATTCCTGTGACCATCCATTCCATTATATATATATATATATATATATATATATATATATATATCTCTCTTCTTTCAAACCCGTGACCAAAATTTTTCTCCCCCCCCCATTTTTCTTTTGTGGGCCCCACATGTGGCCCCCACATATGGGCCCACCATTAATATATTAAAAAAATTTCTACCGATTATTTAAAAAAATAGGTAAATGGGGGTCCATAAAATAAGCAACATTTACATCAAATACTTCATGAAAATCTCCTCAATATTTTTAACAACATTTATCATTATTATTATAATTCGCAATATTTGACAACCAGGTCGTTCCGAGGAAAGAAGAGGCTTTCCAATAAGGATTTCTCCATATTAGCGCGGCAATTAGATTATCTAACCTCTCCTTGAGAACTTCTAGACATCGTCCAATATTGCAAATAATAATATTAATAACTTTGTCGTCTCAATTATTGATTTAATAATATAAAATATTGACAATAATTAAATCAAATAACGTGAGATAGTATGCAATAATTACTATATCAATAATTGAGATAAAACTGAGTAACTTCACACGTAAGCATCAATAATCAATCTGGGTGTTGCTCTTATACAACCACAGCGTATTCTTTGTATTTTACTACTACGGGTAGTTCAGCAGTTTTAATGGTAAAACTTCCGCCATTATTTTCATAAAAATATATTTACATCGTTTTTCTCATTAAATGATGAATTCCGATTATAAGGGTCCACCAATGATTAAGCCCTTTGTCGAATATTCCTGTTAAAAGAATATTCCCAGACCAATCGAATATAATATAACAACTTGCATACTTTACAAAATTTATAAATATTACCCACAACTATAACATTATCTCAAATCCACACCTTAATATTCAAAAAAAATAATTTGAGAAAATTAATCTTTATTTATAAAATTTGGGGTTTTACAATCTCCCTCTTATGAAATTTTGCCCTAGAAATTTACGTCGCGTTACACAGTATGTCGAACAATGAGGATACCTCATGCGATTCTAACTCTTGAGGTATAACCTTTGGCGTAGATTATATTCCTTCTTATCCAAGAGTATAACCTTATCGTTAAATCTTACGCTATCTTGTCCGGTTACGAATCAATAATGTGGTTAAGATTAGTCCACATATTTACGTAACATCAATCGTGAAAAATGTATGAACACGAGACATACTTAGCGGTAAAGAGAGTCTATAGGCCACAGTTCCTACTCGATCGAGGATTTCAAATAGACAAATAAAATCGAGGGTTGAGATTTCATCTCTTCATCGACTCTGGCTTCTAGAATAACGCCTTTTTGAACCTTCTTCTTCATATTCATCAGCTCTGAGTGTGTAGCTTGAGCGACTTTAACTTTATCGATTAAAGTTGGTTCTACTCGTATATTCGTTATCTTCACGTGGGTCCCTAGAGTCTTTAACTCTATCTTCATCATTTGTAAGTTATACAAAATGGGTTTTTGTGTTAACAATATCGCTTTTCGTAAGCATATCGATCTTACTTACTTTCGATCGTCGGCTTCTGACGTTCGTTTTCCTACGATGGTATTGAATGGTATAATCGTAATCTTCAACAGCTCGAGCCAACGTCTTTAGTGCATAATACGTTCGTTTTAGGTGAAGAAATATTTGAGGGCTTTAGAAATGGGGTTTTGTACTGGGGTAAATACAAAATTCGATTTCACGCTCTGGGTAGGCTAGTAAGTCTTCAGGATTACATCAGGAAATTTCTTAACAATAGAAATATCATTAAAAACTGTGACTCTCATCCCAGACTTGGATAACACGTCACATTGATACCTAACAGCTTTCCACCGTTATTCACGGCGTCCCCCTATGGAAAGTCTTGCTTCGGTGCATTCCAGGACTTGGAAGTCAACAACGAAAGGCTTGGAGTTCTGTACTTATGACTTGATATAACAGTGATTGACTTTAGTGGTTTGGTTACTTGAATTCGCATAACATGTTGGTTAGGAATATGAAAACTAACAACCTTACGAAAATAATCAATTTTAGCATGATGAATAGTTAACCAGTCAATTCCTAAAATCACATCAAAGGCAAGTATTTTCAAAGAGATAAGATCGACATGAAACGTGAAAGTGTCGATTTGAATCCAACGAGACTTATAAATAGTGGAGGTAACGAAGGTTTCTCCTAACGGAGTTTCAATAGATAAGTCAAAGTCTAATTTCTCATGAGTCAAGTTCAAACGTTGAACACAACTAGGTGAAATAAAAGAGTTGGTAGAACCGGTATCGAATAAGGTATAGACTTCGCAAGAGTTTATGATTAACTTACCCGTGATAACTTCGTTCAGGTTCCTCGACAAACGCTCTCACTTAAACTACCGACTTTGACTTGTCTAGGACATCCTTTGGTGTCACTATCCTAGCTGGACTTAACTTCACTACAAGATAAAATCGAGCTAGATGACCTTCTCTTCTGCAATTGAAACACGCTTTGGGTTCTTTGCGTCTGATTTGACGGATGTGTCCCTCTGTCGCATTTGAAATATCTGACCCAGGTAGTAGTTCTTCTTCCTTGAAGCGGGTCTTTGGTCTTTCTTTGTCTTTCCATCATTATTGAACCTTCTCTTCTTGAAATTTCCACTTCTATTATCATGGCCATGATTACCACCGAAGTGGTTACCATTCTTGGCATGATAATTTCCCCCATGATGGTTATCATTTTTTTGATGGTTGTTGCCACCGGTACGATTATTATCGTGTTGTTGGTCGTTACCTTTTGGTTGAGCTGACTCATTATCGCACTCCACTAACTGAGCCCTATTCACAACATCTGAATATAAATAAAGTTTGTAAGAAATGAGGTATTGACGTATATCGGGTTTCAAACCTCGCAGAAACATTCATGTCATTTGCTCCTCATTATCTACCAAATGAGATGCAAAACGGGATAACTCCGCAAATATAGCCTCGTACTGCACCACAGTCATATTGTTCTGGTCCAGCTTGATGAATTCCACCTCCTTCATGTGACGAATACTTTCGGGAAAGTACTTATCGTTGAACAATTCTTGGAACTTCTCCCAAGACATCTTGAGTGCGTTAGGCTGGGTACGTTTTACAGATTCCCACCAATAATTTGCTTCTTCACGCAACATAAAGGTGGCGAAGGGAATCGTTTGCTCCTCTGAGCATTCCAAGACATCAAATATCTTGGTGATCTACTTTATCCATGTCTCTGCCTTAAGTGGTTCTGGCTTTCCCAAAAACTCTGGTGGTCCCAGCTCCTTGAACTGCTTAGCGGTGACCAACCATGGGTTACCATTGATTACACCTGTATTTTGAACAGGAGTCTCTCTCGTTTGGTGTTGCATGAATTCTAAAAAGCTCCTAAACTTATCGTCGTTCGTCATTTGGTCGGTGTCGTTGTTTACAGGAGGATTATTGCATTCTTGATGCACATTATCCTGGTTATGGATCGTTGGTGACTCAACGGTCTCATATGTTTCATTGCTGATCTCAACATTCTCGGATGTCATTTTTAAATTCTGCCATAAGACAAGGGTTAATTCATATGCAACATATTATCCCTATATTTTGACCGACCAATTAAATAACGATTAAACTTAGGTAGGTCATACTAGCGAAAGGAATTACCGTCTCTCCCTCCTAGTTCTAGTCTTAAATCTCAGCCAGGGATCATATCCCTAAGCTCTGATACCAACTGTGACGCCCCCAAAATAGGTATACATCACCCATTCTAAGTTGCCAGATACATGGTACAAAATTTAAATACAAACTTAAATATAAAACATGAGCTAAGAGTTTTGAAACGAATATTGTCATCTAGATAATATCCACACTCAATGAAGTCCTCATTACATTTATTATCACACTATTTAATAGAATAGTGAGGACTACTAATGCTACCATCTGAACCGTCAATTCATTCCCCGACTAGTCCCAGCTATATTCTCATTTCACGAAGAAAACGGTGAAAGAAAAGGGTGAGCTCAACTAGCCCGAAAAATATTATGACTAAGATAATGCGAGAATAAAATTATTGTTAGCTTTCAGCGATATAACAAGCGATAGAATATAATAGACAACAAGTTTTAGATCAACAAGCTGCGGTGGAATAAGCAATCCATTAGAAGAGTCAAGTAGAGCATGATATCTACTATCTTACATGATTTAAAAAGTTTATCATCAATTTTATCGTTTGAGACTCGACAATAAATAATCCACATCATCGAATCATCCACACTTTCTGGGGCCGAGGATATTCTTTAGTATCACGACCACGAATTATCCATGCACTACGGGCCAAGGATAATCGTGTTTTCATCAACAGTTATGATCATGCCATAAAACAATTCATCTTTGCACCTTTGGCCGAAGAGAACCCATGCACATGATCATACCAAAAACTATCCATCATTGCACTACGGGCCAATGAGAATTTTTACCACATCATTTGTAACATTACGGTCATGATTATCTTAGAATAATCCACGATCATAATCATACCAAGTCCATCTATACACTCTGAATATAGATGACTTTTAACATAATATAAGCATGAGGATGATGACAATGATATAAGAATTCAATAAAACAAGTTCAAGGATGAATTTTAAAGATTTATAATTTAATTTATCCGAAATTCAATAACGTTCATATTATCGACATGATCTTTGCTTTGTGGAGTAAAATTCAAGAATAATATTGTACCAAAAATAATTTGGATGAAAAGCGAATCAATTTTATCATGAATAGTACCCCGGGTGAATAGTACTCGAGTGAATTGTACCTCGTGAATAGTATTTTATGAATAGTAACCCGTGAATAGTACTCTGACGTGAAAAAGTTAAAACTTATCAAGAATGCTTAGAATAATATTTCAATGAAAAGATACTTGATGAAGCGCAAATATCAAAGATATTCTACTAATTTCATGGAGTATAGAAGCCAAAACTTTAACAAAGCGAGTATAAAATTCGAAATCTGAAACGAAATAATATTACTTACATACTACAGAGTATGAAAGAAAATATTATTTCAAACGAATATTGAACAAAATAACATCACTTACGAATATTGAATGAATATAATATTCCTTACGAATATTAAACGAATATAATATGAATATTAAACGAAGACAATATCCCTACAAATATTGAACGAAAATAATAGTCATTACGAATATTGAATGAAAATAATATTCATACGAATACGAAAAATAATGTCTCTTTTGAATATGAAATAAATAATACCCCTTACCTCAAAAAGAAGAGTATTTCAACTGGTATAGCGGATATATTCTTGAAGAAAACTTTTACTATTTTCTACACTCAAAGCTTTTTGAAACTCGAAAGAAAATAAACTCGATATTATAGAAGAAGAATTCTCTAATTCTGGTGTGATTTTCAATCCTAATTAAGCATCCTATTTATAGGAGAATGGAAAGGATACTATTTGAGCGCACAGTAGGGAAAAGTTCACGGGCGAATTCACGAGAAATTTTCTGAAAAATTTAATTTTCACTATCTTGATACTATGCAATAAAATATTCTAATAAAACAAAAACTTTAAATAAAATATAATATATATTACATTTATAAGTATATAATAAAACAAAATATATAATATAAATATATAATATATATATATATATATATATATATATATATATATATACGTGATTCAAAATCCTTCCCAAACAATTTTTTTCATCATTCTTGTGACCATCCATTCCATTATTTGTGGGCCCCGCCTATTATATATATATATATATATATATATATATAATACTTATAAATATATATATATATATACTCCTTCCATTTTCTTCTTCCAAACAAACACCTGACCAAAATTTTCTTCCCCCCCATTTTTCTTTAAATGGGCCCCATTGTGGGCCCACCTTTAAAATATTAAAAAAAAAATTACCGATTATTTAAAAAAATGGGTAAATGAGGGTCCATAAAATAAGCAACATTTACCTCAAATACTTCATGAAAATCTCCACAATATTTTTAATAACATTTATCATTATTATTATAATTCGTAATATTTGACAACTAGGTCGTTCCCAGGAAAGAGGGGACTTTCCAATAAGGATTTCTCCATATTGGCACGCAATTAGATATCTAACCTCTCCTTGATAGAACTTCTAGACATCGTCAATATTGCAAATAATAATATTAATAACTTTGTCGTCTCAATTATTGATTTAATAATATAAAATATTGACAATAATTGAATCAAATAACGTGAGATAGTATGCAATAATTACTGTATATCAATAATTGAGATAAAACTGATTAACTTCACACGTAAGTATCAATAATCAATATTGTATGCTACTATGCAACCACGCGTATTACTGTACTTTTACTATCGGGTAGTTCAACAGTTTTAACGATAAAACTTCCGCCGTTATTTTCATAAAAATATATTTACATCGTTTTTCATTAAATGATAATTAGTTATTAGGTCCACTGATGATTGCATTGTTATGCGAATATTCAACATTAAAAGCGAATATTCCCCAACCAATCGAATATAATATAACAACTTGCATACTTTACAAAATTTGTAAATATTACCCCTGACTATAACATTATCTCAAATCCACACCTTAATATTAAAAAAATATTTTGAGAAAATTAATCTTTATTTATAAAATTGGGGTCTTACAGATATGGTTCGGGGATCCGTTATGATGACGGATTGGCTAGCTTTGTGTCAAGATCCGACTCATTTGACATAGATTGTGATCGAACCCGGTATTTGGGCCAGGCACACATTCCTCATCTGGCATTTGGGCGAGATCCTGCGAGGCGGATACATTTGATCCCTCCGGCTCGGTCTTTGGTCCCTCGGAGTGACCCATTTGGTTTTTCTTAAGCACAGATCCTCCTTTATCTGGGCCGATATCCATTAATCGAGATCCGGTGACTTCGGGAGGAGTTACATCGGATAAACGGGATTGATGATGTGAACATTGACACCATTGTCTTCTTCGATGTGTATTCTCGTTATCTCTTTTGATAGGCCTATGTTGAATCTTTGGGTAGCTCTACCCCATTCTAGATATCTTTTTGGTAGGCCGATGTTAGTTATTGGGCATTAGTGCCCCATTTCCTGTATTTTAGCTTCTGAGAGATGATGTATTAGATGATGATATACTTAGGAATGTATGTACATTTTTTTATTCCTATATTATATTGCCATCTATTATATCATGCATGTTATTATGTTATGCATATGTATGTATATCGAGAGATATTGACATTGACCTGGATGGTCTTGTATGATCACGGCCTACCACGGATGTCTTCTTGACGATTAAGCGCATTGATCATACCCCACCATTATTGGTGGCATCGGTATCTGATCGTGGTATAATAGTATGTCACCATCGAGACGGGTATTTGTAGATCAGATGTTGCAGCATTCTATGACCCTCTTGATGTTTCAGGTTCCCGCAGGATTTATAGAGGGTATGATAGAGCATTGGGTATCGGAGAGGCAGGTCTTCCGGTTTGGTACCCATGAGTTGACTTCGACTCTGGAAGAGTATGCATGGTTGATAATCCTGCCGCTGGACAGACCTTGCGTGCATATGGCTATTGAAGATATGAGCAGACAGTTTATGACCCTCACCTGGCTGCAGCGTAGGGACGTACACGATGAGCTGACATCTGGTCATGTTATATCCCAGCGTTTTATGTTTGACAGATTTTGTAAGACCCTAACTTTTATGAATGAAAATGATTTTTCTATGAATATCATTTTTAAATATTATGGAGTAAATTTGATAGTTGTGGGTAATATTTATAAATTTTGCAAAATCATGAAGTTGTTATATAATATTCGATTAGTGGGGGAATATTTGTTTTAACGAGGGAATATTAAATCAACGGCACAATCATTGGTGGACCTCATGATAGAATTATTGTCGAATTGAAAAATGACAAAAATATTTTATGAAAATAACGGCGGAAGTTTCACAGATTAGCTGTTGAAACACCGGTTAAAAAAAATCTGATATCGTGTGGTTGCATAGTAGCACACGGTTTTGATTATTGATGCTTACGTGAGAAGTCACTCAGTTTTGTTCAATTATTGCTATAGTAATTGTTGAATAATATCTCACGTTATTTGATTCAATTATTCTCAATATTTTATATATTATTAAATCAATAATTGAGACAACAAAGTTATTAATATTATTATTTGTAATATTAACGATGTCTAGAAGTTTTGTCAAGGAGAGGTTAGATAATCTAATTGTGCGCTAATAGGGAGAAATCCTTATTGGAAAGCCCCCTCTTTCCTGGGAACGACCTAGTCGATTAATATTGTGAATTATAATAAAGGTGATAAGTTTTATTTTATTATTATTATTAATGTAATAAAACAGAAAACTTTTTATATAAAACATAATACTTTTATAAAGTTATTTATTTTATTAGACTATAAATAGAATATATAATATTCTATTATGCATAGTGTTTGTATAATTATGCACTTACGGTGTTTGCATAGTAAAATCTTTTTATATAAAAAGCAGAATAATTTTATAAAGTTATTAGTTTTATTACATTATAAATAGAATATATTATATTTTATTTAAAAGATTTTGTTTTATTAGAATATTTTATTAATATTGCATAGTAAATCAATTTGGACCGTTCATGAATTAGTTATTATTCAGTCCATTCTCCTATAAATAGAAGCTCATTCCTTCATTATTTCTTATGAATTCACTTTGAAACTCTAGAGAGAAAATTATAGAGAGAAAGAAGAAGAAAGTCTCTTACCTTTCTTTTCCTATATCCAGTTTCTTACAAGGTAAAGGGTATTATTTCTTACATATTCATGAAGAGAACTTACATTATTCCATTCTTTATTATTACATTGGAATAACTTTTGTCTCGAGACTACCCTATACTGGGTGAAATTCTTACATTATTCCATTCTTCATTATTATGTTGCAATAATTTGTACATGTCTGCAATCTTTGCATACATGGTGAAATTCTTCTATTATTCCATTCTTTATTATTACATTGGAATATCACATACATGCTTTCTGCATGACACAGTTCCATTATTATTTATTACATTTGGAATATCACATCCGGTGCGTTTATGCATGACTTGGTTATGACACAGATTCTATTATTTATTATTACATTGGAATATCACATGCATGCTTTTCATGACTTTGATTCCATTACTTATTATTCTATTGGAATAACCGATGCATGCGATCTATCGCATGCGATGAATTCTTTTGTTATTCCATTCTTTATTATACTCGGTTGGTTAAAGTTTTGGCTTTTATACTCCATGAAATTAGTGGAATATCCTTGATATTTGCACTTCATCCGATATCTTTTCATGGAAATATTCTTACGAACATTCTTGAATTTTACACCACAAAGCGATGTCGGGTTGACAACTTAGGCGTTATTGGTTCTTGGATAAATTAATTCTTGAACTTGTTTTATTGAATTCTTATATCATTGTCATCATCCTCATGTTTATATTACATTGAAAGTCATCATGGCTTTTGTAGTGCATAGATGGACTTGGTATGATTATGATGTGGCACCCCCAAAATAGGTATACAACACCCATTACGAGTTGCCATAATACATGAGTGCGGAAAAGAAAACTACAACTTCACTATTACAATTGTGCGTGCAAAATACGACAACATATCTTTGATCTTAAATACAACAATTGTCTTCTAGACAATATCCACAACCAAATAAGTCCTCAATACATTTATTAATACACTATTTTACAAAATAGTAAGGACTACTAAAATAACTATCTTGAATCATCACTCCATACCCCAGCTAGTCCCTGCTATATTCTCACCTCTTGAGAAGAAAAATGGAACAACAAGGAAAAGGGTGAGCTCAACTAGCCCAGTAAAGAATATTATGACTAAGATAATATACAACAAATTATCATTAGTTCTCAATAGGGAAAAATCTGATAGAATACAATAGACAACAAGTTTTAGATCAACAAATTCAGCGGAAACAACAATCCATTAGAAGAGTCACGTAGAGAATGAGTTCTACTATCTTCTAAGATTTAAAAGTCCATCATCAATATTTTATCCCTGTAACAACAATCAATATTCATCTTTGCACTACAGGCCAAAGATATAAATTTAAATCACCAGTCGGTCATGTTCATCTCAACACCTGTTCATCTTTACACTACGGGCCAAAGATATTCATCAGTTAATCATTCATCTTTTACACTACTGAGGCCAAAGATATTCAGTAGTATCATCATTTAGGGTGAGGATGATGAAAAATATTTCTTAAAGAACGAATCCAGTGAAACAAAATGACAAGGATTAAGGATTCATACTTTAGTTTGTCCAAGTTCAAAAATACTCCATAATAAATAATTATGGGGCAAAATTCAAGATTTAAAGATCAAAACATGGATACAATCAAAGCTAGTAACCATAATAGACATTTTGGACAAAAAGGAAAATTTTCATTTTTAGATTGAATAGTCTTGTGATAAATGAATAGTGTGTCGTATCGTGAATAGTAACCCCGACACAAAAAGTTCCAAATTTGATAAAAAGTTCAACCAATATTTTGGCATAATGATATTGAAGAAAATAATACCATTTGAAAGAAATAACATCCCTTACCTCAAAATAATAGTACTTATTTGAATTTGGTTATAGTCTTGTGAAAACTTCATATGCCGTATAGCAACACTCAAAGTATCAAAATACTCACAAGAATATGCTCAATAATCTAGAGAGAAAGAAAACTTGTTCTTGGTGTGATTTTTAATTCTAATCTAAGCACCTATTTATAGGAAAATGCTTTAGAAACATGAAAGGAGACTAAAATAATAAAATAATATTTTATTATTACAAATTCTACGCATGCTAGCCATCAAAGACCATCATGCCACTCTTGAAAAATCCCAGCAGCCCATGTGTTTAATCACACCAACCAAAGTGGGTCCCACCCATAATTTAATAAAAATCATTTTATTTTCTGAAACTTCAATAATTAAGTGAAAATAGCCCGTTATCGAGAAAAATTGAAACTTCAGCGCCTTTTTATAGGAAATTCAATTCTCTACAACTTTGCATAAGAAAGTTTTTCCAAATTCCAGACCAAAAATATCTGAAATCCACAAACGGATGATTTTAACCACTATTTCAACACCTTTTAAAATTCATAACAAATCATGCGTTAATTTTCAACGGTTCAAAATTTGTGGACATATACTCAACTTATATATGATAACATATCCAAAAATCACAACGATCCAACGGTCGATTTAAAATTATAACTCACGCAATAAAGTTTAAGAATACCAAAATCCGACAAAATACTAATAAAACACCTCAACATTAATTTTTTTATTTTTTTAACCACATAAATAAATCCATTATTTATATCCACATAAAATAAATATTTTCTTATCATATAAATCAATAATTAATTATTCACAAATAATATTACGAAATCACAATAATGACAACGAGGCGGTTCGAGAAAGAGGGGCCTTAGGTAAGGATTTCTCCTTATTGGCGCGCAATTAAATAACCTCTCCTTAGACAGAACTTTCTAGACATTGTCAATAATGCTATCTAATAATATTATTCAAATAATATGAATTATTGATCTGATAATCGAAATATTGTGCAGTGACAATTATTGAACAACAATAATATAAAATATCAACGCAGCAATTATTGAACCAATAAAATAAAATATTGAACAGTAACTATTGTAACAATTATTGAGTAGTGCCTTCTTATGTACGAATCAATAATTCAACATCTTTATTCAATCTGGTAATAGCTCTTTGTCTTGACAACGCGTATTATTGTATTTTAACCACCAGGTAATCCAACAGTGTTAACGGTAACAATTACGTCGTTATTCATAAAAACTCATACTTTGTTGTTTTCCTCATCCGACAGTTATTCTGTTATGGGGCCCACAAATAAATGCACCGTCGTATGGATATTCCCGACAAAAAGAATATTCCACGACCAAACAAATATTCCCCGACAAAAATGAATATTTTAATAACCACTTACTTATTTTGCAAAATTTGCCCATTTCACCCATAACCAATGCATTATATCAAATTAACACCTTATTATCAAGAATAATAATTAGAGGAAATTCGATTTTATTTGTAAAAAGTTGGGGTCTTACATATGACCAGGGATTATTCGGTATAATCATGACCGTAATGTTACAAATGATGTGGTAAAAGTCCTCATTCGCCCGTAGTGCATTGATGGATAGTTGTTGGCATGATCATGACTATTGATGAATACACGAATATCTTTGGCCCATAGTGCATGAATAATTTGTGGTTGTGATACTAATGAATATCCTTGGCTGTAGTGCAGGGATGATGTAGATTATTTATTAAGCTGAGTCTCAGCGATAAAAGTGATGAAAAACCTTTTAAATCATAGAAGATAGTAGATTTTATTCTCTACTTGACTCTTCTAATGGATTGCTTATTTCCGCTGCAGTTTTTGATATAAAAATTGTTGTCTATTATATTCTATCAGTTGTTATACTATTGACGGCTAAGGATAATTTATTCTGCATTATCTTAGCCATAATATTTCTTACTGGGCTAGTTGAGCTCACCCTTTTGCTTTCATTGTTCTCTTGAAAATGAGAATCGTAATGAGAGACTAGTCGGGGAGCGGGTGACGGTTTTGAGATGATAGCATTAGTAGTCCTCACTATTCTGAAAAATAGTGTGATAATAAATGTATTGAGGACTTATTTTGAGTTTGAATACTGTCTAGAAGATAGTATTTGTATTAAAACTCAAAGCTCATGTTGTATATTTAAGATTATATTTGAATTCTGTACCATGTATTTGGCGATGCAGAATAGGTGATGTATACCTATTTTGGGGGCGTCACAGATTTGGCTCTAAGGAAAGCTATACACGGCACTCCAGGGATTTCACCGCACCGGAGGATCATTGGCCCTCGGCTAGAGTAGTAGGTCGTGGATGGGGCTAGCGTCGGGGCGCTGCAATTCAAGCTTATAAGAGCGCCGGGGCGCTATTGGGCAGACTTCTCAAGATTGACTTGGCTGCATGTTGAAGCTACATTATACACGCACGAGGACCTGCAATCATGAGACACGTTCAGGCTGAGTTACCCATACAGTTGGAATTACTACTAATATGAATTAAACTGAGGCTATAGTAAACAATCTAAAAAAATAAAGAAGATAAAATAACTAAACAGAAATAAAATAAAATAAAATAAAAAATTAAAATGATTGGGTTGCCTCCCAATAAGCGCTTGGTTTACTGTCGTCGGCCCGACTTTGTTGATATGCTCACTTCTCCACTGGGTCGGAGAGGTTCATGACCGTAGTTTGACGTTCAATGGGTCCACTCCAGTAATGTTTGAGTCTTTGACCGTTAACCTTGAATGGGCAATTTGAATTTGGCTTCTCGATCTCGATATTACCATGTGGTGCAACAGACACGACTGTAAAAGGGCCTAACCAACGTGATTTCAGTTTTCCTGGAAATAAACGCAATCTCGAGTTGAACAACAAGACTTGTTAGCCCGGTTCAAATGTTTTATCGAGAATTTTCTTATCATGCCAAGCCTTAACTTTCTCCTTGTAGAGTTTTGCGTTTTCATAAGCATTGAAGCGGAATTCATCCATCTCGTTCAACTGCAGTAACCTTTTCTCACCTGCTACTTGTTCATCAAAATTGAGCTTCCGAATGGCCCAGTGTGCACTATGTTCTAGCTCGACTAGGAGGTGACATGCTTTTTCGTAAACCATTCGATAAGGTGACATACCGATCGGATTCTTATAGGCTGTACGATATGCCCATAGAGCATCGTCAAGACGTAAAGACCAATCTTTTCGTGTCGGATTGACCACCTTTTCTAGAATTCTTTTGACCTCCCTATTCGAGACCTCAACTTGGCTATTGGTTTGGGGATGATATGCAGCTGCGATTTTATAACGAACCCCATACTTTACCAGAAACTTTGTGAACTGCTTGTTACAGAAATGTGTACCCTCATCACTTATTATTGCCCGCGGAGTCCCAAACCGTGTGAAAATATTTTTCTTTAAGAATCGAAGGATGACATTAGCATCGTTTGTGGGCAAAGTTGCGGCTTCTACCCATTTGGAAACATAATCCATCGCCAACAAAATATACTGATTATTAAAAGATGAGGGGAACGGTCCCATGAAATCGATTCCCCAAACGTCGAACAGTTCTACCTCCAAAATAGAGTTGAGTGGAATTTCATTTCGCTTGGAGATATTACCGACGCGTTGGCATTGATCACACTTTAGCACATAGAGATACTAATTTCTACCTCCAAAAACTTGTTGGTTGATTTTACAATCAAAGCAAACGTGCAAGTATACACGATCAACAAGTAATATAGTGATAAATTAGAGTATCGATCCCTCAGAGAATTCCAATTAATAAACTCCAATTACTAGTCTTCGTATCAATTCAATTTTATTTAAACAACCAAAAATTGTGATTATTAAAACTAAGAAAACCAATTGTAAATAAAACAAGAAATTATGCTAAAAGAAAACAAGAACAAACTAAGAATTATTTGAATGCAAATGAATGGTAATTAAGACTCCAATTTCCCCAATTATGATTATTAAATCAATTATCCAATTATCCCAATTATTATATCTACCGAATTGTTAACAGGAATTCTTAAATACCAAAAGCCCTCTCTCGAGTGATCAATTGCCTTCTATTTAACCCAGATTAATTTTGCTATATCTCTATGCAAAACAATTGAATTAAACTCGTTACAACTCCAATTCTTTATGTGTTACATGCGGCAAATAGATATTCTCATTCAATTCACAAACCTAATTATTCATTTGTGCAAATAACTAAGTCACATGTCACCTTTTTGATTCTAACTCTAAAATTCCTCTCTCGATTCCATCTAGAGTAGCACGGTAATTATTGGCCAGATAATTAATCAATAAATACAAGGCATGATGAACAATTCACTTCAACATAAATAATTGGAATAAATTAAATAATCAATTCATAAACATAAAAGGTTCCATTGGAATCTTAATAAAAAGAATTAGTTCATGACGAAAATAAAAACCACAAATAATTGATAAATCATCCTTAAGAAGTTACACAATTTTGAAGAATAAAAAAGAAGAAAAACTCCAAGTTGTAAGCCTTCGGATCATCACCGCCTCCTTGCTCTCTCCAATTGTGTAGAATAATAATAGAGACCCCATTCAATGTAAAGAATCAATTTATATATCTTTGCCCAATTCCAACAATTCTAGTCCAAATAGGCTTCCACTACACTTAAAAACAAGTCAAACAGCAAGTCAATGTGAAGCCCCATGCTTGTTCATACGCTTGCCTCTATCCGAGTCAATCAAGACTAAGCGCCCGGCGCTATTTTTAACTCTAGCATTAAGCGCCCGTGGCTATAGTGCGTAAAGTGAATCTTGCCCTTTTTTAGCCCAATTGCTCCCAATCGCTCCAACAACGCACAATCCTCCTTACAACACAACTAAAACGCGACTAAAATAATTCTAAAACGCTTGAACACACAACAAATTAAGGTTAAACGTAATCAACTCATGGGTATATTACCCAATCATCGATGAGCTTCGTGGCCTTTTTTTGAATTTTGAGCGGTAATCGCCCCAATTGTTTCCCTACAAAACTTATGTAGTTTAGTTTCGTGGAATATGTAAGTATTTACATGTTATGTGATGTATCCATTTTAGAAATTCTTACCCTGCAAAAATAGATGTTAGCTATAAAATACAGATAACATGCTAATTTAAATATGCATTTGCACATATATCTCATATTTTTCCATTATAATGAGATTGGCATGAAATAAAATTACAAGTAAATGTATTTAGAAGTAATTGAAAATGGAAAGTATGAAGAGACTTTCCTCCGCATTTGGTTTATCAAAGGCTGACATATCCTAGGTTTTACTCTCGCGGCTTTTTGGCATGAAGGTTCCCAGATCATCGCAATCTACTTGACGGGAAGTTAATCTGGTCTTTCAATTGGAATGAATCTGGGTGGTTCCTTTCCTGAGCCTCGTTAGAATTAGTCTCCCTACGAGTCCAGTAATCAAACACCGACAGGATAGCCTCCTGGTGGAGGAACCACACAACATACATTCACATAGAACATGTCTCACCGTTTATGAAAATGATGACATGTGCAAAGCACTAATATTACAAGCATATATAGTGTAAAGCATTTAATCGCAGATGCATCGTGCATTAAATACACATTCATCAAAATGTAAATGCAACATTCACACACAAACATATAATAATTTTGAAAAGTTTGTGATAGCGGCTTAAACCCTCTTACTGGAGTCCCCAGCAGAGTCGCCACCTGTTGACGTCGGGATTTTTAGTTGTCCCTTTTCGTTACTTGTTCTTTGGTGTTCTCGTGTTAGGTGAGATTTGTTTGAAAAAACAAGTGAAAAAGGTCCGACATGTGTAATGTCATTAATGGACTGTTAAGAGTCACCAGTTGGTGTTTTTAAATGGTTGCACCAACGTAACCGAGAAAAGGTTTGCACATTAACCAGTGATGTAACACTGCTAAACGGGTCTGTGAAACTGAGATTCATTTTAGGTCTGGGGGTTTGATTATGCGGAGGGAAGGTGTTAGGCACCCCCTGACAACCGTGTTACCATGGTGACCGCCACTTTTCAAAGAAACTGTTTTATGAATGTATGTGTGTGTGTGTGGGTCAATGTGCTGTTATGTGGAAGTAGTGATATACCTCGTTCGCACCTATATACAAAGGGTTTGAATTTGTGTAAAAATTAAGTTTTTAAACAAGATATAGCAATGAAGTTTAGTAAAAGGATTTTTCAAACCCTGTGCTCAATAGTAATTGAGTCTTTGATACTTCCATATTAATTAAACGTTTGGCTTGATTGCTTTTAATTTTTTGAGATGTGAAACATCTTCGAGAAAATTATGTACAAAGCAGTGCCAAACTCCTCATGGGCATGTAAGCCATCCAAGGATATTCAAACACTGTGAATAATTTACAAGCTGCTTACAGCTGGAAATGTCCATCACGGGAACCAAATCGAGATTCAGTAAGCTGAATCTGTGATCACATGATTCCTAGGCTCACATGATGTCGCAATTTGTATAAAAGCATTAAGCAGTTATATATATATATATATATATATATATATATACACATAAACATGATCAACCACCACAAAGCACCTCCATGGGGGATCAGAAATGTAAATAAAGCTGTAAAAGCGATCAACCGCCTCGAAGTAAACTCTAGGCGGGACGAAATGTAAAGAAAGCAATAAAAGCGATCAATCACCACGATGTAAACTCTGTGGGGACGAAATGTAAATATATATATATATATATATATATATATATATATATATATATATATATATACACACGAAAGTAGTAAACGCTCAGGATATAAAATCCGGGCTCATCGAACAAAGTTCAACAACAGTTCATATATATATATATATATATATATATATATATATATATATATATATATATATATATATATATATATACGAAAAGCAGATATAAACACTCCAGACATAAGTCTAGGCTCAATCAAGGCATAACTTCGATAATGTTAGTCCATATACATAAATATATACGAGACGGAAATGAAAACCACGGATCGAAGTCCGGGCAAACACACGCAACACGACTCTCAATGTGAAGAACAGTGTGTGGAAAGATGAAGAGAAGATAATTTAAAATATGTGAGAAGGCTTACAGTGGGCTGCCAAAGAAGACTTCTCTTGCTTGAAATGGATGAACACTCGGCTCCATTGGTAAAAAGTAGCTATATGTGAGCTTACAAGTGTTTAAAATGAGAAAGCACTTTCGATTTTGGGGTGTGTCTGAGCAAATTGGATGAGGCTTCCTCGCTTCTTCTTCTCTTGCAAATGGCCACCCCAAGCCCTCTATTTATAGAGGGGGAGGCTAGCCAGCACGCAGTACCTCTGACTACAGGGTGCCCCAAGGTGCTCTCTGCAGTCCCACCGTCTCGAAGGACGTGCACGCATGCACTGTGATGTCCGCTCAAACTTTTAGAACTACAATCCGGGCATCCGACTAAGGTATATAAGACCTATTTTGGACCGCTGTTGTCGAGAGTTACGTAATGACATGGGATTAGAGGTTGTACGAAGTCAAGAAGAGGGGACCATGCCCATGGTCTTCAAGCTTCAAATTATATCTGTTGTCCTACGTAATAGTCATTCAGGATCAGACTTCCTTGGTTCTTGTGGGACATTGTTGCGTAGAAATGTATGTAGAAATGTATGAAATGTTGAGAAGGAGCAATGCGAGATTGAGGTGGCAAGATGACGACTGTAACCCTCACCAGGGTTATCTCTAGTTTGGGTTGATAAAGCAGACGTTGCTCAGGGTTACATCTGAGATTGGACTGCTATAAGTCTTGAAGGTGCTTAATGTCATCGCTGAGGTGTACCTGTCTTCTAGGTGTTATCTCCGAGTCTTTGCACTGAGTGCCTCGGTGTAAGTGTCGAGGTTGAAGCTGCTTGCATGCATTTGAAACAAGCATTTCTGGGGTTATCACCGGAATTGTAATGGCATCCCTTAGGGTTATTGCCAAGGATGGAGCTACTACTCCCAATGTCATTTCTGGGACTAGAACTGAGCGTCATGGTGTTATCGCCGAGATAGAACTGTCCTATCCGGTGTTGTTGCCGGTCTTTTGAGGTGCAGGCCTCGGGGTTATATCCGAGGTTGGAATTGAACCTCCCGGTGTGTGTTCCGGGGTTGAGATCGAACTTCCAAAGTGGTATCCGGAAATGGATCTGAATCGTCTTCCGTGGTTATCCTCGAAAGACGAATCGCCCTCTGTAATGTTAGTAATAGTTGTGCAGAAAATTTTGAGTGTCTATATTGGGTATTATTTTACTTGAATTATTGTGTGTTCTGGGTAATTTTCCTTGTTACTTTTTATGTTTTGTGTTATGTTGCAGGACGAAGGGCAAAGATGAGTTTAGAGCTAAAAGGATGGAGGAACCGGAAAATTAGACAATTTGATGAGTGGCGTGAATGCTCTTTGAGATTGGACTAGAGATGGCGCGGGCGCTATTAAAATGATTAGGCATCTTGCATAGTGTAGTGCGGGATGCGTCGATTTACAAAAGAAAGTGGCACGGGGCGCGCTGATCTGATGGATTTGATTCTGATTTGGTTTATATAATGCAGAAGTTGACTTAAAAAAGGATTTTAACTTACCTTATGTACTAGGGTTTCTCTTGGGGCTATAAATGCTTGATTATAACTTGGATTTTAGAGATATACAACCTGGAGAATAATACAAGTTCGGAGTAGGAGTAGAATTATCTTTTTGCTTACAAGTAATTGAGAGCCACATCTATTGGAGGTTTGAAGATTTCCATTGGAGAACACAACAAGACGAAGATTGAAGCTACAGATATTGGAGTCCTTGACTGAGTTTTTCTTCTTTTCTCTTAATTTCTGTATTTGTACTTGGGATGCTCTTTAATTCTAATTTTCTTGTCTTTATTATGATGATGAATAATTTTCTAATTAGGGATACAATGGAACCTTTTGCAAAGCAATAATTTAATTATCATTATTCCCACTTGATTGTTCTTGTGGAGTTGATTATTATATTTCATGTTTAATTTAATAATTTTTAGGCTAGCAATTATTCTGATATCTTTGATGGAATTGAAAGAGGAAATCTTAGATTAGATCTGAATATAATAACGTATGAATTTGTTGATTCTTGTTAGAGGATAGCATAATAGTGTATGAGGCGAAAGTACTTGTATGTCATGCGCAACTTTATTAGGAGTTTGATCTTAATGAATCTATTTTAAGTGTCTTGCATGACAGTAGCAAAATAACTGAAATAGGTCTTTTTATTAGTTATTGAAAGATGTTAATAAATTGATAGGCAATCCTAGTTGGCAACTCGTTGAATTCATTAAGTAGGGATAAGATATGGCGATTATTGTTGAGTAATTGGGGAAATTGTATTCCTATGCTTTAATCATCTGGTAATCAATAATTGTTAGTTAATTTAGTTTTTATTTTTAATTCAACATAATTTCACAAAACAATTGAGGTGACTGTTTAATTAGATTTGACTTGGTAAAAATTAGTAATTGGAGTGATTGTTGGTAACTGTTCTCTGTGGGTTCTACATCCTATTTACTTCTATATTACTTGATTGACCGTGTGCACTTGCGCGTATTTGTCATTACATAAATCGGACAACACTAGCGCTTGATCAGAGAAATTGAAGAGGAGCAAGAAGGAGAAAAGGATTGCAGTTTGAAGATCTAATCAAGGAATTAATACATCTTTGCAAAGGTCTATTTTTTTATCATTCCTCAATTAATAATATCACATATGATGATTCCTAGGTGTAGACACTCAAAATTTGTTTTCCTGTTACTAACTATTTAGGAGGACAAAAGCATCTTTTTCACATTCCAGAGATAACCCTGGAGGACCACAACATCAATTCCAACCCCAGATATAGCCCCGGGAGAATCAGTTTCTAACCCCGGAGATAACCCCGGGAGATTAAGTTCAATGCCCGAAGTCAACCCCGGGTGGTCAAGCCAACCTCAGAGATAACCCTAAGGACATTCAGAGTCAACAAAATGACAATCTCAGAGATAACCCTGGGAAAAAACCGCTACAACTATGCAAAAACTGGAGATAACCCCGGGAGGGGAAAATGGTCATTTTGCAAACTCAACCTCAACTCAAATCAAATCAAATACACTCATTTAAACTCAAATTTCTTCAAAAGAAGTCCCACAAGAACCATATCTTAACTTATGAGCACAAACTACGTAAAACAGCTCAACAGACTACTTAATGGACACCTAAAAATGCCATTTCGGTTATGGATCCATCTTTCTAGAATCAAAAAAGGGCAAATCCTATGTCATTGCATGGCTCTTGGAAAGAGCTTTCCGGAATGGTATGGCACGCTTCTAACGGACTCCTGGATTGAAAGTTATGAAGGTTCGAGCGCGAACAACGATTGTTCTGAAGTGCACGTGCTTTGAGACGGCAGGGGACCCACATTGCAGGGGCACCACAAGGCGCAGCCACAGTACACTACTTTGCTATCACAGGTACACCTGCGGCTCCCCCCTCTATAAATAGAGGTCTTGGGGTGGCCATATTTGCAAGAGAAAAAGGCGAGGAAGCCCTGTTCAATTTGCTCTATACACACCCTAAACCGAGTGTTTTCTCATTTTAAACACTTGTGAGTTTATATATTACTAATTTTTCTTCAAGGGGCCGAAAGTGGTCATCCACTTAAAGCTATTGAAGTCTTCTTTAGCAGTCCAACGTAAAGCCTTCATACTGCTTCTTAAAGCCTTTTCTCCAATCTTTGATCGCACACACTATTCATCACGTTGAGAGTCGTGTTGTGTGTATGGCTTGACTTCGATCCATGGTTTTATTTACATTGTATATATGTTTATGTATATATATTTATATATATAGATTAATATTATCGAGTTATGCCTCGATTGAGCACAGACTCACATCCTGAGCGTTTAATTGCTTATATATATATATATATATATATATATATATATAAAAGATAACGCATATGAGATATATCGATCCCATCATTTCGATTTATCATTTCAATGATTTGTCGCTATATATATATATATATATATATATATATATATTTACATTTCTGTCGAACACGGAGTTTACTTACGTGGCCTTTTAATGATTTCTTTACATTTAATCACTTTGGAGTTTACTTCGTGGCGGTTAATTATCTTCTGACTTTATTTACATTGTTGATCCCCATGGGAGGTGCTTCGTGGTGGTTGATCAAGTCTATATATATATATATATATATATATATATATATATATATATATATATTATCATTTGTTATATATTTATATTTTTGATCCCCCATGGAGGTGCTATGTGGTGGTTGATCATGTTTGTATATATATGTTACAGCTTTTATATATATATATATAACTGCTTACTGCTTTCATATAAATTACGGTATCATGTGAGCCTAGGAATCATGGGATCACAAATTCAGTCTACTAAATCTAGATTCGGTTCCCGTGATGGACATTTTTAAGCTGTAAGCAGCTTGTAAATTATTCACGGTGTTTGAATTTCCTTAGATGGCTTTCATGCCCATGAGGAATCCGGCACTGCTTTGTATATTATTTTCTCGAAGATGCTTTGCATCTCGAAAATAAAAGTAATCCATCAGAACATTTAATAAAATGGAAGTATCAAAGGCCTCAATTACTATTTAGCATAAGGGTTTGAAAAACCTCTTTTACAAAACATCACTCCTATATCTTGTTTAAAACTGAATTTTTATACAAATTCAATCCCTTTGTATATAGGTGCGAACAAGGCCTTGCCCTACTTCCAGATAATTTCACATTGACCCACACACACACACACATTCATATGATAGTTTTCTTGAAAAGTGGCGGTCATCGGGGTAACATGGATGTCGGGGGGTGCCTAACACCTTCCCTCCGCATAATCAAGCCCTCGGACCCTAACGAATCTCGATTTCACAGACCAGTTACACAGTGTTACATCACGTGGTCAATGTGCAAACCTTTTCTCGGTTGTGTTGGTATAACCATTTAAAAAACCAATTGGCGACTCTTATAGTCCAATCGTCGACATATACATGTCGGACCTTTTCATAACTTGTTTTTTCAAATAAATCTCACCTAACATGAGAACACCAAAGAACAAGAACAGAAAAGGGAACAATAAAAAACCCGATGTCGACAGGTGGCGACTCTGCTGGGGATTCCAGTAAGAGTGCTTAAGCCGCTACTACAAACTTTTTAAAACTGTCATATGCTTGTGTGTGGATGTTGCATTTACATTTGGATGGATGTGTACGAATGCATTTACTTACTGAATTTAGTGCTTCACACTATATCTGCTTATGATATTGAAGTGCTTCGCACATTTTGTCATCATTTCCATACGGTGAGACATGTTGTATGTGAATGTATGTTGTGTGGTCCCTCCATCAGGAGGCTATCCTGTTGGTGTTTGACTACTGGACTCGTAGGGAGACTAATTTCAATGAAGCTCAGGAAAGGCACCACCCAGATTCGCTCCAGTTGAAAGACCAGATTAACTTCCCGTCGAGTAAATTACGATAATCTGGGAACCTTCATACCAAAAAGCCGCGAGAGTAGCCTAAGATAGGTCAGCTTCTAATAAACCAAACGCGGAGGGAAGTCTCTTCATACTTTCCCATTTCAATTACTTGTAAATGTAATTACTTGTAATTTCATTCCATGTCAATATCATTGTAATGGAAAATATGAAGGAATATGTGTACATACATATTTAAATCCTGACATGATTTACAAACAACTAACATCCATTTTGCAGGATAATACTCCTAAAACAGACACATCATAATAGCATGTAAATCATTTATACATTCCCTAAGACTAAACTACATAAGTCTTTTTGTAGGGAAGCAATTGGTCCTATTTCACGTTCAAAGTCCAAAAAGGCATTAAGCGCACAGTCAGACATGGCTACAAGTGCCCCACCTGATCCTACTCCTGTCTCTCGAGAGGAGTTTGAAGGATTAAGGAATCAAATAGCAGAATTGATTGTCTTTCTAAAAGAACAAAGTAAAAACACTTGAGGCCATACAATGCCTACTCAACATGAGTCATTCACACCAGGGGGCAATCAAGGTATTGGCAAAAAGATGGAAACCCAGATACCTGAACCTCATTCCAATAAAGGAACCAACAAAACCCCTGAAATCACAAAACTCAGGGATGACCGAGAAACTGGGGATATAAGAAAGAAAGTCCAACAAATGGAGGAAACCATACGGTCAATCAAAGGGACTGGAAACTATGGAAGTGTCACCTATTCAGATCTCTGAATATTTCTAGGGGCTCGATATCCTGACAAATTCAAAATCCCAGAGTTTGAAAAGTATAATAGGGCAGGCGATCCCTATACACACCTAAAAGTGTACATTGGCGAACTGGGGTCTTATGTTGAAGATGAAAGCCTCAGAATGCAACTTTTTTAAAAGAGTCTCACTGGAGAGGCTAAAGCCTGGTATGCCCGACTTGACAATGCCAAAATCCACAACTAGGAAGAATTGGCCCACGTCTTTCTAAATTAGTATAGTTTTCAGTCACAAATGGCATCAAATTGATACCAAGTGACTAAAGTCAAAAAGCAAAGTACTGAATCTTTCCGAGAATATGCCCAAAGGTGGAGACATCTAGCAGCGCAAGTTATTCCATCAATGAATAAAACTGAGATGGTAATGACGTTTATTGACATTCAAGAGGCGCCTTACTATGAGAGGATCCTAGCAGGCATAGGAAAGCCATTCTCAGAAATGATCAAACATGGCGAAATGGCAGAGATGGGCCTGAAGGCAGGCAAGATTAAAGACTTCACTACCTTGGAAGTAGTCGCCAAACATATACAGACTGGCAAGTATGCGAGCGATCCCAAGGGGGTACCCGATAAAGGCAATGAAGATGTATCCCTTGTTGTACATGGGCAAGATAGGACCAACCTACAGTCCCTCCATTTGGAAAAAGCAAGACAATCTGCCATCTCAACAACAGGCTGCATTCAACCAATGCCATGATAAAAAAAGAAAATTTGAAAGAACGGAAAATCGGGTGTTCACTCCACTAGGCGATTCCTTTGAAAATGTATTGGCGATATTAATGGATCACAAGAAAATTACCGAACTGGCTCCACCTCTGGAACCAGAGAGCAAAAGATACAATCCAAGCCAGAGATGTGCTTACCATTCAGGGTCTCTAGGACCCGATACACAAGATTGTTCGTCCTTAAAGTATAAGATTCAAAATCCAATCGAAAGTGGCAGTATTGTGGTCCAACAACCTGATCAACAAAATGTCAACACCAACCTTCCGTTGCAGCATGATACGGAGGAAGTAAACATGATCGGGTCAGGAAGCACTGAAATGTATCCAAATTGTAAGTACATACGAAGGATTGAGGAATACCCCCAAAGGCACCGAACAAATGTCCTAGAGTGGGAAAACTTCGGAGGAGGTTATAGCGATGTAATGCAAAAATTAGAGACGATCTAGAATCAAGTAAATCTGTTAGCTAAGTTGATAGTGTGCCAACATCAGGAAACAAGGCAGTTTTTCACTCAACTATCAGAAAGCCAAGAGAAAAAAGTGGTTAGCCATAATGCAAACCCATATCTCTCCAGGATAAGCCAACTAAATGAAAAAGATCAAAGCAGGCTGAAAGGAAAAGAAAAGGGTGCTGATAAAATTGCAAGAAGATCTCGCCAACAAAAAAATATCTCGGGGGAATGAGAATTCTCAAAGAAAGATCAAACAACCTCCACAAGAGTCTGGAAATTCACCCCTCTGAATAAATCAAATGAAGAAATGCTACACTTTCTGATAAGGGAAGAAAGGATTACTGAGTTACTGCTGTAGGGTTTCAACACATCAAAGCAATGCACAGAGGAAAATAAATTAAACAAAACAAAACCCGAAACCCAAACAAGATCCATTCGAAACAGAAATTAATTTAGTGTGTAAGAGATTATACCGATTATAAAGCTGGAATTGATGCGATCGAATCTCCAACGCAATCCGAATGAACTACGTCTCTACGGTATCCACACGAACGCCCGCGAACCGTCTCACGATTCTGCAATAAAAGGGTGCTGTGGTACTAGCCACCAAAGGAACATGATTTTTTGAAAGGTTTTCTCTCTAGTCTCTCTCTAAGAGCGGCTAAGGTTTTTGACATTATGAGATGTTACCTAAATGGCTGTTATATATCATATATAGCAGTTAAAAGGAATTAATCAAAAAACCTAATTTCATAAAATCCGAATTTATATATATATATATATATATATATATATATATATCTTCATTAAGTCTTATTAATTTATATACATATATATAAATTATCCTATTAATTGAAATTCGTAATTTAAATATAATCAATCATATTGATATATTTAAATCTTTACAATTGAATTAATTCCCTTTTAATTACGTTCTATGTGTGTGACCCTATAGGTTATTATTACGTTGGCAATAATTTTAAAATCATATTATAAAATTATAAACGATGAAAGCGACATCCAAAGAATGCATCATTGCTACCCAAGTAATAATAAAATCGATGATTTGATACAATCTTTTCGTGACCAATGTTTCAATGTAATTTAATCCTTTTAACCTTGACATCATAGATTAAACTCGAGTCATGGAATGTATCATACTCTTCATAATTTAATCTGAAGTTTTTCTCGCCAATGAGTAGACTATATGAAATAAATCACTATTTGAGCATGGCCATGCATTTCATAGTCCTACTCAATCAAGAGACCTATGGATATCACCCCTAATATATATGAGGGTTAAATTCCATCTAGATCACTCATATTCCTCACACAATTCATGATGTACCCAATAATCACCTTTATAGTCCACCCTATTAAAAGTGACATTTGATGATATCAAAGTACATAAATTCTCGTGTAGTAATATAATGATTTCAGGTCGGAGGACCATTACATCATTGTCACTATAAGGATCTCTAATGACACTTTGCATACTGTTCCACGTAGAATTCTCATGGTAGGTCTGTCCAGTACATCGTTCTCTAACATGTACCTATGCATTGACTTAATATCTCATATATTTATGACCAATGAGATTTGGTTATCAGTCAATCCACATACTAGTCTCAATGCATCATTGTCATCCCATCAACAATGATACTCGACTAGGGACCTTTAAAAATAATGATACTAATTATAATTATATAATCTCATGTTCAAGTCACATACTTGAAACTATATAATTTGTATCACTATTCTAAGGAATTTTATTATGTTAACATTTATATAATGCAGTAAATAAAACCATAATAAAATCATTCATTTATTCAATCAAATAAAATATCAAAATGTTAAGCAATTATATCAAATAATTAGCCTCTAGGGGCACAAACTCTAACAGCTGCCTCCTATAAATCCCAAGATAAAGAGTTATGATTCCACCAAGATGTGTCTCTATCATTCTAACTCACTTGGACATGCGACTGAGGAATGCTGGTCTTTGCGACATAAAATTCAGTATCTCATTGAAAAGGAAGAGCTGAAGACAGAATTCCTCATAACCAGAAAAAGCGAAGAGGAAATAAAAAACTTAAGATGTCCACTCGAGACATGCAGTTCAGAGGAGGTAAAGGCTATGAGCACCAATCCTGGCAGAACACAAGATGGACTGATCCTAATGCAGAGAATGACAGAGGAGACAAGGGAATCCCCAAGGGAGATTCCTTCGCCAACATGAAACATCTTGTGGTCCAAAAATAGCAACCACGTTCCTGATTTTATAACCTTGGATGATGCGGAGGAAATACTAATCCTTTTCAAGGAAGAAAAAGCCAAAAAGGAAAGTTCCTTGCAAGAAATAGGACAACAGGTCGAGGGAGATTTCATGGTCGAATCCTCTCAAGCCCAAGAAAAAGGTGAAGGAACGGATGAAGAAAAAGGTGGTGAGGTTATCGGGGAAACCAACACATTAAAGAATCCAGAGTTTATCCCTTTTTGCGAGGGGTTCAGCTCAAGCGTCCCTGAGGAATGTACTGAATCAGGAAGCGAACAAGTTATGGCCATAAGTGAAGACATTCAGAACCAAGAGGTAACCTCTATCGCGAGCCTGAAAGGCAACATAACCACTGACAACTGGACTATCAAGCCTCAGCTAGCCACGAAGGTGTAGATCTAGAGGATAGAGTTGTGAGTTCTAGAGATGTTGGGGCGGTATCACTTTAATCGCAGATATGTCTTTTCCTTTCCATGCATGTAAATCTTGAAAAAAAAAACAAAAAAAATAAAACAAAAAACAAAAAAAAACAAAAAAAGAAAAAAAACAAAAAAAAAACAAAAAAAAGAAAAAGAAAAAAAGAAAAAAATAATCAAAAATCAAACCAGTCAGGTTTCAGCTCAGCCAGCCTGAACTACGAAAGACCTGATCTCCCCTCATCAATGGGAGTACGTAGGCAGCCATTTATGATTCGATCAAACTAAATAAAAACCTAAAAACCTCAAACAAACACTTCTCAAACTGTTTATCTTATCAAGTAGGAACTACGTAGACCTGATCTCCCACACACACAGAAGTACGTAGGCAGCCATCACTGGTTCGGTCGGACCCTTAAAAGAAATATCTGAACCCAAACATCAATCACAATTCTACGCCTAAGAAAAACCCTTCAAGTCAACGACCCATGTTAAGAAGACCCAATAACACTTCAATGTTATTCCATCAAATCTAGAACAAATCCCAGAAAGGAAGAACCTTCAAAAAGTTGATACCCTCAATCACAAGTCTTCATCAAATTAGAAGAAAATCATCAAAGTGATTGCGAAAATAAGTCAGGAAAAATGATTGAGGTTATCAAAACCCAAATCCACTGCCTGTTTACCATCTGGCATGGTGGTAAAAGCCTCTTGCGATCTCGGTATCTTATCATTATCTCTCATTAAAGCAACTTTCCCAGACCACAAATAAGGCTGGGGTAATTTCAAAATCGACGACAACCTGATATTGGGACCCTTACAACAAGATTGGGGCAATCTCAGAAACAGCGAAAACTCAATACTGGGGCATTTATCAACCACCCTAAAGAGGAAAATGCACCAACAAGACTCATCGACATGGTACATCATCATCGAGCTTTCTCACATCATCTCACCGGCGATTCGAGAGTTTCTCATATGAATCCCCGTGAACAACATGCCAAAGGATCGGGGCATTTTTCCGATTCCGTGAAAGGGAAGGAGTTTAAGGTGGGATCAAGCCTCTCATCAAAAGAAAGGAGAACTCACGAAAGAAATCATGGCGACATAAGCTTGCCCTACAAAAGAAGGAAAAATTCTCAAGAAATTCTTTAACTCAAAAGCAGAAGCCCAATAACAAAAGGTCTAGCGAATGAATCCTCATCATCAAATGTGCCAACCGACATCGAGTCCTCACAAGTCGAGGCCTCTACACCGAAGTTAAAATCAAGCGCGTGAAAGAATGAGCCGCACCCTCCGAGGATGTCGGTGACATTCAGTCATCGATTTAAATTTGGGTTGCGAATGAAACACTCAAGGAAATGGGGCACAAACACCCAACATCGAAAGGAAACTCCAAATCACCTCAAAAAGGGTGAGAAAAAATTTTACTCCATACAATTTATAATCTGCATCAACCTAGGACAATAGACTCCTAAGAAAATCTAGATCATCACATCATGCATGATCTGCACATGTGCAAATGCGCTACATCAACATACATCTCTATCAAGCATAACATCAGGAAGAGTCTGGTGAAGCAAACATTTGAATCTTACTTTAGCGAAGGTATCAAAAGATTTGGTATTCAAAACCATTGGCATCAATTTAGCGCAACATCAAGACAGTTCAACGATGAAAGCTTTGTATACCACCGTTCGAGTAGGAACCGAAGCAGGTTGGCGAGGTCAGTGTAGTCAACTACCAGCAGGGTAGGATTCGTTGTCAAACTACCATCAGGGTAGGCACCATTGTAAACTACCAAGCGTATACATTGGGAAGGTCCGGTGATCTCAGAACGTCATCCCCATTAGAGATGTAGAAAACATCTCAATTTTTCTTCATCAAACAGGCATCGATTACACCGACAAAAAGCCAAACCGTTGTAGTCAACACCAGCATAGGCATCAGTAATCACCGGTAAAGGTAAAGCAATTTGTGAAAACATTTTAACATTCATCATAACATTCATTACATTGCGATGTGCGAGTTGCGAAATGCGATTGTCCAAATACGAAAAGCGAAGTGTGAAGTGCGAAATGCGATATGCGATTTACGAACTGTGATTTGTGAAAACATTTTAACATTCATTACATTGCGATTTGCATCATTAAAAATACCTTTTCATATTTCAAGTGTCTAGTAATTTTTATCATGTCCATTCTATTGCATTGCATGAACATGATAAAGAGGGGCATCTTTAGACACTCAAAATTTTATTTTCCTGTTACTAACTATGTAGAATGACAAAAGCATCTTTTTCACATTCCAGAGATAACCATGGAGAACCACAACATCAATTCCAACCCCGAATATAGCCCTGGGAGAATTAGTTTCCAACCCTAGAGATAACCCCGGGAGATCAAGTTCAATGCCCGGAGTCAACCCCGATTGGTCAAGCCAGCCTCAGAGATAACCCTGAGGACATTCAGAGTCAACAAAATGACAATCTCAGAGATAACCGTGGGAAAAAACCGCTACAACTATGCGAAAATTGGAGATAACCCCGAGAGGGGCAAAATGGTCATTTTTCTAACTCAACCTCAACTCAAATCAAATACACTCATTTCAACTCAAATTTCTTCAAAAGAAGTCCCACAAGAACCATATCTTAACATATGAACAAAAACTACGCAAACAGCTCAAAAGACTACCTAACGGAAGCCTAGAAATGCCATTTCGGTCATGGACCCATCTTCCCAGATTTAGAAAAGGGCAAATCTTATATCATTGTGTAGCGCTCGGAAAGAGCTTTCTGTAATGATATGCCACGCTTCCATCGGACTCCCGGATTGAAAGTTATGAAGGTTCGATCGAACATCGCATTGTCCGAGTGCACGTACTTCGAGATGGCAGGACCCACATTGGCCGGGGCACCCCGGGCAGCCGTAGGTACACCTACTACTGTCGCAGGTACACCTGTGGCTCCCCCCTCTATAAATAGAGGGCTTGGGGTGGCCATATTTGCAAGAGAAAAAGGCGAGTAAGCCCTGTCCAATTTGCTCTGTACACACCCTAAACTAAGTGTTTTCTCATTTTAAACACTTGTGAGTTTATATATTACTAATTTTTACCTGCAGGAGCCAAGTGTTCATCCACTTAAAGCTATTGAAGTCTTCTTTGGCAGTCCACTATAAGCATGCATACTATTCTTAAAGCCTTTTCTCCACTACTGTGCACGCACTATTCATCACGTTGAGAGTTGTGTTACGTGTGTAAGCCCGAACTTTGGTCCATAATTTTTATTTCTATTTGTATATATGTTTATGTATATATATTTATATATATATATATATTTATATATATATATATATATATATACACACATATATATATATATAAATTGTTGTCAAACTTTGTTCGATAAGCCTGAATTTTATATCCAGTGCGTTTACTGTTTTTATATACATATACAAATCGCTGAAATGATAAACCGAGCTGGGATCGATATATATCATGTGTGTTTACCATTATATATATATATATATATATATATATATATATATATATATACACTTCGTCAGTTCGGAGTTTACTTAATGACCTTTTAATGCTTTCTTTACATTTAAATCTCGCTGGAGTTTACTTCGTGGCGGTTGATTGTCTTTTATAGCTTTATTTACATTTCTAATCCCCCATGGAGGTGCTTCGTGGTGTTTGATCATGTCTCTATATATATAGTACAACTTTTATATATATATATATATATATATATATATATACTACTTACTGCTTTCATATAAATTGCGGCATCATATGAGCCTAGAAATCATGTGATCACAGATTCAGTCTACTGAATCTAGATTTGATTCCCGTAATGGACATTTTGCAGCTGTAAGCAGCATGTAAATTATTCACGGTGTTTGAATTTCCTTAGATGGCTTTCATGCCCATGAGGGATTCGGTACTGCTTTGTATATTATTTTCTCGAAGATGCTTCCGATCTCAAAAATAAAAGCAATCCAGCCGAACATTTAATAAAATGGATGTATCGAAGGCCACAATTACTATTGAGCATAAGGGTTTGAAAAACCTATTTTACAAAACATTACTGTTATATCTTGTTTAAAACTGAATTTTTATACAAATTCAAACCCTTTGTATATAGGTGCGAACGAGGCCTCGCCCTACTTTCAGATAATTGCACATTGACCCACACACACACATTCAGATGATAGTTTTCTTGAAAAGTGGCGGTCACCGTGGTAACACGGATGTCGGGGGGGTGCCTAACACCTTCCCTCCGCATAATCAAGCCCTGGACCCTAACGAATCTCGGTTTCACAGACCAGTTACATAGTGTTACATCACGTGGTCAATGTGCAAGCCTTTTATCGGTTGTGTTGGTACAACCATTTAAAAAACCAACTGGCGACTCTTACAGTTCAATCGTCGACATATACATGTCGGACATTTTTATAACTTGTTTTTTCAAACTGATAGGTATATTTTTATCTTATATTTTGATGATAACAATTATGTTTTAAATAAATATTTAATTATTTATTTATTTTATTATTTTCTATTTTTACTTGAATTAATTTGTTATTGACCTTGATAAATTATATGTCAAGTATTAAATAAATTAATTCATATATTATTCAAGGCAAGGATACCTATTTCTTTTCTAAAATTAAAGTTGGGCAAAATATTTTTAAACACTTAAAAATAATATATATATATATATATATATATATATTATACTGTATATAGTAAAAATATACTTATATATGAGTATACTACATATAAGTGTGTGTGTGTGTGTGTGTATGATTAATGTGCATGTGCTGTTAAACCGTGTGTGTGCTATCCTATAGTGACTTTCATTTTTTTTTGGACAAGAAACCGTGTAAGGCTTAATGTTTGGTTGACATGTGTTGGTCAAAGCATTAAATGATCAAAAGATTAAAAAAGGCCCGGGAGCTTTTTTATTCTACTACCGTGTAAAAATTAGCTTTGATCTGGACCATCCATTCAAAAATGTTTGATCTAAACGGTATATTCAAAAATTATTTTTCAAAATTACAATTTTTCCCCAACTTCAAAAATCCTATAAATAGGGAGTATTTCATTCATTTGGTTTTTACCAATTCAGTGAAAAGAAAATCATACTCTCCTTGCCTACATTCTCTCTAAATTTTTATATCTCTTCATACAAAAGTTACGATTATTTTGAAGAAAAAATTGGTCCAAGTATTGAGATAAGTTTAATTTCATTGAATTATTTCTTACTTGTATTTTATCTAGATATACAAATACATATTGTTCTACACAATTTTATATATCTATATTTCATCTATTTATCAAATAAAAAAAAGAATACTTGGGCGCCCATGAAATACTTTTAGAATAAACCTCTACAGAGAGAGAATCCAACCGTCACGATTCCTTATAGTCTTTAGTAATCTTTTATCGATATTATTTATATAAATATTATAAAATAGATCGACACTTGATAGCTCAAAAACAACACCGAGATCTTTGCTCCAAAAGAGTAGTAATCCGAACCGATTTGAGAATCGTAATGATCTATTTAAAATATTTATATAAATATTAATTAATGAAAATTATAAATTTTGTCACACTTAGATGTCGCATGAGGCTACTGAGATACACCTCTACCAAGAGGAATTGAGCCGTCGATTTCTTATAGTACTAAGTGACATTATCTCAAAAAATTCACATAGTAGATAAAATATTCTTATATATTATTTGAGTTAAACAAAATAATATCTATTATATCAAATTGTGCTTATTTGACATTATACTTATTATTTGAATTGATTTATTATCGATTTATCTACAACTCATAAATTATTTGATCAAGATTAATTAAGAAACAATTCTATATTATTCATAGAAAAACACTCTTTTTTTATAGAATTGTTAATTCTTCATAAAAGTACTTTAATATCATATATCTACTTAATTAGAAGCATATTTGATTCAAAGCTTAAAATAACTTATCTGCTTACTAAGAAGCATATTTTCTCAAGTATAAAAGTCTTTGAACTTTTATAAATATATATGCTCTTTAATTGATATCTGTTTATTTGAGAAGCATCAATCTGTACTAAATTTTTATCTGCTTATTTGAGAAGCACATTGTTGTAAATCATTTGTAAACAGAAAAAGGTATAGAGTTAGTTTATTTTATGTAGTTATGAGAAAGACAAGTAATTCTTGACCAAGACCGAGTCTTAGAGAGGTCGTGAGGAAGTTGGGTCTCTAGTGTACTTGTGAGATGAGGAAGAGATCATTATTTTTTAGACCAGATCATAGAATAGAACTGAACTCAAAAGGTGTTACAACTAAACTTGAGGAAGGAGTGGGGAGCTTGTTGTCCAAGATAGATTAGTTGGGATTAGTTGAAAGTTTATCTTTAAAACTTTGTAAAGGCTTCTCTTCCTGTTGAAGGAGTTGATTATTACTGATAGTAATAGGATCTCAAGTTCCAAGTAGGAACTTGAGACTAGACGTAGTAACATACTAAAGGGTGTATGTTATGAACCAGATAAATCTCTATGCATTGTGATTGATTTTTTGTTATTTTGCATGCTAATTGCTCAAACTGTTAATTAATAACTAAAAATTCAAAAAGGGTCAAAATATAATTTTTAACTAGTAATAATCTATTCAACCCCCCTTCTAGATTATTTTTGACCTTTCAATTGGTATCAAAGCAGTGCTCTTTAACTTGTTTGTTGAGTATATACTAGCATACCTAAGAGTAGATCCATGGCCTACAATGCTACTGGTTGCGGGGAAGGACTATCTATGTCCAGACCTCCACTATTCGATGGTAAAAATTTTGCCACCTAGAAAAACAGATTCAAAATCTATGCCAAATCCCAAGGAATCAAAATTTGGTGTGCCATCGAACTAGGTGTACAAATTCCAACCAAAATTGAAGGAGAAAAGACTATCGAGAAAGTCATATATGAATTTACTGCTGAAGAAGAAGAGATCATGAGTGTTGCATCCCGAGCGGAATAAGTACTAACCAGTTCCTTGATTGAAAAAGAATACAAAAGAGTTAGTAATTGTAAAAATGCAAAAGAAATCTAGGAAAAACTGATTGTAACCTATGAAGGTACCAATCACATCAAAGAAACCAGAAAAGATGCTCTAATTCAAGAATATGAAAGTTTCAAGCTTGAAGAAGGAGAAAAAATCATTGATATGGAAACTCGATTTTCCAAAATCATTGATGAGCTAGAGCAATTGGGAAAAACATACACTACAAATGAGAAAAAAAGAAGAATTCTGAAAGCCCTTCCATCCATTTGGAAAATGAAGGTTACAACAATAAAAGAAATGCAAGATCTAACCACATATCCTATGGATAATCTCATTGGAAATCTTCGTGCCCACGAAGTCGATATGTTCGTTGAGAAAACTGGATCAGACATAGATCTCAAAAAGAAAGGAATCTCCTTCAAAGCTCTCCTGGTGGATCAAGAAAGTGACGATGAAGAATTAAATGAAGAACTTCTTAGTCTAGACAACAACGAAGTTGCTCTACTGTCCAGACAACTCAGACGAGTAATTCAAAGAAAAGCAAGAAAATATGGCAAAGCTTTTATGAAGACAAACAACAACTTCAACAAAGGCAAACAATTTTTCAAACCAAAGATCCAAGGAGGAAATTTCAAAGCAAATATCAACAACTTCAGAAGTACCAATCCAAATGAAAATTCAAACAGATGTTTCGAATGTAAGCGGCTGGTCACTTCAAGAAGGATCATCCAAAACTAGTCAACAACAAAGTTTTTGTAGTTGAAGAAGGATGGGACCTAAGTGACGAGGAAGAAATCTAACGAGCAAAAACGAAGAAGTTGCAAATCTACAGCTAATGGTGAATAATGACTCATCACCAAGATCTCGAGGTAAATTACGAACATCAACTGCCTTAGCACTTCATTTTCTTCATACACTAGAAAATATAAATGAAGAACACTATGCATTACAAGAAGTATATAGTCATCTATATGAAAATAATGAACTATTAAAAGAAGAATTAGAAAGATTAAGAAAAATAAATACAAGTCTTGAAATTGAAAATGCAAATTTAATTATCACTAAAGAAAGTTTAAGTGAAATAAACTTAGAAAATAAAGAAGAATTAGCACAACTTAAGAAAATTAATAAAAATCTTGAAATAGAAAATTCCTCACTTATCATCTCAATTGAAAATCTTGAAATTGAAAATTCAACACTTGCTATAATCGTTGAAGATAATCAAGTGCAAGATCAAGCTGTACTTGAAAAAATTAAAAAATGAAAATTCTAGTTTAAAGTCAGAAATAGAAAACTATAGTTGCAAAATTGAAACCTTAACCAAAGAACGCGAAGATTTAAATAATATAATTTACAAATTTACAAAAGGAAAAGAAAATCTTGATATCATGTTAAATCAACAAAAATGTAGCTTTAATAAAGAAGGTTTAGGATATACCGGTGAAACAAGTAAATTAAAAGATAAAGGACTATATCATGTTAGAATCAAGGAAAATGAAAGTCATATATCCCCCTTCATAAAATGTTCATATTGTAACATAAATGGTCACTCATTTTATATGTGCAATGCTAGAAATGGAAACTTTAAAGGAAAAATGATTTGGGTTCCCAAGGGGACATACACTGCACCAACCATCACAAGAAGAGAATTTCTCAAACAGCATTTTCATACTTCTCATTATCCAGTTACTCATAGAATGCTTCTTTCTGCTAAAATTGACAATCCTATGCCTAGTTTTGTAAAGGAAACTTCAAATACTCCTTGTACAAAATGAAAAACTCACCCTAAGGACCCTTTAGTTTAAAGGGTACCAACCTATAAAATTAGTACATATATTGCAGGTATGTCTTGCAGCTGATTTAAATAAAAGCAAATGTTGTCTTGATAGTGGATGCTCAAGACATATGACTGGAGACAAGTCCAAATTAAGAAATCTGCAAGCTACAGACTTTGGTGAGGTAATTTTCAGTGATAACAATAAAGGTAAAATAATCAGAGTTGGATGTGTTGGCAATAAACACATAACTATTTCCAACGTTCAGTTAGTTACTGGACTCAGGTATAATCTTCTATCTATTAGTCAATTATGCGATAGTGGTTTTAAAATATCCTTTAGTACACATAATTGCTCTATTTTTTATCAAACTGGTAAATTGATCTTAGTTTGTCCTAGCTATCAAAATGTATATACATGTGACTTAGATGCTTACTCTCACTTAGATAACATCTATCTTGTATCTGCAAATGAAGATCCTTGGCTATGGCATTGCAGACTAGGACATATAAATATGAAACTCATAAACAACATTTCCTCTAAAGAACATGTCCGTGGTCTTCCTAAATTAAATTTTTTCAAAGACCACATATGTGAAGCTTGTGAATTAGGAAAACAAATTCATGCATCACATAAACCTAAGTTTATTGTGTCAACCTCTCGACCCTTAGAATTATTACACATAGATTTTGTTGGACCAATCCCTAAACATAGCATGGGTGGTGTTGTATACATTCTAGTTTTGGTTAACGATTATTCACGATTTACATGGGATGATTTTCTAAAATTTAAAAATGAAGCCATTAATTCTTTTTCTACTCTGTGTAAAAAGATTCAAAATCAACAGGGAAGCTCTATTGTTTATATTCGATCTGATCACGAAAAAGAATTTGACAGTTTTGATTTCATTATGTTACTGTGATGAGAATGGTATAAGTCATAACTTCTCATTTCATATACACCTCAATCAAATGGTGTTGTTGAAAGAAAAATCGTTCTTTGCAAGAAATGGCTAACACAATGTTGAATGAATATCGTCTTCCAAAGTATTTTTGAAATTTTTGAAGCGTTAGCAACATCATGTTATATATTAAATAGTGTTTTATTAAGACCCGTTTTGCTCAAAACTCCTATGAGCTCTACTATAAAAGAACTCCAAAAATAAATTATTTTCGTGTTTTTGAGAGCAAATGTTTTATTCTAAACACCAAAGGACACCTATTGAAATTTGATCCTAAATCTGATGAAGGAATTTTTCTTAGATATTCTCTTAATAGTAAAGCATACAGAGTTTTCAACAAAAGAAGTCTAGTTGCGGAAGAATCAATGAATGTGACTTTTGATGAAACTCAGCCTCCTCCTAAATACAAAGAACTGGCGGATAATGATGTTGTCATTGAAGATATTCTCAGAAATATGGAAGAACCAAAACTAGATAATGTATCTCCACCTATTGTTGAGAATCCTCTTGAAAATCCAAACCCTCAGTTGAATGATTTGCCTAAAGAGTCTCATGTTATTAAAAATCATCCTATAAAAAATGTTATTGGTAATATTAAAAAGGAGTTATCACTAGATCACAAGCACATAATCTAGCTGGTCATCTGTCTTTCCTGTCTCAAATTGAACCTAAATTAATAAAAGATGCTTTAGTAGATGAAGATTGGATAATGGCTATGCAAGACGAACTTGAACAATTCTCTAGAAATAAAGAATGGGAATTAGTCCCACAGCCCGAGGATGTTTCAATCGTTGGAACTCGATGGGTATTTCATAATAAACTTGATGAAAATGGAATTGTTATTAAGTAATAAAGCAAGATTAGTTCTTGTGAGATATAATCAAATGGAAGGAATTGACTATGATGAAACTTATGCTCTATTACTAGAATTGAATCTATTAAGTATATTGTTAGCATTTGCATGCCATAAGAATTTTAAATTATTTCAAATGGATATGAAATCTGCATTTTTAAATGGTGTTATAGAAGAAGAAGTTTATGTTAAAAAACCTCCTGGATTTGAAGATTTTAGTCATCCTGAATATGTTTATAAATTACATAAAGCTCTGTATGGTTTAAAACAGGCTCTAAGAGCTTGGTATGAAAGGTTGAGTAAATTTTTGTTGAAAAATGGTTTTAAACGAGGCTGATTGATACTACCTGTTTACTAAAAATAAAAATGATAATATTTTGGTAATTCAAATATATGTTGATGATATTATTTTTGGCTCTACTAACATTACTATATATGTAATGAGTTTTACGAAAGTATGAGTAAAGAATTTGAAATGAGCATGATGGGAGAATTAAACTTCTTCCTCGACCTATAAATTAAACAAGGAGAAATAGGTATTCATATATCTCAATCTAAATCTTGTAAAAGAAATGATCAAGAAATTTGGTCTAGAATCAATAAAAACCTCTTAACACTCCTATGTCAACAACGGATAAATTAATTATTGACGAAAATGGAAAATCATTGACTCTAAGAAATATAGAGGAATGATCGGAAGTCAATTATATATAACTTCGATGGACTGACATCATGTTTAGTGTTTGTAAATGTGCCAGGTTTCAAGCTGATCCCAAAGAATCTCATCTGACCGTAGTAAAAAGAATTTTTTGATATCTTAAAGGAACCACTGAGTTAGGTCTATGGTATCCTAAGGATCAACCATTTAATCTCGTATGTTTTTTAGGACTCGACTATCACGGTCATCATGTCGATCGAAAAAGCACTAGCGGTACCTGTCAATTCCTAGGTGGATGTTTGGTTTCATGGTTTTCTAAGAAACAGAACTCGGTCTCTATTTCAACCACCGAAGCAGAATACATTACAGCTGCACGATGTTGTGCTCAAATCTTGTGGATGAAACAGACTCTTGCAGATTATAACTTAAAATTTGATTGTGTTTCAATTTTATGTGATAATACCAGTACAATAAATCTCAGCAAAAATACAGTCTTACATGCTAGGTCAAAACATATAGACATTAGACATCATTTATTACGTGATCATGTTAATAACGGAAATATTAAATTGGAACATATTGACACTGAGTTAAATATAGCTGATATATTTACTAAACCACTAAGTTCAGAAATATTTAGCAAATTAAGAATTGAGTTAGGAATGCTAGATATTATTTATTAATTAGTTTAATTTGTGTCTAAACATATTTTAATTTATTTTCTAATTAATTATTTTACATATTATTTTCTTAAATATTATATATATATATTTATATTTTTAAAAGAAAGGTATATTACATGTATATATATAAATATTAAATCTGATCCATTAGATTTTTGCATATCCAACATCCACATCATTCAAGCCGCGTCCCACTTATTTCAACCAATCAAAATCAACTATCAAAAGCACCACGGATTATGCTTGAAACCATTCGATCAAGGCGAGCATTGATCAGGAGCCTTTGGATTATGTTTTAAAAAGAAACACATCTCAGGTCAATTTACAACCGTTGATCCTGATCTGCGCAAGCCTCCTCACCATTGGATCTACCTGGTAAGCCAAAATATATATTTTTGCATATATAAGGGGTAGTTTTTCTAAAATTAAAAATATTTTTATATAATTGTCATCATCAAAAAGGGAGAGATTGATAGGTATATTTTTATCTTATATTTTGATGATAACAATTATGTTTTAAATAAATATTTAATTATTTATTTGTTTTATTGATTTCTATTTTTACTTGAATTAATTTGTTATTGACCTTGATAAATTATATGTCAAGTGTTAAATAAATTAATTCATATATTATTCAAAAGCAAGGATACCTATTTCTTTTTCTAAAATTAAAGTTGGGCAAAATGTTTTAAACACTTAAAAATAATATATATATATATATATATATAATATTATCTAGTATATAGTAAAATATACTTATATATGGGTATACTACATATAAGTGTGTGTGTGTGTGTGTGTGTGTGTGTGATTAATGTGCATGTGTTGTTAAACCGTGTGTGTGCAATCCTAAAGTGACTTTCATTTTTTTTGGACAAGAAACCGTGTAAGGCTTGATGTTTGGGTGGCATGTGTTGGTCAAAGCATTAAATGATCAAAAGATTAAAAAAAGGCACAGGCGCTTTTTTATTCTACTCTGACCGTAAAAATTAGCTTTGATCTGGACCATCCATTCAAAATGTTTGATCTAAGCGGTATATTCAAAAATTATTTTTGAAATTACAATTTTGTCCCAACTTCAAAATCCTATAAATAGGGAGTATTTCATTCATTTGGTTTTTACCAATTGAGTAAAAAGAAAATCATACTCTCCTTTACATTCTCTCTAAATTTTATATCTCTTCATACAAAAGTTACGATTATTTTGAAGAGAAAAATTGGTCAAAGTATTGAGATAAGTTTAATTTACATTGAATTATTTCTTACTTGTATTTTATCTAGATATACAAATACATATTGTTACGCACAATTTTATATATCTATATTTCATCTATTTATCAAATAAAAAAGAATACTTGGTAGTATGCATGAAATCGAAAAATAAACCTCTACGGAGAGAAATCCAGCACCGTACAATTCCTTATAGTCTTGATAATTTTTATTGATATTATTTATATAAATATTATAAAATAGATCGACACTTGATAGCTCAAAACAACAACTTTGAGATCTTGCTCCAAAAGAGTAGTCATCCAAGGCAAGATTTGAGAATCGTAGTGATTTATTTAAAATATTTATATAAATATTAATTAATAAAATTATAAATTTTGTCACACTTAGGCGTCATGAGGCTACAAAGATACACCTCTACCAAGAGGAATTCAAACCGTATGATTTCTTATAGTACTAAGTGACATTATCTGAAAAAATTCACATAATAGATAAAATATTCTTATATATTATTTGAGTTAAACAAAATAATATATGTTATATCAAATTGTGCTTATTTGACATTATACTTGTTATGTGAATTGATTTATTATTGATTTATCTACAACTCATAAATTATTTGATCAAGATTAATTAAGAAACAATTCTATATTATTCATAGAAAAATACTCTTTATTTTATAGAATTGTTAATTCTTCATAAAGTACTTTAATATCATATATCTGCTTAATTAGAAGCATATTTGATTCAAAGCTTAAAATAACTTATCTACTTACTAAGCATATTTTCTCAAGTATAAAAGTCTTTGAACTTTTATAAATATATCTGCTCTTTAATTGATATCTGCTTATTTGAGAAGCATCAATACGTACTAAATTCTTATCTGCTTATTTGTGAAGCACATTGTTGTAAATCATTTGTAAACAAAAAAAGGTATAGAGTTAGTTTATTTTATGTACCTGTGAGAAAGACAAGTAATTCTTCGACCAAGACCAGTGTAAGACCCCAACTTTTATGAATAAAAAATGATTTCTTTATAAATATCATTTTTGAATAATATGGAGTAAATTTGATATAATGTTATAGTTGTGGGTAATATTTATAAATTTTGCAAAATCATAAGTTGTTATATAATATTCGTTTGGTCGAGAAATATTCTTTTTGTCGGGAATATCCGTGTGACGCCCCCAAATTCTCTACATTCACTGTAGCCAATTTGGTGCTCACGTAAATATTCTATAAGATAATAATTCCTATAAATTCAAAATTCATAGTACTCATAGTAAATAGTAGTTCTCGTCAGAACAATCATTGTAACTGAGTACCCTCACTTGAATGTACAGGTTTAGTATCTTATAGATATTTCTTCCATATCTATAATTCTTATATATATCTGACTTTCACAGTATTAATGTTAGAGGTCTTGGAACTGAGTGAAGCGCTACCCCAGTGCATCAGAAACCAATGTATGTTAATGTTATCATTCAGATATATATAATCCATATAGACATTGTACTCTTTTCTAATTTCATTAGAATGACAACTAAATAATGTAAACTAATATTACATTAAACAAATAATATACCATTACTATTACATAATATTTTGCAGCAAATATCCAAGACTTAAGCCTTTTATCCCCAATACCAAAACTTCTGGACTATAATCTTTCTATCTGCAAATGAAGAAAATATTTGCAGGGATGAGCTACAGAAAGCTCAGCAAGTTTTGAATAATAAACGAATGTTATATATATATATCAAATCTGAAATAAATGAACATAAAGTTCAAAGTTTTTCCACACATAACAAAACTGTATTTTTATGAACATATAGTTCAGAATAGTGCCTACCAAGGTTTATCTGCCAAACCACACACATTACGAGATTCTTTATCGGTCCTATAGACTTAGTAACCCGGGTTAATTCGGTCAACCTAACAAAACTAGGAGTATATGCATATCATCCTCTGTGTACTGTCCAATTATTGCTATAAATGTTGGATACAGTTTACATCCGATCATTGCTATAAATGTCGGATACATTTTATTTCGATCATTGCTATAAATGTGAGGAGACTCCCTCCTCAACATGGACAACCATAATTGTCCCAAAGCGACTCCTCACCGCTTAGGTCTTAATAGTGTCAGCATATATATGGTCACCAAACGAAATTTCTTTATCACAAACTGTGCTTTTATACATTGATACCAAACAAAATTGGTTTTTCACAAACTATACTTTGATATCAAATCAAACGCATTTTTCCATAATAATAACTCATATGACTTAGTTATGTATGAACAAGAAATCATAACATTTGAATAACAGAATTCATAAACACTATGTATCACCGAGATCCTGGCTGATAAATATCAAACTTTCATTTAATAAAATAATTTAAATGAAACCGGCATTTGAAATATGAGGTTTGCACAAAAAGTGCGAGAAAAACTTGCATGTATAAATCGATTATTGCTATCTGATCTATTTAACTTCATCTCGAAGACCTAATATTAATAATATTGATCTCGAAGTTAGAATAATATCATCATAATGTATTTACATGAATTACTATTATAAAATAACCTAAACACATTATCACATAATACTTTATCATTAATATTTAATTATAATATCTCAAATTATTTTTAATACCCTAAAATTATATTTAAATAATTTTTAAACATTTAAATCCATTATCAATTAAGCGCCCATTAATATTAAATATTAATGCATTTCATGACAAAAAAATTAAAAGTTATATTTTATAACTTAGAATATTTTTATAACCCATAAATCATTTTAAATAATTACCATTAATATTAAAATATTAATGTTATTCATATAAAAATATTAAAAGATATTTATTATAACTTAAAATAATATTTTTTTATATTAAAAATAACTTTATTATGAATTTCTAATATTTATTTTCTATTTATTCCATAATTTTCGTCTAAAGTTGGGGACCTCCACGGAAGCGTTTGTGAGCGAAGATCTACAAGTTCGATTTGGGCCTACTTAGAATCGTTAGAACCGTGACTTCTCAGAGCTCGTTTTAGGCTCAAGAAATAGTCTATTTGGCCAAGTATAGAACCACGAAAATAGGCCATTACCGATTGACCATTACATGCTTTGTAAATATTTTTTAGTTTTGGAGTCTTTTATAGAAAGCGCTTGTATTATGAGATCCACAACTCGATTGAGAACCAATCGGACTCGTTGGATTCTTATCTTCTTGAAATATAGTTTTCATTTATCAAAAACCAAATTAAAATCTTTCTAGGTCCGAAAATCGGGCCCAAAGTGTGGCTTTCGATAAGTTTTGTTTTCAACAATTGGTTTATTTTTTGATTTGGGGTCCTTAACTTGGAAACACTTGTAAAACAAAATCTATAAATCGGTTTAGGTCCAATAGGTATCGTTGGATTCATAATTTCCTGAAATATAGTTTCCATGTATCAAAAATCCATTTTATTCTATTTTGGTCTCGAATAATGGATGAGTATGCGGATCAAGTAGCTTGTGTTCAGCAGATTAGGTTAGTTTGGGATTTAATTCATAACTTGTTCATTTCTTAACATATTTGAGTGATTCCAAAGGGTTTTGCCCTTAACTCATGTATCTAGCATGCTACTATGTTTTAAATCATTTACCACGGGAACCCAAAGAATCTAACATAAAAATATATATAGCGTACAAAGAAAAGCTTTTTCTTAACCTTTTGGTACAAAACTTGATTTTCTCACTTTGGATCTAACTTTTGTTTTCAAAATACTTTGATTCACATATAAAATACCAATAATCATGTAAATCATGAGTTTTAAAGATCAAAACAAAAGTTTCTTAGTTCATAAAAGATCTAACCAAAGAGAACACAAAAATTTAAAATTTTCAATTTCTTACCTTTTTTTCTTCTTGCAAGTCTTCTTGATCCTTTAAAAGTAGCTTATGAATTTAAGTTGTATGAAGATCCAAGATCCTCTCTAGACTCCTATAACTACCAAAATATGCAGCCCCTCTCTCTCTCTCTATTGTTTTGTTTTGTTTTGTTTTTGTTTTCTTAGCAACTTGGAAAGTGAGAAAGAAAAGTGAAGAATATGATTTTGTTTAGTGTAATAATGTAAGAAATGTATCTAGCCATTAGTTTGCTTGCTAGATTTGGATTACTTGCACATGTGAATAACCAAGTGATGAGTCACCAAAGATTTGGCAAATCTTTTACTTAAAAAGTAAGTAAAAGGGTATTTTAAGTCATTTCGCACCCACTAAGGGTACTTTTGTAATTTCCATTCAACTTTGAGGATAATTTAGTCAATAATATATTGAATTTAGACACCTAGCAAATCTTGGTGATGAGTCACCAAGATTTGTGTTATCTTTGTTAAAAGATAAGTTCGAGGTATTTCGATCTTTCAGCACTTCTTAAGGGTATTTTGGTCTTTTTCCCTACAATTGGAAGGGTATTTTGGACATTTCACTTTTATCCTATAACACTTGCTTTTATTCTTAACATTTGAATTCTCGAATTAGGTTTTAAATATCCGAATTAGGGTTTACCAATTAGGGTTTGCTATTTCTCACTTCCTGATAAATTTTATATGTAATCTACATCTACATACTTATGATAATATTTAGTATCACAAACTCTTTGTGTTACCCCAAATTAGGGTTAGGGTTAGATTTATCGAGGGTTTAGGGTTCTAAATTGAAAATTAGGATTTTACATCATTAGATTAGGGTTTCTAATCCCTTATTAGAGTTTCTAAGTTTATACCTATCTAATCAATCATTGATCAACGATTCTATATCGTTACAAACACATATTCATTAATACAATTTTATAATTGTATTTTCTATCGAATCCTATCCAGGACTTAAGGTTAGGGTTTCTATTCTCTATTAAGCACAACTCTACTCATATTTCTTAGTCGATACACATATTGATCACTTCTCTGAGACTTGTATCATAGATACTTAACACAATATTGATAATCAATATAAACATTAAATAATAATAATAATAATAATAAATTATTAAGTAAAATTACGGATCCTCACATATTCCCCTCCTTATGAGGATTAAAATCCCACGGAATCATCATCTCAATATCTTCTGAAGTTATGTATATCATTAGACATTTATTCCACTTTTTAATTCCTTTTTAGGAATAAAAACAATTTTGGGCTCGACTAAGTTTTATTTAACTTATCTTGACCCATAACTTCCTTAGGAAACATAGTTCCATATCCACATATTTAACAAAAATTAATATAATAAAATTTTGAATTACTATATTCTCCCCTCTTTATAAGATTCGATCATACGAATTTTGATCCATTCTTTATTCACAAGTTCATAAAAATTGAATCTACAGACTTAATAATAACATTTAAAGTAGGTGTTAAACACATAGAATATTTATCTATCCATTTCTTTATTTGTCATCTACTCTGACTATTTGTCAAGTTAAAATCAATAACTATTTATCCTTATCTTAATTTCCTTGAACTCAAATTCCTCTTTCAACCTTTATTCTAATTTTATCCCTCTTTAACTGTAGCACTTTTAGACTTATTATCTTATATCTTATACCCTTGGTATTTTAACTAAACTGTGACCTCCATGGTTCAACCACAACATCTCCCAATGATACCTGTCGGTTTGGAATCAAACAACTTGACGTACCTATGGAAAATCTGGCTTCGGTGCCATCTCTTTTACTAATTTGTTTTTCAAATTCTGTCTTTATATCTTATCGCCCCATCTCTATTCATCATCTTATTTAAGATGTATCCTCTTTCTCGTGACCTTTTCCGATAACTAACGCTTCTGGATAGAGTTAGCTAAAACTCTTATCTAAATCTTAAATTTATTTAAATCTTTTATTAGTACCTCGTTGTTTCATTTTATTGTTAAATGTTTCTTCCTTCATATGTCCCAAATTTATCTCTTACTTTCATCACTTGAGTTATCAATCCTAGTGATTTATTCAACTATTTCTTACGCTTTTGGTTGTCTAATTCACATATAAATCTTAAATAAAGTAACCTTAATTACCTTTACTTCTTATTGTTCTTTTAATCAACCAATTTCTTCTACCAAGATTATCGAACCCACAACTTATCTACTTTGTTGGATATAAGTAACCTAAATCATTTTCACCTCCTTTCCTGACTGACTTTTCATCCTTCACAAATTTCTTCTTGACCAGAAGAATACTATCGCTCACATCATCTTTTATTATTAAAATAAATTTTTATTTAAATCTTTTATAGTATCTTTCAAAATACTCTTTAAATTTATCATTAACTCATGTTCAACATAATTCATCATATTTGATGCATAATTTTCTCCTTTTTACCAATCAAATTTTACACTTTGTAAATACCTTCCAAATTAAAATATATTATATATTAACAAGTTTCTGAAATTACACATCAGTTCACCTTACCAATACTATTAAATAATGTACATATCCCTAAATCATAGATCAAAAGAAAAAATATATTATCTCTAGAACTTATACAAAAGTTGTAACATCTCTAAATACATATAGGCGTATTTACATATACTTTTCAAAATACTATCCAAACATTCTTACTATTACAAATAATTCAAAATATAACTTTCATCTTAGACATTTTAGCTCCCTTCACATTGGTTTGGATTTTGAGGCCTTGGTTCCCCCTAAGGTTGAGATTTACGGGTTTTTTAACAAATTTTATGTGTTTCCCCACCCACTTGATTGAAGCACTTAATCACATTAATCTTATTATTTCTATTATACTTCTTTGTGGGCAACTATTTGCATAAATGCCCAATGTTTCCACAAGTAAAACATTGAGTCCCCATAAAGATACATACCCCTCCGTGCTTCTTCCCACAATTACGACACCCTTCACTCCTTTGACTGGTGTTCCTATTTCCCTTTTTCCTAGAATTATTTGAAAAATTAACCTCTCTTTTCCTTTTACGATCTCCCTGCTGTTGACACTGTCTTACTGCTTCATTTCCTGATTTATCAGTTCTCTTCAATTTTGATGGTCCTGCTAATTTAAAGTTTAAGGTAATCTTTAAAGTATTGGGTTCAACTTCTGGTGGATTCCCTGACCTCCATTGTGAAGTGTCTAGTAACACGTTTACCAACTATTGAGTTGGATTTATTTCTAACCGGTTCCCATCAATCTCTGCTGGTGATTTCCCGTGTGATGCCATTTATCTAATAGCAATTAACTATATATAAGCATAATATTCAATTAATTTGACAAACAAGGTGTATATATTCAATTACATTATATATATTCCAAGAAATTAACCAACTCTTGATTTATATATCTTCACTAGTTTTCTCCCAGCAATTCTTACACAAAAACACTATACCATTACAAATTACAACTCTTATACTACCCTTTGTTCTCCTTAGCCTCTCCTGCTTTTCATTTCCTTCTCTTAACTTAACCTTGACACTATCGATTATCCCACTTGTGGATATTCAAAATTTCTCCAAGTCTGCTTAAAATTTATATAAGTTCTTCTTTTCTATAATGTTACTCCAATTTCTTTTTCTTCATCTTCTGTTGTCCCTCCTTCTGGCTCTATATGAGTTTTATAAAAACTTCAATCTCCCTCTTCACTTATCTCCAACTTCGGTACTCTTCATGAGTATTCTCTAAATCTACCACAGATTTGTCTTTTATAGCTTAAACTACTTAATTGTAAACTACTTCCCTTGATACTTCTTCTATTTTATCCTTCAAATCATTCTTTATTACTACAACCTATTATGGTTCAATTACTACCTCAGGTAAAACAATCAGTTCTCCTCTTAGTATAAGAATACACTTAACTCCTTCACTTACCCAAAATATCAATTCAATATCGTTAACTTATATAAACAATCTATTCCTCCAACTTTGGCTGATGAATTTTCTTAATTCATCTCCTACTAACTTATCTTTAGTTTATCTCTCTATTATTTCACTCTCCCTAATACCAAATCTCTTATTGTGTTCACAATAGTTTCTAAACTCCTTGCCATATCGACTCCAAATCTCACTCTTCGAGTCACTTTCTAGATCCATCACCATCTTATTTCTTACAACCTTAAATATCTTCAAATATTAGAAAGACCTTTTGTCTTCATATCTCCTTATTTCTTAAAACTTACCTTTGTCTATAATAGACATTCCGAATATCTCCAAAATACTTCAATGCAATGAGTATCTAACTCATTCCCTCTCTCTAAGTTTATCTCCTTATTACCTTCACTACAATCTCTCAGGTCATATCCTAAGGTATTCCTACCCTAGCTCTATAACCTACAGCTTTGATACTAAATTGTGACGCCCCCAAATTCTCTACATTCACTGTAGCCAATTTGGTGCTCACGTAAATATTCTATAAGATAATAATTCCTATAAATTCAAAATTCACAGTACTCATAGTAAATAGTAGTTCTCGTCAAAACAATCATTGTAACTGAGTACCCTCACTTGAATGTACAGGTTTAGTATCTTATAGATATTTCTTCCATATCTATAATTCTTATATATATCTGACTTCCACAGTATTAATGTTAGAGGTCTTGGAACTGAGTGAAGCGCTACCCCAGTGCATCAGAAACCAATGTATATTAATGCTATCATTCGGATATATATAATCCATATAGACATTGTACTCTTTTTCTAATTTCATTAGAATTACAACTAAATCTTAAACTAATATTACATTAAACAAATAATATACTAAATTACTAATACATGATAATTTTCAAAAAATATCCAAGACTTAAGCCTTTTATCCCCAATACCAAAACTTCTGGAATATAATCTTTCTATCTTCAAATGAAGAAAATATTTGCTGGGATGAGCTACAGAAAGCTCAGCAAGTTTTGAATAATAAACGAATGTTATACATATATCAATTCTGAAATAAATGAACATAAAGTTCAAAGTTTTCCACACACACCAAAGCGTATTTTTATGAACATATAGTTCGAGAATAGTGCCATAAATATATACCAGGTTTATACGCCAAACCACGCACATTACGAGTTCTTTATCGGTCCTATAGACTTAGTAACTTGGGTTAATTCACCAACCAAAACAAAACTAGGAGTATATGCATATCATCCTCATGTCTTTGTCCGATCAACTGCTTATAAATGTTGGATACGGTTTACATCCGATCATTGCTATAAATGTCGGATACGATTTATTCCGATCATTGCTATAAATGTAGGGAGACGACTCCTCAACGCCATGGACAACCATAATTATCCCAAACGGCTCCTCCTTTGGCGGTCTTAATAGTTTCAGTATATATATCGGCACCAAACGAAATTTCTTTTTCACAAACTGTGCTTTTATACATTGATACCAAACAAAATTGGTTTTTCACAAACTATACTTTGATATCAAATCAAACGCATTTTTCCATAATAATAACTCATATGACTTGGTTATGTATGAACAAGAAATCACAACCTTTGAATAACAGAATTCATAAACACTATGTATCACCAGATCACAACTGATAAATATCAAACTTTCATTTAATAAAAAGTAATTTAAATGAAATGGCATTTGAAATATGAGGTTTGCACAAAGTGCGAGAAAAACTTACTGTATAAATGAAGCTATTGCTATCACATCTATTTAACTTCATCCGAAGACCTAATATTAATAATATTGATCTCAAAGTTAGAATAATATCATCACAATATATTCTTGTGAATTACAGGTTATAAAATAACCTAAACACATTATCCGTAATCCTTTATCATTAATATTTAATTATAATATCTCAAATTATTTTAATACCTAAAATCATATTTAAATAATTTTTAAACATTTTAATCCATTATCAATTAAGCGCCATTAATATTAAATATTAATGCATTTCATGACAAAATATTAAAAGTTATATTTTATAACTTAGAATATTTTATAACCCTAAATCATTTTAAATAATTACCATTAATATTAAAATATTAATGTTATTCATATCAAAATATTAAAAGATATTTAATATAACTTAAAATAATATTTTTTTATATTAAAAATAACTTTATTATGAATTTCTAATATTTATTTTCTATTTATTCCATAATTTTCGTCTAAAGTTGGGGTCCTCCACGGAAACGTTTGTAGACGAAGATCTACAAGTCCGATTTGGGCCTACTTAGTATCGTTAGAACCGTGACTTCTCGAGGTACGTTTTAGGCTCAAGAAATAGTCTATTTGGCCAAGTATAGAACCCTGAAAATAGGTCATTACCGACTGACCATTACATGCTTTGTAAATATTTTTAGTTTTGGAGTCTTTTATAGAAAGCGCTTGTATTATGAGATCCACAACTCGATTGAGAACCAATCGGACTAGATTGGTCGTATCTTCTTGAAATATAGTTTTCATTTATCGAAAACCAAATTACAATATGTCTAGGTCCCGGAAATCAGGCCCAAAGTATTTGCTTCGATAAGTTTTGTTTTCAACAATTGGTTTATTTTTCAGATTTGGGGTCATTAGCGAAACACTTGTAAAAGCGAAATCTACAAATCGGTTTAGGTCTAATAGGTATCGTTGGATTCATAATTTCCTAAAATATAGTTTCCATGTATCAAACATCCGTTTTTATTCTATTTTGGTCTCGAGAATAATGGATGAGAAGTGATGAGATCCAGTAGCTTGTGTTCAAGCATTAGGTTAGTTTGGGATTTAATTCATAACTTGTTCATTTCTTAACATATTTGAGTGATTCCAAAGGGTTTTGCCCTGAACTCATTTATCTAGCATGCTACTATGTTTTAAATCATTTACCACAGGGAACCCAAAGAATCTAACATAAAAATATATATAGCATACAAAGAAAAGCTTTTTCTTAACCTTTTTGGTACAAAACTTGATTTTCTCACTTTGGATCTAACTTTTGTTTTCAAAATACTTTGATTCACATATAAAATACCAATACTCATGTAAATCATGAGTTTTTAAGATCAAAAACAAAAGTTGCTTAGTTCATAAAGATCTAACAAAAGAGAACACAAAATTTAAAATTTTCAATTTCTTACCTTTTCTTCTTGCAAGTCTTCTTGATCCTTTAAAGTAGCTTATGAATTTAAGTTGTATGAAGATCCAAGATCCCTCCTAGACTCCTATAACTCTGAAAATATAAGCCCCTCTCTCTCTCTCTATTGTTTTGTTTTGTTTTTTGTTTTCTTAGCAACTTGGAAAGTGAGAAAGAAAAGTGAAGAATATGATTTTGTTTAGTGTAATAATGTAAGAAATGTATCTAGCCATTAGTTTGCTTGCTAGATTTGGATTACGTGCACATGTGAATAACCAAGTGATGAGTCACCAAAGATTTGGCAAATCTTTTACTTAAAAAGTAAGTAAAAGGGTATTTTAGTCATTTCGCACCTACTAAGGTACTTTTGTAATTTCACATTCAACTTTGAGGATAATTTAGTCAATTATATATTGAATTTAGACACCTAGCAAATCTTGGTGATGAGTCACCAAGATTTGTGTTTATCTTTGTTAAAGATAAGTTCAAGGGTATTTTCGGTCTTTTACGCACTTCTAGGGGTATTTTGGTCTTTTCCTACAATTGGAAGGTATTTTGGACATTTCACTTTTATCCTATAACACTTGCTTTTATTCTTAACATTTGAATTCTCGAATTAGGTTTTAAATATCCGAATTAGGGTTTACCAATTAGGGTTTGCTATTTCTCACTTCACGATAAATTTTATATGTAATCTACATCTACATACGTATGATAATTTTAGTATCACAAACTCTTACGTGTTACCCCTAATTAGGGTTAGGGTTGGATTTATCGAGGTTTAGGGTTCCTAAATTGAAAATTAGGATTTTCTATCATTCGATTAGGGTTTAAATCACTTATTAGAGTTTCCTAAGTTTATACCTATCTAATCAATCATTGATCAGCGATTCTATATCGTAAAAATACATATTCATTAATACAATTTTTATAATTGTATTTTCTATCGAATCCTATTAGGACTTAAGGTTAGGGTTTTACTATTCTGCATTAAGCACAACTTTACTCATATTTCTTAGTCGATACACATATTGATCACTTCTGAACTTGTATCATAAATACTTAACACAATATTGATAATCAATATAAACATTAAATAATAATAAAAAAATTATTATTATAAAATTCCAAATCCTCACAATCTGTACGACGGCACAATCATTAGTGGACCCCCACAACGAAAGTATTGTCGTAGTAAGAAAACGACAAAATTATCTTTTTATAAAAATAACGGCAGAAGTTTTACCGTTAAAACTGTTGAACTACCCGGTAGTAAAAGTACAGTAATACGCGTGGTTGCATAGTAACACACGGTATTGATTATTGATGCTTACATGAGAAGTCACCCAGTTATACTCAATTATTGCTATTGTAATTATTGCATCATATCTCTCATATTATTGATTCATTTATTGTCACGGTATTATACGCATAATATGTTATATTATTAAATCAATAATTGAGGCGACAAAATTATTAATATTATTAAATTATAATATTGACAATGTCTAGAAGTTACATCGAGGAGAGGTTAGGTAATTGCGGCGTCGGTGAGGAGAAATCCTTCTTGGAAGGCCCTCTCTTTCACATGAATGACCTAGTTGTTAAATATTGTGAGTTATAATATTAATGATGAATAAGTTGTGTTGATTAAAGATGAAATTGATAGTTCCATTGTGTTGGGATTATTAGCGTTAGTGGAAATCGACATTTATTTTGATGATAATTGATGTGCAGGAGGTTATATTGATAAATTGGGTAATTTATCGGATAAATGAAACAATTAATTGCTATTAATTCATATGCTTATATAACTATTTGTTCACATGTGTGTACTATTGATTCACATTCATTTTACTATTAGGGGAGTTGGTGCAAGATTGATAATACTTGCATGACTAAGTTAAAAATAGAGTATAGATGGAGGTCTTATCTTTGTAATTCATATTTTCACATATCTAGAACTATTGAGTCACATGATTTACTATTAATTCACATGATTTACTATTAGGGGAGTTGGTGCAAGATTGATAATACTTGCGGGACTAAATTAAAAATAAAGAAAAAGAGGAAGGTATTATCTTGTAATATTTTGAGCCCCAAAGCGATGCGATTATTGAAACTATATTTTTCTATAAATAGAAGTTCATTCCTTCATTATTCTTCACCAATTCACTAAAAGCTATAGGCGGTTATTATAGAGAGAAATTATAGAGAGAAAGAAGAGAAAGTCTACTACCTCACTACTCCGGTATCAAATTTCTTACAAGGTAAGGGGTATTATTCTTTACATTATTCATGAAGAGAGTTATTTTCTTTCAATACTCGTTATTCCATTCCTTATTATTATGTTGGAATAACTTTGTCTATCTGATACCGCATACATGGTAAAAATTCTTACATTATTCCATTCCTTATTATTATGTTGGAATAACTTTGTCTGTCTGAATCTGCATCGTGGTGAAATTCTTCTATTATTCCATTCTTTAATATTACGCCGGAACATCTTGTCTATGTGTTTCACGCGTGACACAGTTCCATTATTTATTATTCTATCGGAATATCACATGCATGCGTTCTGTGGGACTGATTCCGTTATTTATTATTACATTGGAATATCATGTACTATGCTTTATGTATGACTTTGGTTCTATTATTTATTATTACATTGGAATATCTTATCTTTGCTTTACCCTATGACACGGTTCCATTATTTATTATTACGTTGGAATAACTTTTGTATCTGTGGATTACCATATACCGGTGAATTTTGTTGTTATTCCATTCTTTATTATACTTAGTTGGTTAAAGTTTTGGCTTTTATACTCCATGAAATTAGTGGAATATCCTTGATATTTGCGTTTCATCAATATCTTTCATGGAAATATTCTTACGAGCATTCTTGAATTTTAGATCACAAAGCGTTATCATGTTGACAATTTGGGCGTTATTGGTTCTGAATAAATTAATTCTTGAACTTGTTTTTATTGAATTCTTATATCATTGTCATCATCCTCATGTTTATATTACATTGAAAGTCATCACAGCTGGCTGTGGTGCATAGATGGACTTGGTATGATTATGACCGAGGGATTATTCGGTATAATCATGGCTGTAATGTTACAAATGATGTGGTAAAAGTCCTCATTGGTGCGGTAGTACATTGTTGAATGATTGTTGGCATGATCATGATCATGACCATTGATGAATACTACGAATATCTTTCTTTGGCGCGTAGTGCATGAATAATTTGTGGTTATGATCTTAATGAATATCCTTGGTAGTAGTGCGGGGATGATGTGGATTATTTATTAAAATTTTGAGTCTCCGTGATGAAATGATGAAAAGCTTTTTAAATCATAGAAGATAGTAGATTTTATGCTCTACTTGACTCTTCTAATGGATTGCTTATTTTCTACTGCAGTTTTTTGATCTAAAACTTGTTGTCTATTATATTCTATCGATTTGTTATAATGTTGAAGGCTAAGGATAATTTATTACGCATTATCTTAGTCATAATATTTCTTACTAGGCTAGATTGAGCTCACCCTTTGCTTTTATTGTTCTCTTGGGAAATGAGAGCGTGGCGAGGGGACTAGTCGGAGAACGAGTGATGGTCTAGATGGTGTATTAGTAGTCCTCCTTTATTCTATGAAATAGTGTGATAATAAATATAATGAGGACTCCATTGAGTGTGGATATTGTCTAGATGACAATATTTATATTAAAACTCATTGTATATATTTTGTCGTATTTTACATTGTTATATAATTAAGTTTGTAGTTGTATTTTGTACCATGTATTTGGCGACCCGAATGGGTGATGCATACATTTTGGGGCATCACAACCAGTCTTAGAGGTCGGTGGGAAGTTGGGTCTCTAGTGTACTTGTGAGGGTGAGGAAGAGAGGCTGTTGTTTCAAGACCGAGGTAATAGAATAGGCCCAACTCAAAAGGTATTACAACTAAACTTGAGGAAGGGAGGCGAGGAACTTCTTTGTCGAGATAGATTAGTTGGGATTAGTTGGAAGTTTATCTTTAAAACTTTGTAAAGGCTTCTCACTTTATTAAAGGAGTTGATTATTCTTGATAGTAATAGGATCTCAAGTTCAAGTAGGAACTTGAGGAAAGGGAAATAACAACATACTAAAAGAGAGTATGTTGTGAACTAGATAAATCTCATGCATTGTGATTGAATTTTTGTTATTTTCATGCTAATTCCTCAAGCTGTTAATTAATAACTAAAAATTCAAAAGAATCAAAATATAATTTTTAGCTTTGTTAATAATCTATTCAACCCCCCTTTTAGATTATTATTGACCTTTCACAAACAAATCTCACCTAACTTGAGAACACCAAAGAACAAGAACAAAAAAGGAACAATAAAAATCCAAGCGTCGAACCTTTGGGATTGTAGAATAATTTTAAATCGATTTGTGCCATGCTTTAAACTTTGTTACAATATGATTGTATGTATGTTCTCGTTTCTACAAAACTAGCAATAACATCAGAAACTCCTTATACTAATAAAATGGTGGAATTCGGGGTTGAGATTGGTCCGTGATGTAACCAACCTTCTTGGTCGATTATTTTAGCAGGTTCACATGTGCCATTGATGAACCTTTAAGGTTCGTTTTCTCTCTCTAATACGATTATTTCTCTCTCTCTCTCCCTCTCCAAAAATTAGGGCTTGAACTATTATATATCTATGTATATATATCTTACATTTTTCTAAATATGGAGGGAAAGGAAATAGATATACATTTTTTGGAGGAATTGGGTGTATATTATTCTGATTATCACGATCAAATCTGATTTTACTTGATCAAACTACATCAACGCTAGTCAAAGCGTATTTGATGACTAATTGGCGAGAATGGCATAAAGGAACAACATTGTATTTTAAAATTTATGAAGGTGTTGATTGTTTATTAGCAAACATGTGGGTTAAAAGCGAAGAAGTTGACAACTTGAGGTACATTTTAATCATTGCCTATAATTATTAGACTCATTTATATATGGTAAAATATCAAGTAGTTATAATTTGACACGCCATTTTTATCTATATTTTTATAATTATTTTTTGGAGTTAAATACACTTTTATCATCCAAGTTTACTCCATTTTGTACATTGAATTCTATACTTTAAAATGTGACATTTACATCCCTCACTTTTTGACGAGCAAGGAACATAATAGCCTCCAATCCAAAATTAAATCGCTAAAATTCCTAAAATTAAATGCGTTAAAAGTGCGGGATACAAAGTCTCACGTTTTAAAGTATAGAATGCAATCATGCAAAATGAATAAACAAGAAAAACAAAGTGCATTTAACTCCTCTTTTTTTTGTCACCGTACCATTACTCTTGTTATAAATAGATTGATCATAGATGCATAGATAGATAACAATGTATTAGTAAAAAGTAACGTATAGATATATTTTGACCATCTCAAATAGTTGTGCAAAATTTAAAACCAAAAACTATGATATTGGCTACAACTTAAAAGATAATGGGACGACTCCATCATTCAAAAAAGAAAAGTGGTTAAAGACTAAATTATTGTGACCTTTAGGTCATGGGTTCGATTTTTCACTGGGTTTATTTATCCAGTTATGAGAAGTGAGTTTCTTCTTTTATTGAAAGGTTTGTTTTGAGTGTCTTAATTTTGAAATATAAATGACACAAACTCATTTTTTAAAATAAAATTGACCTTTTTTGTTGAAAAAGGGTGAAAGGACTTTTAATATTTTTTGGAAAGTACAATATAATTTCGTAATTAATTACAAATCACACTATTGTAATTAGTATACATACCTGCAGCGATGCGTGTGCGAATATAATTTTTTAAAAATATATTTGTTGATCTTTAAAAAATACTCATCCAATCCCAAATTAATTCTTCGGTTTGGCTTTTTAAAAGTCAAATTGACCATTTTAAAACTAATCTTTTTTTACTATTTTTGCTAAATTATAGGTGAAGAGATTATAACTAAAAGAAAGTATATACAATTTATTACTAACCCCAATTTTTATAATTTTAGAAATATATTTATATATGGCTTAATTATTAATTCTAAAAATAGTCAATTTGACTTAAAAAGTCAAAAGCGAGTAATTAATTTAGAACGGAGGAGTATAATATAAGAGAAAAATAAATAAAGACAATTAATGTGACTTATCCACTAAATTTAAAAATGTCAGGTAACTTCTTTTTTTGCAACATGTGATAACTGTTCTAAAATTAAGGGTAAAAAGAAACCAAGATTTCAAAAATAAAAATATTTTGAAAGACCAAAAGTTCAAAAGTAATGAACTTTTTGATCTCCATTAATAATATAGATTTTTTTAAAAAGTTCCACGTTTTTTAGGAATAAAATGTAATATCATAATTAAGTTTATCATCACTATTACAATATCAAGAACAAATCAAATATCACTAAAGGATGAAGAAATACACTCAACCAACCAAACGCACATAAAAAGAAAACAAGCTTCACATAAAGGAATAATTAATCTCACTTAAGTGAGATCGCGTTTTAATGAGTTTAGAATATAGAATATTGAGATTGGGAGGGAAAATATAAGAGGAAATGAATTATAATTTTCCGTTGTCATGTTTGTGAGTTTTGAGAAAAGAATGGAATAATGAAATTTTAATTATATTTTTTAGATTATTTGAGTTTAGAAATAAGGGAAATAATTTTTATTTTTAAACTACACTATTATTATATTACATTTACATATAAATATGTAATAAATGATATTATATAATAATGTCTTTCTATTGGATTTATTTTGTAGACTTTTTTATGCTTTGTTACACACGTATATACTTAAGATAACGTCATTTTAATATTCTATTTAAAAATAAATATCGTTAAAAGTTTTGAAATGTGTTTGGGGTTGGGAAGTAGTAATTAGTATTATTTTTTAGTACTTCTTCAGTCCAACTTTACTTGTCTTAATTTGAAAGTACCGTCTTTTAAGAAAAATTTGATCTCAAATTGTCTATCTTAATTCTTTGTATTATCATCTTTTTTTTTTTAATTAATCTCTCAACTCATCTTGGAACAATAAAATAGAGAGGAGGGAGGGAGGAGAAATGAGTGTGGTTGTGATTTTAATGTCAAAATTAATAGTGCTATTTTTTTTAATGTGTGTCATGTTGTTTTCAATGATTTTTTGAAAGAGAGTTAAATGTGCATATTATTAGAAAAACAATATCAAAATAATATTAAAAAGAAAGAGAACAAATAGATTTGAACAAGCTAAAAAAAAAATTAAGAAAGTGAATTTGGACGGAGGGATTAGTAATTAGTATGTTTCAGTTTTCATAAAATTTGTACAATATATATATTTCCTAGTCTAACTTATTTCTTAGTCCAGTGCAGTGTGCGTGCATACATCTTATTTATGGGTGTTATAGTATATGCCAACACGTGCAGTGTGCGTGCGTGCGATGCATATACTAGAATTGGTCTGGAATCTGGATTGATTGGGACTTAATAATTAGGAAAAAATTTGTTATATTATTTATTTTGAAAAGTTATTTTAGGTAATATACAATATCAAACTTTCTCATCATTTTCATCCTCCAAATCCTTCTACTTTTTTTGGGAGAAGTTTGATCCAAAAATAAAATCAACTTTATTTCTAAATCCTTCCATTCCTCCTAAAAAAACTCAAAAACATGAGATTTTGAGGATTTTAATTATTTTCCTTCCTTCTCATCCTTTCCCATCAAATTAAAACTTACAAACAAAGTGTAAAAATCATAGTACCTCGGTCTTAAACACCAAGCTAAAACCTTATGGGTCCTTAATATATATATATATATATATATATATATATATATATATATATATATATATATATATATATATCAATAATCGATCATGTAAGACCCGAGCTTTTAATAAATAGATATTATTATTTTTTTTATAATTATTATGCTAACCCGATTAACATATTAAATTGATAAAATAGTAAAGTTAAAGGAAGTGCGAAAATGAGTTGAATAATGACATGATCATGACAGTTGGTATTACGATTTGCATATCTTTGGAGTGCAGATGCCAAGATGAAGCTGTTGATTGACATGATTATTACGAAGCTGATAATTGGTGTTCGGATGATAAAATATTGATGGTGAATTTTTTTTAAATAAGTGAAGATAGTACACATTATGGTATATTTGACTCTTAATGGATTATTCATTAAGTTATAATTATTTAAGAAAACTTATATCATCTACCATATGTGAAGATCTCAAATTTTTTATAAAGAAATTAATTTTCTTATAATTATTATGCTAAGCGGTAAGGTGTTAAATTGATAAAATTATAAGTTAAAGATGATATTTGCAAAAAATAAAATAAAATATATCGGGAATATTCCTTTTGTAGGAGAATATTACATTAAAATGCATATGTGTAGCACAACAACCAATCATTGGTGGTCCCCACAATGATGTAATTGTCGGATATAGAAAATGATAGAAATAATATTTTTAAATAAAAATTGTCCGTATTGAGTACTATCATGGTTAAGCTATTTAAATAACCGAGATAGTAAAAAAATAGTAATACCGCAGCATTATTTCACGATAGCACACGGTATTCCACGGTAACTTGCAATTGTTATCATAATTTTACATATAATTGTCACGATAACAATTATATAGCATCTTATATTATTGAACCAATAATTGACATTGTAGTAAGGGTAGTAATGAAAAGTTACATAAGTAAAAAGTCACATATATTAAACTCTTAGACATACTCATTATTTGAAGTCAATAATGAAGAAAGTTGGATAATATAATAATTGTGAAAGGTAAAGAAAATGTGAATAATTCTTTGTGTAGTAAATTAAAAGTAATCAATGTGGATAATTGATGTGTTAGTAGATTAAAGGTAATCTTGAAATGTGAAAATATGGATAATTAATATATAGTAGATTAAAGATAATTTTATGAATAGTAGAAATTAAAATTAATGATGATAAATTAATATATATAAATCATTTTATAAATAATGATGAAGGATTATCTTTTGAATAAATATTGATTATGGATTTATCTTTATAAATAATGATAATGGATTTATCTTTTGAATAATTATTGATAATAGATTTATCTTTTTTGAATAAATATTGATAATGAATTTATCTTTTTATAAATAATGATAATGGATTTATCTTTGTGAATAAATATTGATAATGGATTTATCTTTTTGAATAAATATTGATAATGGATTTATCTTTTGGAATAAATATTGGTAATAGATTAATCTT